>JAINUG010000012.1:240000-572500 GCA_029706075.1 Aldrovandia affinis
GAACTTTTCCCGGGAACTTGGGACCTTTTTGGTAATTATCTTCATATCAGGAAACGTAAGTAACAGCAACCAGCGTCAAAATGTAGCTATGGGGACTTATTTACCCCCCAAAATGTTCCTAGTCAGGAGGTGATACTTTTCAAATGTTACGGAACTTTTGGAGGTGGGGCTTGCAGCACTGTTCGTCTCTTTTCCAGCGTTGGCTGAATTACATGGTGTTGTGTTGTATGTTTTGGTTTGCTTTGTTTTTCATACTAAATTCCTTTCTGGGAGGCAGGTTTTTAGAAACCACCCCCTCCCCCCCCCCCCAACCGCCAAGCTGCACAACAAATAGATATTAAAAAACATAATAATTAGCTAAATTAATTCATTAATTTCCCCAGTCTCCTGGGCCCTTTGCGAGCTCAAGCCTTGTTAGCCTGTGCATTAATCAGGCTATGGGTTTGATGGTGAAGATTTTTAAATACATAGGAAGGAAAATTACTAAATGTTATACACAAGTTATACACAAAATGAAGTGGACAAATGGTCAACATTTTCATTTATTTAAATTTGAAGTTTGGCATTTAGTGGACGCAATACAAGGTATTAAGAACAAAAAAGCAAAGCATGTCATATTTGAATCTTATGGTTTATTTTCAATAGGCAATAAATATAATCCCAACAGTGTAAAACATAAAAATATTGTTCCTATTTGTTTATATCATTGTAATTGTAATATAATAACTGGAGAATTCATTGTTACTAAATACAAAAAACATCAGCCTTCATTGATACACACACAAAGACCAAACAGTCTTGCTACCCAACCCCCATTATCACCCCTGTACAGACTGTCACCCTCCCACCCCCCACCCCATTCACTGGACTCTCCCACCTTACCCCCACCCCCTCACTATCCCCATGGACAATTCACACCTCCACCGCATTCCCCACAACCACCCCTACTGGTTTGCTGGAGTTGACTCATAGCCTACCACCCCTTGGCGTCGCTGCTTACTGCACTAGCCACTTTACTGGACTACTGTCAACTAGAGACACTTAATATAATAATATAATATATATATATATATATATATATATATACACCGTTTAGCAGACGCTTTTATCCAAAGCTACTTACAGTAGTGAATGCATACATTTTTCAGTATATGTGGCCCCAGTGGGGATTGAACCCACAACCTAAGCGTTGCAAACGCTGTGCTCTACCAACTGAGCCACAGAGAACCACCAATATACACTTACTGCATAAACCATTTTAATATACATGAACATTACTCATCCACCATTTACTATTATTTTCTACTTATAAAGCTACTTACTTGTACTTATATTTTATTTTGTAATCATATTTTGTAAAAAAAAATATATATTTTAAATTACATGTAAAGGTTATTGCTATAGAGTAATTTGTGTAGATGAGTAACAAAACTCCCATACAAATGCCTATAACCATAATTGTTTTAGTATAACACATACACATACATTTTGAATTGTATGTAGCAATCTGCCTTTCCAAAGCCTCTGACATCCCTGGACCCTGCTGTTCTCCGTAATCCTGCCTAAACACTGTGGTATAATCTGTACAACAGGTAACATTAAAATCCTTGCAAATAATCAATAAAAATTACAATTCACTACATGAAGTTTGGTTGTACAACATTAAGTTTAAACAGCTGAATCATGTATCCACCATTCCTACATTTAGATTTTACATTTTAAGCATTTAGCAGACGCTCTTATCCAGAGCGACTTACAAGGTGTCCTCAAAGTTATTCACAGTTAAAGAACACCCTGATTATTTTGGTATGTCGGGACAGTGAAGTTTGACAGTCAAACTCCCTTGTTTAAAGTTCAGCACTGAATACTGAACACAAGTGGTATTACATATTAAAAACCCTCTCTTATCCTACATGTAAAATACGTTTATTTGATTTAATATAATAATTACTACACCTACTATCAATACCAATTCATAATTAGTGTAGTAATTATTACATTAATAATGATTAATATAATTACTACACCAATTATCAATTAAATCACCAAATTTGTTGATAGGCAAAGCAAATTGGTATATCAACCTTCATCTAAATATACAACTCACAATTCTATTAAAACTAACAGCTGGTTTATTAAGTTACAACAGTTATACAAAGACAAAATATTCAATGTCCAATCTACAAACGTAGGTTCAACTACCTTACTAGACATAAAATTGACATGGAAAAATCACAAAAGAAAGAAAGTGATACAAAACCCAGTTTGTCTCTATCCACATGCAAATACACGCAGAAGAGGTGTGAACTGGGACCAGATCTCCCAAGAAAAGCAGGAATGTTGTAGGACTACCCTTGAGTAGCTATCTCCTCTAAAACTGCCAACAAAAAAAAATCTGAACTCAAGCCATTAACAGGCCACGCTTTGTGATTGGACGGGAGGGGGGGGGGGTGGGTTGTTGTTTAATATGGGCTGCCAGATGTCAAGTCAAGTCAAGTCAAGTCAAGTAGTTTTATTATCAAATCACAGATTATACAAGTATAACGCGGTGAATGAAATTATTGTGTCAGAAAAACGCCCGACAGCAAACAGCAGTTATAAGACTATAAATAAACTATAAGTAGAACATAAATAAAAATTAAGCTAAAACGGTGCAAAATGTAAACTATAAGTATACATTAAACATAAGTAAAAAATTAAAGCTAAAAAACTTATGCAAAAATTAACCTATGCAAAATACAGATTAAACTGAGCAAGTGCAAATGACAGCATTCTGTACTCTGCACTCTGTCTGCCAAAGCTACATACCTTAGTGCCCTGGTTTGTTCACAAAGTAATAAACCTGTCAATGATTGGCACCACATTTGTTTATGACAATTTAGGAATGTGGCTGGGCCACGCAGGATGACCAAAATGCATCTCCCCGACAGGTAAAATGGAATAACTATAATTCACCAAAACCAACAAGGAAACATGAACATCCCCATAATTAATGCCACTAAAGATCCTCACTGCAGTTATGTGGAGAGTTCCTGGAGTATCATACTGTACAAACATATCAGCTTTAAAAACATTGAACATGCCTGTAGCAGGACTGTAAATCAGGGCATATTGCTCTGCCTGCCTATCTTCATCTGCAAATCATACTAGAGGACACTCTAGTAGATACGGGAGAGTGCCAACTTCAAATCATTTTGTCAGTGTGCCCACTCTATGTGACCCAACACCCCCAACGATGGCAAAGGGCATCAGTGACAATTGATTGTGGTTATGCACATTGCTCAGATGTATAGTTTCAGGGAACATCAGCAGATTAGAGTAGAGTAGGAACCTAGATAAGGAGATAATGTAGGAAATAAAATAGTGATACACACATTTATTGTAATCTATTTTTTCTTCAACACTTAATCTTGTTAATCACTCAATAGCCAACATTGTTTTTGACGTGAAACCTGTATTTGAAATTGGGAAATTGTGTAATTCATTTTAATTATTCACCTTACATATGTAATGTTATGGTAATCGATACTTGTTAAACGCATCTGACCGTCAGTTGTGGGTGGTCAGCTATATTTTCGCAAACATTGTTGCACACCGTTTGATCATTGTTGCCAAAACTTTTGCCGAAAGGAGCAGGTCTCTTTCGAAACCCGGCTGCACGACACCGAGAAACACCGATCTGGGGCAGCGATTGGCTATCCGCCCCAGGGGGAGTGTGAGACGGCAGGAGCAAGCCGAGAAGACAAGAAGCGCGAAGAGTCTCTCTAGAAAGTAGGTGGGCGAGTCCCCCTGGCTCCACCCCAAATTTAGTGTACCGGGTATTTCGTTCAATAAGCGTTGGCTAAAATCAGAGCCAATCAAATGCGTGAATTTCCTTTAAAAAAATCTATACAGTATCACGTTTCACTAGCAGGAAAGTTATGTTCACAAAACTTCCGTTTAGTTTTTGTCACACTATATATACTTCGTTATTGCTTGAATTGCGAATTGGCAAAATAAACAACCTTCACGCCGGGATCTTCTAATCCTCCAGTTTTACGATCTCTGAATTGTGTTCTGTGCAATGGCAGGTAAGAACAATTTTACATAGGTATTGTTTCGAGCTGGCAAATAATTTAAATTCAAGCTGCAAAACTTCCTGGAAACATCGCCCGAATAGACGATTAAAAAGTTGCAGATCTATTATGTAGCATACATATCACACCTTATACTGCGACTCACTGGTATGTGGTATTCTATAACTCATTTTTAGTTTAACTGTTCAAAACGTATTATAAATACATTGTATTACAATTTGCGTTAAGTGCTTTCACTTTCGGTTGTATTTTATGTTCGTGTCCTAGCCGCGATTGTGGTTGGTTATTAGTTGCATGTTAGAAAAACCAACAAACCCGATTTTCATTTTAACCAATTTAATCTTGTTACTGAATCAGGAGAAAGTTAACACGTTTGCGGACACAACGGCAACTGACTTTTGGCAAAGTGTCAACTGTCAACATAGCCTTATCCACAGCATTTTTGTGTGAATATGAATGTGAGTAAGTGTTGCATTGGCATATCATTGACATATTAATCAATCAATACTTTTATATAGCACCATTTACAAACAGGTTTTCACACAAAATTTCACAATGGACATTTTCCAGAGGGGATTAAAAAAACCCCAGATGCGGTTACACTATTGGTCTAGCTATTGACCAGTAATTCAAAAAGACTGGTTATCACAATGGGAATTTATTTAATATCTTCATTACTTCAACTATTACAAAATAGTTGAGCGTATCTGCAGTGTTTCAGCCAAAGTGTCGCAATCGTAAATATAATTCTAGATACATTTTCTGCAAAACAGTATTCAAGGGAAATATTAGAAATGCTTACTTAATTAAGATTAAGCAGAACATATCTTTTGTCCTTTCTCAACCTCCTAATTTGTTTTTGAACAGATAAGCAGCTAGCCACTGTGAGGGCCCAGTTTGTGAACAGAGTAACGAAGCCTGTCCTTAAGCAATTGCTGGACGACCTTTTAGAGGACAGGGTGCTGAACGATGAGGAACAGGAAACGGTGGTTCAGGAAAACAGTATGAGAGCGGATCAGGCGCGCAGCCTTATAGACATGGTACGGAGGAAAGGACCGACAGCAAGTGAGAAGCTACTCTCTCGGCTGAAGGAACGAGACCCTGGCCTCTTTGATCAGCTCGGCCTGCGCTCGGATCCCCAGCCTGCTCAACCAGTAAGAATAAGAATTCCAATGTACTAGTACTTGTACTTGTTGCAGATGGAAAATACAATTGTACCATTACCTTAACCTGCTAAAATGTTTTTTTTCCTACAGGTATGAATTGCTACATGCCTCTACTCCCGTGCGTCAGCTGTTTCCAGCATCCTCCTCCTCATCTCCACCTTTATTCTATGTTTTAAGTTGTCTTCTCTCCCTTTGTCATTAATATCCGAATGGGAGGGATCAACAGCCTCTTCCTCACGGCCAGCTGTGATCCCATCCCCGGACTCCTCCAAGCCCAAGATCAAAATACATCAATGTTCCAAATGCAATGTACAGCATGTCCTACAAAAAGGATTTACAATGCATATCTGTTGTATGGAAATGTATTCTTCTTCATTATTATTATTAGTATAATCATAGTGATAATAAAATCATTCGCATACAGTAACTTTAAATGCAATGTACAGTACACTGCAACAATGTATGTATTATAGTAAACACATGTCAGAAGCAGCAAGGACTGATCATAAGGCTACTGAAAACAATAAAACCATGATTGAGCATCAAATAGTAAAAAAAAAAAAAACACAGAAACATCTTAAGAAATTATTGTTACATTTTAAGCATTAGCATTATTGTTTCTCTTAAATAATTACAATATTCTTGTGCTATTAAATTCTTTCAAATGTTTGCATTTTTCTATTGAGTTTCACAATATACCAAACAATGTAAAGAGGCAAAATATTTGTATTGTGCAATAAAAGTATGAAAATGTAAAAATATATATCTTCTTAGTATTCAAAGTATTCACCCCACTCAATCAATACTTTGTGGAAGCAATTACAGCTTTGAATCTTCTTGGGTATGCTTGTATCACCTCCACACATCTGGGTTTTTGCCTATTCTCCCTTGCAGATTTGCTCAAGCTCTGTCAGGTTGGATGGGGAAAATCTATGAATTGCCATTTTCAAGTCTCCACAGACATTCAATGGGATTAAAGTCTGGGGCTGTGCCACTCTAGGGCATTTACCCTCTTGTTCTGAAGCCATTCCAGTGTTGCGTTGGTTGCGTGTTTGGGGTCGTCCTGTTGGAATGTGAATCCTCTCCCCAGTCCAAGGTCCCTTGTATTTGGTTCTATTCATTATTCCCTCTGTCCTGACAAGTGCCCAAGTTCCTGCAGTTGAAAAGCTTCCCTATAACATTATGGTGCCACCACCATGCTTTATGGTAGGGATGGTGTGACATGGGTGATGAGCAGTGTTTTGTTTACACCAGGCAAAGTATTTTACATTCAGGCCAGACGGTAACATTTTTGTTTCATCAGACCACAGAATCTTTTGCCACATGGTCTCAGAGTTTGCCCCATGCCTTCGTGCAAACTCCAGGCACGCTACCATGTGACCCTTTCACAGGAGAGGCTTCTTTCTGGCCACTCTCCCATAGTGGCCACTTCTATGGAGTGCTGCAGAGATTGTGGTCTTCTGAACAGATCCTCCCATCTCAGCAATGGAGGTTTGTAGTTCTGGCAGTATGGTCATTGGGTTCTTGGTCACTTCCCTGACCAAGGTACTTATTGCCTGTTTGTTCAGTTTTAGGGGGCGGCCTGTTCAAGGTAGTCTCTTGCTGGTTCCATATCCTTTCCATTTCTTAATGATGGACTTAACTGTGATCATGGGAATTTTCAACATAGTACTTTTTTATACTCTTCCCCAGATCTATGACTCCTCGCAATTCTCTCGCGGAGTTCGACAAGACAGCTTCTTGGTCTTCATGGTTGAGGTTGAGTGTGTTGTGCTCTGACATACACTGTCAACTGTGGGACCTTATTAAGACCGATGTATTTCCTCATTCCTTAATCATGCCAATGAACTGACTGACAACAGGTGGACTCCATTCAAGTGTTAGTGATGTCATTAGGACAGTGGAGGCACCTGAGGTCAATTTAGAGTGTCACACCAAAAGGGGGTGAATACATATTAAATAAAGCCATCTCAGTTTTTTTTTTTTAAATGACATGTAAAGGTTATTGCTATAGAGTAATTTGTGTAGATGAGTGACAAAACTCCTATACAAATGCCTATAACCATAATTGTTTTAGTATAACACATACACATACATTTTGAATTGTATGTAGCAATCTGCCTTTCCAAAGCCTCTGACATCCCTGGACCCTGCTGTTCTCCGTAATCCTGCCTAAACACTGTGGTATAATCTGTACAACAGGTAACATTAAAATCCTTGCAAATAATCAATCAAAATTACAATACACTACATGGAGTTTGGTTGTAGAAAATTTAGTTTAAACAGCTGAATCATGTATCCACCATTCCTCAAATGTATTCACAGTTAAAGAACACCCTGATTATTTTTGTATGTCGGAACAGTGATGTTTGACAGTCAAACGCTCTTGTTTAAAGTTCAGCACTGAATACTATTAAAAACTCTTATCCTACATGTCAAATATATTTATTTGATTTAATATAATTACTACACCTACTATCAATACCAATTCATAATTAGTGTAGTAATTATTATATTAATAATGATTAATATAATTACTACACCAATTATCAATTAAATCACCAAATTTGTTGATAGGCACAGCAAATTGGTAGATCAACCGTCATCTAAATATACAACTCACAATTCAATTAAAATTAACAGTTGGTTTATTAAGTTACAACAGTTATACAAAGACAAAATATTCAATGTCCAATCTACAGATGTAGGTTCACCTACCTTAACAAATACGAATTCCTAGACATAAAATTGACATGTAAAAATCACAAAAGAGATTAAATGGAAGAAAGTGATACAAAACCCAGTTTCTTTCTATCCACATGTAAATACACGCAGCCGAGGTGTGAACTGGGACCAGATCTCCCAAGAAAAGCAGGAATGTTGTAGGACTACCCATGAGTAGCTATCTCCTCTAAAACTGCCAAAACAGATGTCTGCCAAAGCTACATACCTTAGTGCCTTTGTTTCGATCACAAACTACTAAACCTGTCAATAATTGGCACCATATTTTTTTATGACAATTTAACTGTTTGCCTGCACAGAATGACCAAAATGCATCTCCCCGACAGGTAAAATGGAATAACTATCATTCACCAAAACCAACAAGGAAACATGAACATCCCCATAATTAACGCCACTAAAGATCCTCACTGCAGTTATGTGGAGAGTTCCTGAAGTATCATACTGTACAAACATATCAGCTTTAAAAACATTGAACATGCCTGTAGCAGGACTGTAAATCAGGGCATATTGCTCTGCCTGCTGATGTAAACACATTTTGATTCCCTCTCTTCATCTGCAAATCATGCTAGAGGACACGGGAGAGTGCCAACTTGTCAGTGTGCCCACTCTATGTGACCCAACACCCCCAACGATGGCAAAGGGCATCAGTGACAATTGATTGTGGTTATGCACATTGCTCAGATGTATAGTTTCAGGGAACATCAGCAGATTAGAGCAGAGTAGGAACCTAGATAAGGAGATAATGTAGGAAATAAAATAGTGATATACACATTTATTGTAATCTATTTTTTCTTCAACACTTAATCTTGTTAATCACTCAATAGCCAACATTGTTTTTGACGTGAAACCTGTATTTGAAAGTGGGAAATTGTGTAATTCATTTTTATTATTCACCTTACATATGTAATGTTATGATAATCGATACTTGTTAAATGCATCTGACCGTCAGTTGTGGGTGGTCAGCTATATTTTCGCAAACATTGTTGCACACCGTTTGATCATTGTTGCCAAAACTTTTGCCGAAAGGAGCAGGTCTCTTTCGAAACCCGGCTGCACGACACCGAGAAACACCGATCGGGGGCAGCGATTGGCTATCCGCCCCAGGGGGAGTGTGAGACAAGCCGAGAAGACAAGAAGCGCGAAGAGTCTCTCTAGAAAGTAGGTGGGCGAGTCCCCCTGGCTCCACCCCAAATTTAGTGTACCGGGTATTTCGTTCAATAAGCGTTGGCTAAAATCAGAGCCAATCAAATGCGTGAATTTCCTTTAAAAAAATCTATACAGTATCACGTTTCACTAGCAGGAAAGTTATGTTCACAAAACTTCCGTTTAGTTTTTGTCACACTATATATACTTCGTTATTGCTTGAATTGCGAATTGGCAAAATAAACAACCTTCACGCCGGGATCTTCTAATCCTCCAGTTTTACGATCTCTGAATTGTGTTCTGTGCAATGGCAGGTAAGAACAATTTTACATAGGCTATTGTTTCGAGCTGGCAAATAATTTAAGTTCAAGCTGCAAAACTTCCTGGAAACATCGCCCGAATAGACGATTAAAAAGTTGCAGATCTATTATGTAGCATACATATCACACCTTATACTGCGACTCACTGGTATGTGGTATTCTATAACTCATTTTTAGTTTAACTGTTCAAAACGTAGGCTATTATAAATACATTGTATTACAATTTGCGTTAAGTGCTTTCACTTTCGGTTGTATTTTATGTTCGTGTCCTAGCCGCGATTGTGGTTGGTTATTAGTTGCATGTTAGAAAAACCAACAAACCCGATTTTCATTTTAACCAATTTAATCTTGTTACTAAATCAGGAGAAAGTTAACACGTTTGCGGACACAACGGCAACTGACTTTTGGCAAAGTGTCAACTGTCAACATAGCCTTATCCACAGCATTTTTGTGTGAATATTAATGTGAGTAAGTGTTGCATTGGCATATCATTGACATATTAATCAATCAATACTTTTATATAGCACCGTTTACAAACAGGTTTTCACACAAAATGTCACAATGGACATTTTCCAGAGGGGATAAAAAAACCCAGATGCGGTTACACTATTGGTCTAGCTATTGACCAGTAATTCAAAAAGACTGGTTATCACAATGGGAATTTATTTAATATCTTCATTACTTCAACTATTACAAAATAGTTGAGAGTATCTGCAGTGTTTCAGCCAAAGTGTCGCAATCGTAAATATAATTCTAGATACTGATGTGGAATTTCCTTTAAAAAGAGTTAAAGTTGTTCCTTCGTACCTTTGTTAGTAGAACAATTAATGCAGGCTTAAGTCTTTGTTTCCGTGTTTCAAAATGTATATTTTTAATAGAGTCGAGAACGTACTGGGTTTGTCCCTTCAAGTACAGATTGACAAATAACCAAAGATGTAAACAGAATGCTGATGCTTTATACTTTGTAATGGATTTCCCACACCCCTCCTTCTGATGCCAATCACATCTCACACTCAAACAAGATGAGGCCTAAAAGACAGGAGATCACACCTGGGGAAGGAGAGAGGAACTGAAGTGGGGGGGGACACCAAATAGCACCATTGTCTTTAGACACATCAGGGGGGTGAAGACACACAAAAAGGGGGGCCAGATGGAGTGTAAACTCTCATGTGAATTCCAACAGATACATTTTCTGCAAAACAGTATTCAAGGGAAATATTAGAAATGCTTACTTAATTAAGATTAAGCAGAACATATCTTTTGTCCTTTCTCAACCTCCTAATTTGTTTTTGAACAGATAAGCAGCTAGCCACTGCGAGGGCCCAGTTTGTGAACAGAGTAACGAAGCCTGTCCTTAAGCAATTGCTGGACGACCTTTTAGAGGACAGGGTGCTGAACGATGAGGAACAGGAAACGGTGGATCAGGAAAACAGTATGAGAGCGGATCAGGCGCGCAGCCTTATAGACATGGTACGGAGGAAAGGACCGAGAGCAAGTGAGAAGCTACTCTCCCGGCTGAAGGAACGAGACCCTGGCCTCTTTGATCAGCTCGGCCTGGGCTCGGATCCCCAGCCTGCTCAACCAGGTGAGTGTATTTGAAAGACTCATTAAACACCCTTCAGCAATGGCTGAAACCCCCAAGGACCTCTGAAGATGTATTATTATTATTATTATTATTATTGGAAGGATGACTGGTGATTATTATTATTTTTTGTAAACAGACTGCCTTATTTGGGGTTGAATTACAGTGTATAAATAAACTACAATCACAATCGTGAGTAAAATCTGGATTTGCCAGTTGGTATGCTGCTCAAAGCTGTAGTTTGATATCCAGCTCAAAGCTATGGTTTGATATGCAGCTCAAAGCTTTAGTTTGATATCCAGCTCAAAGCTGTGGTTTGATATGCTGCTCAAAGCTGTGGTTTGATATCCAACTCAAAGCTGTGGTTTGATATGCTGCTCAAAGCTGTGGTTTGATATGCAGCTCAAAGCTGTGGTTTGATATGCAGCTCAAAGCTGTGATTTGATATCCAACTCAAAGCTGCTGTCAACTGGACTTTGTGTTTCCAGTGGCAGCGCCATCCCTTAAGCCATCAGAGGAGGAAAAGCCAGTTTCACCGGTCCTTACCCTCTGCACTGAACAAGACCAGAGAAAAGTGCTAGAGAAGAAAAGCAGTTCGGTATGACTTCAGCTCGAATTGTATTGCAGCAGAGGAAGCATTACATGGGTCACTGCTGAAGATTCTTGTTTGGCCTTCCAGGCCACCTTTAAAATCCAGTACAAATATTTTTTGCACATTGTGCATTTTTTGTGTGTACCGTACTTAAAAAAGACTGTAGTTTGTTGCTAACTGGTCAGAAAGAGAGCTGTTGTGATTTTCATATTTACATTTCATCAAGGTTGTGTGCAATGAACATATGATGATGATTATGTGTGGTCTCCGTTTCTGTATTTTTTGTTCTTCCTTAACTTAAAAGTGGTTCTGAATCCCTGTTTCCGCCAGATTTACATTCCAAAGAAGAAGCCTGAGCGGAAACGCTTGGCTCTGCTCATCAACAACATCAATTTTGACCGCGAATCCATGCTGAGGCGTGGCGCTGATAAGGACGAGGAGCGCATGGAGAAACTCCTGAGGGACCTGGACTATGATGTGGTGAAACACAGGAACCTGTCGGGCCAGGTACACATAGAGAGGATGGGTCCAACGTAAAAAAAAAAAAAAAAAAAACTGAGGGGAAGAATGGGTACATGGGACTGCACATTAGACATCCGTTTTTAACCGAACAGAAACATCCACTTCAGACCAGATCTGGGTCAAATAATTATTTCAAATACTGTAACCCTTTTGACACCAGTAAAATTCCTGCAGATTACTGATCATTTTAATTATTGTTTTCACCAGTTTTCAGAACAAAATTAGCTTTCCGTACGATTGCATATTTTGCAATCTTACCAGCTTTTGAAGAGTTAAAGAATTTAAAGACCTAGGTCTGCTTAAGAAAGCCTTGAGACTTTCTGTAGATGAAAAAAATATTTGGGGCGATACACCAGGCTTCTAATTGTGGAGTCCCCAAGACAGAGAGGCTAGATTATTGATCTCTGAAATATATCATGAGATAAGATTCCCTGTATGCATTTTGAACAATGTTTTGTTCATTTAGAGTGAGAAGAGCTTCATCACCAAGCATCAGCATACAATTTAGAGACAATACACAACATATTTACAAACTGTACATGTACTGGCAATAAAACACTGGTCACTTTAGAGTTTTACAGCCATCATGTGTCACTAGTAACATATGGTGTAGCATTTTCAATAAGGAAAATTGTTGATGGCAGATATGAACAGCTGAATCTTTCAGTTGAACACTTTGGCAAGATGGACCCGTTACAAAGAGACCTTTTGTATTGCATTAGGGAGTCGTGATGGGGGTCGGATTGGTTAATAAAGATCATATGGGTTTATGCTTTTATGCTGACTCATCACATATCAACTCTAAATATTCGGCCTACCATATATGTGTGTTTGCAGGACATAGATAAAATGGTGGAAGAGTTCTCTAAGTGTGAGGAGCACTCGCTTTCGGACAGCACATTTGTGGTGATCATGTCCCATGGGAAGCGGGACGCCATATGTGGGATCCACCATGATACTTCCAAAAAGGTGGATGACCTCTTCAAAATCGACAACATCTTCAAGCACCTCAACACCGAGAACTGCAGGAATCTGTTAAATAAACCCAAAATCATCATTATCCAGGCCTGCAGAGGAGGTGAGCTTATCTGACCAGGCCAGGTGCTTTACTGTGCAATCAATCTCTTTGTGTGTAAATAGATTTCTTCATATGCAATAAAAAAACTAAAACATTTAATCATATTTGCCACCTTTGATATGGCTGGATAGTACAGTACATTACTGTGACGCCTTCCTAGAATCATTAGACTACTATGGTCTAGCAAACCACTGGACTAAGAGCCGTCTGTGCGATGAACTAGTGTGTGCAAATGTGTGTTGTCTAGAGGAGGGTGGGTCAACGCTGGTGTGTGACAGTGAGTCTGAGATTGTCCCGGCCGGCCTGGAGGATGACTCAGGTGTCAGGCGTGAGCACAAGGAGAAGGACTTCATCAGCCTCATGTCCTGCACTCCAGGTAAGGGATGACCACCTCCCCTAATGGAAATAAGATGTATTGAAATGTAATGAAATAAATATATAATCAAGATCGGAACAGATATTGCAACACTTCACAATATATGGCCGAATACAAATATCTTTCAGATATTGCAATATATATGTATTTGTAAGAATATGTTGCTGTGAAATATATTTATCATTATAGTCAAGTGTCAAGTGCCCACTTTAAATGGGATGGGTGTCGCATTGTGCATTATAATGTTCTGTGTAGCAGGCTTGCTCCTCCAGTGTGAATGGGGGTAGAGCAGACTATGAATTGGCAAATCAGATGCTGGTCGGATGTATATGATGAGAGTTTGAGCCCCTGGACCACGTAAACCAGGAGTGTGCAACCCCTGCACTGGGCCTACTTACACTGCCAGACCTGGTTCAAATCCATATTTGAAGGGGCCCCTAGGTGGAGCAATGGTAAAGGCACTCGCTCGGAGTGCAGGTTGCCCACTGCGGTCGGGTTTCAAGCCCCGGCTGTGCCAGCCCGGCGTTGGCCAGGAGTCTTGTTCAGGGCGGCGATTGGCTGTCCACCATGTGGGAGGGAGATGGCCAGCATGAGCTCACCAGAAGTGGCTCTGTATGTACCGGAGTTACAGTTGACGGCTTGGCGAGTTCTGTCGCTGTGGAGGGGGTTCATCGCCTTTGTCACTGCCGAGCTCATAGTAGAAGGGGGGCTACTTCACACGAAAAGAGGGTACAATTGGCTACTAAATTGGGTGGAAAAATTTGGAAAATCTGAAAAATAAAAAAAGACATTTGAAATACTTTAACTCTCGCTGGTTAAAATAAATATCCCTGAGAATTTAAAA
Source organism: Aldrovandia affinis (assembly GCA_029706075.1). Lineage (NCBI taxonomy): Eukaryota > Metazoa > Chordata > Actinopteri > Notacanthiformes > Halosauridae > Aldrovandia > Aldrovandia affinis. The sequence goes on from JAINUG010000012.1 coordinate 254,442, forward strand.
AAAATGAAAAACTAACCACAATGTACAATCATAAGAAAGAAGAGTTTTGTTCTGAAAACGTTTTGAAAACAATACTGGTCTACTACATTAACAAAACTACACTACCTGTACTAGACTGGCCTGCTAGCTAGCCCAAACACATTCTGCCCTGTCCAGAGTTCAGTGCCATTCAACACCTGCTGCTGATGCCACACTTGCGTTTGAGATGTGTGGTTTTAATTCCTCGTCATGTAGCACCTGCTAAAATAAAATAATTATCGAATGAGGAACCACATCCATTATTCAAGCAGTGTTTCAAGCAGCATGTCTGAATTTGTTACTGTCTTGGCTCAACAAAATGGATTGGCTTTTGTCCTTTTAAACACACAAGTGTTTATTATCATGGAAAATAAATAAATATATATTAACAGGTAAAATGGATTTCTGTCAAAGGGTCAAAATGAACCACATTTGCTTTTCCCCATTCAGACACTGTGTCCTACAGAGACCCTAAAGAAGGAGCTCTATTCATCCAGTGGTTTGTGGAGACATTCAACACATATGCCCATGAGGATCACATCCAGAAACTGTTCACGAAGGTGAGTATTTACGCCACATACCGCTGAGGGAGTATTAAATGATCATTCGGTTTTCTCAATTATTTATCTTATGTTCAGTGAGTTCCCCTTACCCTGGGGATCCACCAGAAGCAATTTTCTTGCTAGACGTCGCTTTGATCGCTAGCCGGTGGCCGCTCATTTGGGTGTTCCCACACAAGCAGCTTTTGGGAAGAGCAGGTTACGTTGTGCATGTACAGCTATCAAGTTTGTAGTAGAGTGAACCGAGCCGAGCCCATAGGACATAAAGCAAGTAAACTACTATCAAGACATTGATAGTAAATCATTTGACTTTAACAACACGTTTGCACTCACATCACACAAACTAGCTGACTTTACCTTTACCATGACCTTTCTTTTATTTATTTATCCTTTATTTAACCAGGGAGTCGACATTGAGATTTGCATCTCTTTTTCAAGTGAGCCCTGGCCAAGAAGGCAGCAAATCCAATTTACAATACAATACAGCACATACAATAAAAACAACACAACACATAAGATACAATGAGTCAGCAAATTAAAACAGTGCAAAAAAAGCATCAGAGAACTTAAAAGAACAGGCTTCCCAATCATTGGTCTATACAAAAGAAAAAAGAAAAAAACGTGCATTCTGCTTCCCCAAACAATTCTCCAATCCGGGTTGTAAAACAACCAATTGATATAAAACGGTCAAGTTTCAGGTCCTTTTGCAGTATTAACTAAAAGCCCTTTTACCAAACTCTGTTCTTGTATTTGGAACAGTGTATGATATAACATTTTGTGATCTTAACCTATAATTTCCTAGGTTTGGTAAGGTGAGTAGCTAGCTAGCTAGCAACCGGCAATTAACATACTTTTCATTTCATTGCACGGAATGAATCAAAGTCACCAGGAATCCCCACTATTTTTGATATTTTGCACCTTGCGTCATTCTTTTTATTAACGTCCCTGTAGGCTATACAAACAGGGACGCATTGTAAAGTTTGGGAAACCCAGACACTGCAACAATTAGCCTCTCCTCCATTTTGGTATGGAACAAATTTACAGTAGGAACCAAAAACATGCATGTTAGTTTACAGTAGGGAGAAATAAGGACATCTCTCCAATTGGTTATCGCTTCACCGCATCACCAATAAAGTTAATGAATATGAAATAACTTTTTAAACTTCATAATGAAATGCATGAAGTTAAAGTCTGTTCAACTCTCTTTTGCACTGACTGACTTTGCACCGCTAACGGTCGCTTCGCCCCACATCTTTGTCTTAACACTTTGTTGTACGTCGCTCTGGATAAGAGTGTCTGCCAAATGCCTGTAATGTAATGTAATGTAATGTACATCGCCTACCATTGCCAGCTCCCATTGAAAATGAATGACTTCCGGACGATTTCGTAGCTTCTGGTGGATTCTTAGGGTTAGGTGTCCGCCCCCTTGTTTTCATGGTTCATTTATTGAGTTAAAAATACATTGTGAAGATATGCAAGAAATAAGCTATCGGAAATCACAGTTTTCTGCCAGTTTAATGTGATACCTTTGCCTGTCTATTTTTCCAATAGGTTTTGCGCCGATTTGATAAATTCCCCCGACAAATGCCATCCATGGATAGAGTAACTCTGACCAAGAAGTTCTACCTCTTACCTGGGCTCTGAGCTGCTGGCTGTGCCCTGGCTTAATTACTATTAAGTAATGAGATGCCATTCTGAATGCTGTATTGTTTACACATGTGTCGTATGTGCCCCCTACATTTCACATGTGGGCTGTGGGGGAAGGGGGTTGTAGGAAGTGGGAGCTGATTAATTGAACCCAGGGCAATGCATCTTCTCTGACAATATACAATATGACCAATCAGTAAACAAGACCCCTAATTGGGGGGGGGGGGGGTGTGATTATTATTAAAAAAACTTAATGTGATATGAATGGAAAGTGTCCAATTAAACACATTTTCTTGTCCAAAATGTTTGCATTTATATTCATTGTAATCTGTGATCTGCTTGCCTCACCTAAATTGCCATAAAACTGTGCAGCCAAAGTGGCGCTGAAAAAAGTATTCATGCTTTTATCTCATCGAGTCAACCATTGTAACTTTTTACTTTTAGGTGTCCAAAGTTACAGGCGCCTGAATACATAAGAAACATGCTTGTTCCATATGAGCCTGGTCATAGGAGGCCTAGACCTCCTGCTGGTCTTCTGTGGACACTTTTATTTTTTCCAACAAATCTCACTTTTTTATCATTTAAAATAGCATAAGCTGTTTTTTTGTTCATGTTAATACGCATGGCTGTAACTACCAACTGAGGTGATCACCTCAAAATTATTTTCTTTGACATTTAGTTTTTTCTTTGATATTGTTTAAAATTAATACAATTATAAAAATCAATTAAATCTGCTAGGTTAAATTTGCTCCTCGTAGATGGTCCCTAAAATGTTATGCAAACAGAATGCTCACGTTTAGCACCATCCATCTAGCCAAAATTGTTTCATTTCTGCTGCCGTGGAACCTTGCGGGGATTCGATTGTGGATTTGTCTGCAAAAGCGTTATTTGGAATAACTGAATTTACATACAATCATATCCATTAAAAAAAGAGTTGAGAAAGGGTTAAAGTATACCACAACCAAAACCATACAGTTAACCAAACCCAATACAATACAGTAACCCAAAACCAATACAATACTCAATTTTAAAGGAAATAAACACCCCGTATGCAATGACCGGGTTTGAACCCGCAACCTACTGCCACAACAATTTACGTTGTTTGCCACAGGGTGAACACTACTTTAATTGTATTTTATTTGATCAAAATTTTTACTTTCCATGTTTAAAATCTCAATTCCAAAAATAAGGACAAGAGGGAAATGAAAATAGCAAACCAAATTGATGGGGATGAAAAGGCCAAAACATTTGCATTCCCCCCGGTTTTCCGCCATCTTCTCTTTTTCGTAATCCCCATGCAAAAACTTCCATCCTATATTACCTCAATGCTTGTCCTGTCCTCCGGCCATTATCACACTCGGTCCTGTGACCGGCTTTCATTAGACATCCCAACAGTTCGGACTGAGCTGGGTAAATCTGCGTGCTGTTTTATGCTCCTGATGCCTGGAACTCTCTCCAAATGTCTTTTAAACTGGATTCTTTAGTTCCCCTTAGTCATTTTAAAGCATTACTTCTGAATTATTTTACTTCTGCATGTACTTGTTTTATCTGAATTTTATGTTGTATCTTTTATCTTATATTTATTATAGTATTTGTTTTTATTTTTTATAGTAATTGTTTCTGGAATGATTTTAATGTACTCGACATCACTGTAAATGAGGTTCGCACCTCAGCTGATCTTCGAGGCTAAATAAAGGTTAAATGAAAAAAAAATGCATTCCTCCGTTTAATCTGCTGCGGATCTACCGCTAACATTTCTAATTTATGACAAAAGAGAAAATGTGATACAAAAGGAGGATTTCAGTTTTACAAGAGTCCATTGTGTTTTACAGCATTACTTAATTGCCATGGCAGGTGGCGATGTGGTATATTTTAGTCTGTGCACAGCAACCGAATAAACAAAGATTAATTACTGAGCAGGAAGTTAGAACCCATGTAAACAAATAAATCAAATAATACCAGCGAACTACATATTTTTTTGCATATTGCTGGAGGTAAAAGTTTGTCACAGGACTGACGGACACACAGACCAGGACGGACAGACAGACACACAGGAGCCCTGGGACTTGTGTCACAGTGGGATTAGGAAGTGTGAGGGGGGAGGATGCATAACACAGCAGCGTTATCCATTATTCACCTCAATTGCACAGCCGGCCGAGGAACATTATGAAAGGTGCTGAAAAAAGGACAGCAGAACTCAATAGATATCGGCAGTGAGGGTGCGGGAGGCTTGCGTCCTGCTCTGATTTATATGCTTATAGTGGCCTGTGTCCCTGCGGTGTGGCCAAAACTCCCAGGGTCCTCGCTAACTCAGCTCGCTCTTGCGCTTTCATGCTGTGAAAAGAAACAGGAGCTCTTCTACGAAAAGAATCAACTCAGCTTGTGGTGGTGGGGGGTTGCCTGTAAACTTCAAATAAACATGGAAGAATGACCTCAGAGGAAGACTGCTGCACAACGGGGAAGAGAGGGCCTGTAAAGCATCTCAGGAGAAGAAGTGCAGATCTAGGATCAGTTTAGCATTTTAGCTCATAATGGATAAGGTTAGGATATGGACAGGAGAAAACTGATCCTAGATCAGCACTCCTATTCTGAGACACTTTATGAATACAGGCCCTGGGCTGCTGCACGTGGAAGGACCGCAGTCCTGTGTGGTCCAATCCAACACTGAGCTCCATACAGGAGGGAGGATGGCATGACAACACCTTGAAGCCCCAGTGCATTGTCGCGGAGACGGGATGATGTAATCAATGACTTTGCATGGCTGGAACTCTGCCCCAGTGTGCAGTAAGGTGCATGGCAGGTGCATGCGAGGCTGTGTGGCTAAGGTCGCATGTGAAGTGTTACATGGGGCCTTCAGCAGCCTCAAGTGCTAGGCCAGGAGACACAGACAAGGTCATCAGGGTTACATGGTTTTGCCCCATTTCCTCAAGCAACTGCTACTCAATTCTCTCAGACAAGCAGGGTCTTCAACATGTAGGCTACTACACCACCTGATTTAGAATAATTAGTTTACCTCCTTGGTCCAGGAGGCGAGCTAATTAGTGAAATCAGACAGCCTAGCGGACCTCGAGGCCTGGATTGAAGCTCCTAGAGTATTAGCTCCTCTAATTCTAGCTTGTTATCTGTCTGTCCCCTTCAGGTCGACCATAGTAGTTGCCGGTTGCCTAGCGACAACTACTGTTGATGGTGTTGTGGCTTTGTTTTAGTTTTTTTGATAGAACATTGGATGTGGATGTCAAAGTTTGCTAGCATTACCAAAATATGACCTTTTGGTAGCTCACCATTCAATCCGGTAAATTATGATTTTTAATTAAAAAAGTAACACACCTACTGAAGCCCTGTCCGGATTAGATTAGTTTCACTAGGGGAGGTCAGGTAATGTCATTTTCACCAGAGTAATTCAGTCATTTTAGTACTGTGCGGAACGACCATGTCAGTGATTTTTAAGTCCTCCGAAAATTCTATTACTGCCTGGATCGACATGTCAGAGTTTGATGCAAATTACAACTATATTGGGCGGTAGCCTACATTTTTATTTTGATAATAGGCTACTTCCCATTTTTATGGCTGTGAATTGATTGCTCAAACTAGGGCTGAAAATGCAGTCTAATCTTGAATCCAATGTTGTGTCTGCCTTGTTTTCGGCATGTCTTAAAAAAACATGTTTTTTTAGCTGTCCAATGGTAAACGTGTGGTGTTTTTTTTTTTGGGGGGTGGGGTGGTTTGCGTGTGACAAAAATATAGAGGAATGGCCTAACAAATATGCCCCCTCAGTAATTTTGGGCAGTAATAATGGGAAAGTCTTATTCTGTGCGGATTGGTCATTGAAATCACATGAAATGATAAAAAATGCATTGCTGACATTGTCCTGCAATAGTAATGGCATCTGGACAGGGCTAACCTTATGTCACCTTAATATGATTTAGGACATCCGTACCAACATATATGCAGCATATTGCTTGTCAGTGTTGCTGATATTTAGCCTTGACAAAAGAATCAGTCTATTTTTTCCAGGGGTTTGGTTCAAGAAAACAGCTAAACGGATCAGTTTGAGAATCAAGGAATATATTGTACAGGGCTATCCAAGGAGAAATTTCTGCCAAATAGACTAAGATAATGATAGTAGATTATTGTGGTTTTGAATGGGAGCCATTCTCACCACAACACCAGGAAATGCAAAAATGACAGCACAGAGTGCTAAAGGTGGATAGTTAAAGCGGGTCAGGGTTGGGGAAGCCAAGACGTGGAGGTCTGAAGAAGACAAGAACCCCTCACTTGTTTTTCTCCCCTTTACCGATGGCAACTCAACGGCATCCCCCATCCCCCAGCAGAGCAAGGGGAGAAAATAAAAATGAAAAAAAACACAAAATGAAAAAATCTTCCATTTATCTAACAACTCCAACATGACCCAGAGGGATGATTTTTTTTCTACCATCTAAAGGATAGCTCCACTAATTCTCTCAGTAATTCTCTCTAAAACTCAGTAATCCCCCGCCCCCCTCCCTTTGACTTGACTCAACGGTGTTGATGATGTCAGCCAGCTAGGAGCAGAATAATACCATTTCACTTCCCTGTCACCAATGGCTATTTGGCCCCTGTATCGAACACATCAGAACTGTCTCAGCTGACCCTATTAATTTAAGAAACAAACCAAAAACCAAGATAGAAAACCACTTCTGTCCCGTCTCTTCGCACTCCTAGGGCTTGTGACAGCTGTTTGCACATTCAAATAAAGATGAATAGCAATTTGTCATCTTAACACTAAGGCCGAATCACATTTACACATGTTAACAAGCTCTACAGATTTGGAAATGATACGGTCAGACAGGTCACAATGTGATTTAGTGGAAACATTTCTCAAAAGGCACCGTGTGGTTTCAGCGGCAAAAGTATCATTTGTTAGTTTAAATAAGCACATGGAAAAAAAATGATTCTCCTTGTAGGGATGTGCATCTTGATTCAACTGATAATCCAAGATCAAATATATAAATAATCAAGGCCTAGTTTCCCCCCCAACAGAACTGTATAAAACGTGTTTCTGCCTAAATAATTAGTGTGGAGATCTGTATTCATTATTTCTTTACAATTAATTAATTCTTTCAGGAGAATTAATAATACCCGTGAATTATTTGCTATTTTATGCAGGGTTATTTGGCTCTTCTTGAACTTAGACTTTTGTTGTGAATTAGCAAAACATTCCAAGGAATCAATTAACAATCCTGGTTGAATATTATAAAAACGTCAGAATAACCAAATGGCAGTACTTTGTTGGATTTTTCAAGAGCATCCATTACTTAAAAAGGGTCGCTTAACAAGCTGCTTCAGCTAGTGGCCAAGTTCTCAGCGTTCTTGATTAAGCTGCCTGCTCACACCCTATATTGGGAAATTTGCAGTCAATTGATTTAGAGCAGATCGCCTGTTTAGCCTTGCACCTCAAACTAATGAAAGGACATGATGATCCGGGAGTATGTGCTTCCGACCACAGTTGCCCTTTGTTGATGAGGTCTTTTCCTCAGAGTTCCTTGCCCACATTAGTGAGGGGCATTACAGATCACTTTGCTGATTAGAATCGTTTCGTTCAGTTCAGTACAAAGATCCGGGTCAGTGACTCCGTGAATTGTTCAGTTCAACTTCCGATTAGTAGGCTACCGAGCACTGTAAAGCGGGAGTTGAACTGAACGACTCATCGCAGTTTACAGTCTTTATTATACCCACAAAATTACAATAATATTGCATGTCATAATCTTATAAATGCAGCTGATTTTATTGATTTATTTTACCTTTCAGTTTCAGGGAATCTCGTGTCTGAGTGTCAATGCTTTGCATTAGTCTTTAGAGAGCGTTTAAGAAAGCAGTACAATATAGTCACTGATTAATTCTTTGTACTGTGTCAGTGTACTGTGTTAGCCTACTAACTGTGGGAACAGTTCTTCAGTTCGTTCAGTCAGCACGGTTCAGCTTAATAGAGAAATTCAGTATGTGGATCTAGTATGGATGTCCAGTATCGTTTCTAATATGATGCTTAGTGGTAAGCCTGTCCAAAACATTTTGGGGGGGATTTCTACAGGCAATATACGTCTCACAAAGCAAGGAATTTGGCGCAGCCCACTGCCTGCCCAGTGAATCAAAGGAACGAATAACTTATTAGTGACTTAACACTTATCAATGATTCAGTACACGCAATTCACTTCACTGATTCGTTCAAAAATATTTGTTTGTTTGTGAACTGCGCATCACTAGCCGACATCACATTGGACACTGTTCCTCGTGAAACACCAGCAAGCTGAGACGCCTTCATCACTGAGGCTCCTACCCCAGCAATCACCCCTCTTTTGAGGTCACTGAGATCTCACCTTCTAACCATACTAGCCATAATTATAGACAACCAGGTATGCCCAGCAATTTTACACATGACCCTAAGCATGCTGGGATGTTAATTGCTTAATTAACTCAAGAATAATACTTGGGTGGAAACGCATGCTTTCAAAATACTTTGTGTCCCTCATTTATCTAAGTGTTTCCACATTTTTGGCCACTATTTGCATGTGGACATTAATGATGATGGTGGTGATGCAAAGGAGCTGAATGCTGTAGAATAGCATGCACATTGAACGCACTGCCATACTGTCCGGTCTTTCTCAACCACAAACAGGGTGAGCACAGATGGACAGAAATATATACAGTATACTGTATATGCTTCAAGCTTTGCAGAGGAATCAGCAGGGTAAAAACGCACGCTTTGTTTACCCCAACAGGTCTCACCTAAAAATCAAACTCAAAATGGACTCTGCACAAAGCTGGTCACCCCAAACTGACAAACACTTGAGAACCACACTGCATCACAATTAAACTAGCATCGTTCAGCGTATATTGTGTCTTGTATGTTGTGCATGTATACATATTTGTACATTGTGTACATAGTATATGTAGGCCTGTAGTGTCTATTGTTTTTGGGATGGTGTGTACCTTGTGTGTTCAAGGCAGAGAGAGGACAAGGATTTCATTGTATTTAATACATGTGACAATAAAGTTGAACTTGAACTTGAATCACCAACTCTATAAAAGATTAAATCATCAGCACTCAAAGCTAAAAGATAAATTCGCAAAGATTTTGAGCAAGCCACAATTTGTGTTTGCAATATGTCTAATTGTAGATTATATTCAGTTTGTGTTTACAAGATGAAAGACAGTCCTTCAAGGTACCCTGGCTGTTTTGATATTAATGCAAAAATGATTTTCATAGTGGGGGAGAGTTTCATGAAGTATTGTTCTGTGCCTGTGTGTGTGTGCGTGAGAGAGAGAGAGAGAGAGAGAGAGAGAGAGAGGGAGTGGTGTGTGTGTGTGTGTGTGTGTGTGTGAAAGAGTGTGTGTGTGTGTGTGTGTGTGTGTGAGTTGGGCCTGTGCCTGAGTGCACGGTGACAAGTGAGGCCAGCTGCTTGCTGTATTCTGGCCTCCAGGGTCAATCACTTGAAACAACACATTTGACCATGTTTCCAAACATCTAAACTGTGATAAACATTATTTGTGTGCTTGAGCAAGGGCAAAGAGCAGAGAATTGCTTAAACAGTGGCACCCTGGAAGGGTATGTTGCTTGTTCTAGTTGAAGGTGTGGGAGGCCGGCTTAGCAGGGAGGGGGAGTTGGAGGGGTACAGGCTTCAGAAACACAGAGGGAGCTTTTGATCAGCCAGGTTGTCAGCCTCGCTCCTCTCAGCGAGTTTCGGTGGCTCGTAGAGGATTGCGGCATACTGACAGATTGTCGGAGTGTAGCTTTAAACTGGCACGGCAGATATCAAAAGAGCGTTCAGTCTTTGATCGGCGCTTATCTCAGGCCTGGCGCCTGATACTGTCAGGTTTACAGACCAGTGGAAGGGAGACGGAGGGGAGCGCACTGCCCATGCTCCAGGTGGAATCAGACGCACTGCGACCATGGCAACCAAAGCAGCATCACTTCCGTGCCTGCATGTGTGCGCATAATTGTACCTGTGCGTGTACGTGTGTGTGTGTCTATGTGTATTACATTACATTACATTACAGGCATTTAGCAGACGCTCTTATCCAGAGCGACTTACAGTTTACATTTCTTTACAATCCATTTATACAGCTGGATATTAACTGAAGCAATTCAGGTTAAGTACCTTGCCCAAGGGTACAACAGCAGTGTCCCACCTGGGGATTGAACCTGCAACCTTAACGTTACAAGCCCAGTTCCCTAACCATTATACCACACTGCCTGCCTGTGTATGTGTGTACCTGCGAGCACTTGTGTGTGTGCATTTGTGTATACGTTTGTGGGCATGCTTGCAAAATGCATGCATGCTTGTGTGTGTGGGGTGTGTGTTTGTAAAAAGCGTATTTCTGTGTTCAGATTTAGAAACTTGCATTACCTTGAGGGGTAAAAATTAAAGCTTGCTGTTTTTCTGTTTCTGTTGAGGGTGGAGTGACATTTAACCTGGGTGATAATTGCCTCAGGAAGGGAAGGATAAGAGAAAACACCTCATTTGCAATCAGTGCCTATATCACACGTCAATGACCGGGAGGGCAGTCATGTCACTTGAAAAGGCAAATTGTGACCAATTTCCTTCCAAAGTGAAGTAGACTCTTGGTGCTGTACTGAACTTGTTTTTACCAAGAAGACACATTCTTTGTAGTCCCCAAATAATCGTTCAACTTTCCTCTCCCTCACTGTCAACAGGTTATATTACTGAAGGCACTTGGTTCCCGCATTCCAAATCTAAAATGTTCTTTTTCCATTTCTGAGGTGTCTCGTTTTTGCCCAGTTTCACCTGTGGCCTGATGGTAGTCCTTTACAAACAGACCAGCAAAACAAACCATCAGTAAATCTTTTAAAAAGGAAAGACAATACATACACTCAATTAATTACGCATCTCATGCAGTAAAATTTTTCCCTCTATGGTTTTCTCTCCAGAAACCCTCCTTTCCTGGGAGAAGCTGCAGCCACTGGCACTGCACCTCCATGTACGCTCTACCACAGTTGGCCCTTGCATACCGTCGTTAGAACTTTACGGTACTGTGAGCCTGACCAGGTCGACACTCTGCTCCGCTAATAAACCAATCCTCGGTTACTTCTTTCGACAAATAATGACCTCGTGTTGGATGGGGCTCAAACAGAGGGGCGGCAATTCAACCAAATTCAACCACTCACTGATCTAGAACTTAATTCTGGGTAAAACTAGCTAGAACCAGATCAGATGGCAGGAATGTCACAAGTTACTTCCCTTCTAGAGAGCGCGCATCTGGGGTGGAGACTAAGTGCTGGCATGTTCTGGATTTGATCTGGGTCATGGGGGGGCATCACTACACCACACACGAGAGCCTTAGCCGGACGCTCCAATCAGGAGCCCCCGCAGATCAGATGCATCAATATAAAAAGAAAATAACTTGCACTGACAATGGTAATGAGAGAAGTCGTACAGCTGTAGAAAAGGCTAGAGGCCTTGCCTTGGGAAGACTTAGAGCTTTGTGGAAACATTCTGGAATACAGTAACTGAACACTGCTCTCACTAGCCCTAAGGCCAATGTATGCTTTACGCAACAAGTGTCCCGGCAACACATCGCACAATGCTTTGAGTTTTGAGCATTCACATTTTCACGACTCAGTAACAGCGTCGCGTCGTCTCTATGATAACCAGCCTGAGCAAACTGACATTCACGTCATCAAAAAAGGCTAACGGCTAGATGGCTAATGTTAACAATGTATGAGGAAGATGAGTTGAATTCGGTGGAGGTTTTGAATCGAATTATTATCATATAATAATTTCTTGAGGAGTTACACATTTGAGGATACCTCCTCATCTGCTCCGCTACCAATGCTTCAAAGCTGTCCATTGCAATAACATCAAAACAAAGTCAGATGAAAGTAGTATTCTGTATGTCCATGGCAATGGAGTTTACCTCATCCTTCCAACCAATCAGATTATGTGACATATGATGGCGTCTGTGACCTTTCACTTTTCTGGAGGTATGCGACATGTGTCTGACACATTTCTGTCGTTTTGACACCTGTCGTGTAAAGCATAAATTAGCCTTTACAGTAACTCTTAAGGTGCCTGCTACGCCATTACGCGAGGAGAACCTGGAGGTGGAGGGAAAAGGGAAATACTGGTGTCCTGCTCTGCAAAACTACTGGAAGTTTAACAGTCAGACAACAGAATCACAGAGGATTGCGTTTCAACACGTCTCGGTCTTCATTTTGATATTTGGTACCATGTTAAAATGGATGGAATCAATCATGCCAAACGCACTCATTCAGAGATGCACCTTGTGGCAGATGAAACACTCGTAAATCATGTGAATTTGTGAGGCTAAAGAGATTTACCAACAGAGTTCATTAAAATGGTGAGATCAAATACACTGGTGGGGAATGTGGGGGATAGATGGCCAAACTTCAGTGGCATCCTGGAAATGATTTCTGTCTGGTGCAATTTGCAAGTCAAAGCATATTCTATCTTGCACCAGCTTAATTTTTCCCTTCAGTGATGAGGCCAGCCTCGATAACTCCTAAGAGCCCAGTGATCCAGCCCACTCAGCCTCTGCAACCAATCAGCTAACAGGAGGCCAACAAATCCCTAGGAAAAAAAACAACAGACACCAAACCATCAAACCGAGCCTGCTCGGCACCTGCAGACACATCCATCTTCATCAAGCACTTTTCAAAAGCCACTTCAGGCTGCAGTCTCGGAGCGTACCAGAGGGAGAGAACTCAGGTAATAACATAAAAAGCTGAAGTGATGACAATAATGATGTGGCGTACGGCACCTGAGGCTGCGAGGCACACGGCGGCTCATGGGCGTGGCTCATTAATCACAAGATTGGTCAGGACGCAATGGAGCGGAGGACAGAGATGGGTTCCTCCACACAGTGGACCTGTGTCGATCTGTGTGGCCCAGTAGGTTCCCATTGGGACCACATATAAAATGTATGCATTCACTAAGTTGCTTTGAATAAAAGAGTCTGCTAAATGGCATATGTTATGGTATATTTGATGATTGGTCAGGGAGCAACAGAGCGGAGGATGGAGACAGGGTTTCTCCTGACTGGTCGATGAAAGAGTGCACGGCATCTTGAGTGTGGGACGACTGAGGAGAGAAAAAACATGTGGCCTCATGGTGCTGCCCGTGTTCCCGCCACTGCCAGGGTGCAGCCCGAGGTCTGCCCCCAACTTCACTCACCTTCCCCCACCTTCACTTACCTGCTCCCACATTCACCCACCTGCCCCCACCTTCACTCACCTGCCCCCACATTCACTCACCTGCCCCCACATTCACTCACCTGCCCCCACCTTCACTCACCTGCTCCCACATTCACTCACCTGCCCCCACCTTCACTCACCTGCCCCCACATTCACTCACCTGCCCCCACCTTCACTCACCTGCTCCCACATTCACTCACCTGCCCCCACCTTCACTCACCTGCCCCCACCTTCACTCACCTGCTCCCACATTCATTCACCTGCCCCCACATTCACTCACCTGCCCCCACCTTCACTCACCTGCTCCCACATTCACTCACCTGCCCCCACCTTCACTCACCTGCTCCCACATTCATTCACCTGCCCCCATCTTCACTCACCTGCTCCCACATTCATTCACCTGCCCCCATCTTCACTCACCTGCTCCCACATTCACTCACCTGCTCCCACATTCACTCACCTGCCCCCACCTTCACTCACCTGCCCCCACCTTCACTCACCTGCTCCCACATTCACTCACCTGCCCCCACCTTCACTCACCTGCTCCCACATTCACTCACCTGCCCCCACCTTCACTCACCTGCTCCCACATTCATTCACCTGCCCCCACATTCACTCACCTGCCCCCACCTTCACTCACCTGCTCCCACATTCACTCACCTGCCCCCACCTTCACTCACCTGCTCCCACATTCATTCACCTGCCCCCATCTTCACTCACCTGCTCCCACATTCACTCACCTGCTCCCACATTCACTCACCTGCCCCCACCTTCACTCACCTGCTCCCACATTCACTCACCTGCCCCCACCTTCACTCACCTGCTCCCACATTCACTCACCTGCTCCCACATTCACTCACCTGCTCCCACATTCACTCGCAGCACAGCAGTGTCACCTCTGATGCTGTATGAAAACAAGGCCTTTTTATGACAGCCATTCTCTGAATCATAGAATATCTTTTTTCCCCCTGAATGATTACTGAATGTACAACGGTTATAGTCATGGGGGTGTGGCCCAATTTAAAAACAAAAAATTAAATGACAAAAAAAAAAGGATCTCTTGTTGGTGATAGTGTCAGGGGATAGCCTCATAGCCTCGTTGTGAAAAATTATAACACAATGCACACGGAAAGATCTGATGTCCATCATGCCATAATTAACTGCAATAAAACCTTCGGTTAGCAAGAAACCAGACCCCCGTCTGCCATTAAAAACCTGTAAAATATAGATTCTCTTTACTTACTATAGTTCAAAGACACCCACACACAACAACAATCAAAAGGATTTAAAGCAGAAAAACTCTTAAGCTCCCCTCACTGATTACAAGGGCAGAGAACAACTTGACAGGGATTGGTAAATCAGCAGTCAATCAGAGGGGAAATCAGCAGCCTGGCAGAAGGGCACTGCGATAAGACTGGTCAGAGATAGCTGAGCTCTTAAAGTCAAAGTATCACACACTGAGCATGTGATGCACACACCCCGAGCGCATGAAACACACCGAGCGTGTGACACACACTGAACATTTGTCACCATTTAATTTATTCAGTGTAAAAAAAAAAATTGTATCGATCACACTGCTTGTTTGCTTGGCATATTGATTTGCTGAAGTCCAGATGTCTGACGTTTTGGACAGACAAGGTACACTAAATTCAAAGGGGCACCCATCCAGAGTACATGAAATACAGCCTGCTAGAAACAACCACAGGCAGATGCACACACACACACACGCGCACACGCACACACACACACACACACACACACACGCTCAAGGGAGAATGCAACACAATTAAACTAGTCTTTTTTCAAAATCAATTAAGCTTGAATGAAACTGTAATTTTATAGAAATTTCTGGAGTGAAGGTACAAGATATTACAGTGTAGGGCTTGTGCTTTTCCTGCTATTCTTACACAGTTCTCCTGACTGTCAGCTCATATTTCCCTAACCACTGCGGGCCAACCCTCTCACCACCTGGATATTTTATTTAAATACCTGAGGTCCACAGTCCTCTGCTTCCTACTGCCATAAAGCACAGCAGCAAAATACACTTTCAAACCAATGCAGACCTGCCAACAGGTACACATTTTGCGTACCAGGCGCACACATTTTGAGATCAAAGTACGTACGTAGATACGCGTGTATCACTGTCAACTATGCAAATATGAGACTTCGGTTAAAATGTTGTAGTCAAGACACAGAAGTGTTGGCTAGAAGTCACATTTGGACGTGACCCAATTAAAGTTGGCTCGCGCGAACTAGCATTTCTCACAAAAGTGAAAGTGACCAGCTCTTGCAGGAAATATTGAATGTTTAAACGTTTTTTATTCCGCTACCATACCCCCCAGTCCCTCATTTAAGATATAAATTCGACAAGGCACCCCCAATTATCCCTGGATGTCACAGGTCTGTGACCAATTGTGATCTCAGCACAATCTTCAAGTGCTATGAAAACCATTTTTTTAACTTTAAAATATTAAAATCAATGAAAAGACAACCAATGCCATCTTCACATAGCTCTGTATTATCATATACAGTATATTATACTATAATGACAACTTGAAGAAATGCGAGGTTTATGAAAAGGACCAAATGGGATAAAGCTCTCCTCTTCTTTCAGGATAATCCATGGCCCATATCAACACAGGGAGCCTATTGTCAGAGCCTAATTTGTTAGTGAACCCTATTATGGTTCCCATTAAAGGGAGGCTTAAGCTTTTGCTAAGCACCACTCAATAACATACCACTCAATAACATGCAACACAGACCACGAGAATAATAGTCTACCCTTCTGATAAACCTGCAAAAATCTGGGGTGACAAGGACAAACTTAAATATAATAAATAATAAATAAATTTGACACCCACCCCATCAGACACTGGCCATACAGAACTTCCCATCAACCTGTGACAACTCCCACACACACGCGCGCACACAAACACACACACCCCCCCCCACACACACACACATTCCCATTTACTACCTATTACAGGAATTAAGCAGATGCTCTTATTCACAGCGATGAACATGGTTTACATTTCTTTATATAAAATCAATTTACACAGCTGGATATTTACCAAAGCAATTCAGGTGAAGTACCCCTTGCTCAAGGGTACAACATAACCAAATACCTTCCTACAACACCGACCATCTCCAGAGGACCAGCAGCAAACAAGCACAAATTACAGGTTTCAAAAGGGCTGAGAGTGGTGGAGGGCAAAATCCAGGCAGTGCTCCTCAATAAATGGTAATACATTAACTAGGGGCAGCTTAAACATTTGCCAACACACACATTAGTATTATCGTTGGGCTACTTTTACACAAAACACTGCAGGGCATTATGGGATATCACCATCACTCCAGGGCAGAGGGCCTAACCTGCCTCTTAATCCATCTTTGGCTCCAACTTGCAAAGCTGGTGCAATTAATTGCTCAATTAGTATTCCTAAGGACCTTTTAACATGGTTTGAGAGCTGTGATTCCGGCAAGGCCCAAGTCCACACAAATGATTTCGGACCTTGGGACGTTCAAATCATCCATTTAGTCGGATAATTACATAAATTAGGTCACCGCAGGCCTAGCTGGAGGAGCAGAGGACGAGGGCACACCTTTCAAAGGACGGCTTTGTGTGGCAGAGCGACATCATTTCCAGCCTTAACACACTCGGCTGCTGCCATTTCTGTTTGTAATGAGCCTTTCCGTCCCACAGCACGACGTGCGGCCGCTGATAAGATCGTTCAATCCGGACGCTGATTGAAAGCCGTTCAGATTCAGAGCGGACCTCGCCACGTGATCACGCCACTGAGGAGAAAAAGAACAAAAGAAAAAAACAAAACAAGACAAGCTCATTGCAAGCTTTAAAACCCCACTCCTGCGATCCCCGATCCAAACGGACCGACAGAGCGCGGGCATGGGAGGAGGCGTGGGATGGAATCATTTGCACAGGAATATGGCTTCTGCCAGTTTACTGAAATAATGCATTTTGCGCATCAAAGGCTGAATGGCTTTTTTAAACAATGCATTATGCAAACAGTTCTTCAGAATCTTTCACAGTTCTGTAAGGAAACGAAAAATGGGTGGAAACCACTCAACGGCCAGGATGTTTCGGTTAACATTCTGAATTGGAGTGAGCCCCGAGATTTGCATGCTGCGTTTGGATCTGGCTTACCATAAGCCCCACTACATAGAGAAGGGCAAATGATACATTTGAAAGGAGGGAGAGAGAGGGCATATGAGAGTGTGGGGCAGTTTCCACAGGGTGAGGGGTAGGCGCAATAAAGCCCAGAATATCTCCATAACACACCGTGTGTAACACAGAGAGCGGAGGGAACAGTGAGTGTGGGGGGAGCAAGGCTGGGACATGTAATATGCTAATAAAACTGGTAAAGCGTGAAAGATGGGGTTTTACTGCTTGACAAATGGGGCTTTAATAGTCATCCACAGAGGAGAAAGTGGTGGCAGGGTGTGTGGTGTTGTGGGGGGATGAGGTCCCCCGCCCCGCTCAGCCTTCTCCATCAGGCTGACAGAGGTATAAAAGCACAATATGGCCCTTCTCTCTGTCAGGCAGACCCTGGATCTCTCAGATAATAGCCCTGATTTATGGCAGGGCTGTGATAAAGTCTACAAGCATGGGGGGAGGGCGCAGGGACACAGCGGCGGGCTTCACAGCGGCACACAGAAGGAAAATGGGAGGATTTTCTTTCACAATAAAGTTTACATTTAAAAACACAAAACAAACCAATGTGGTATGTTCAAAACCCCCAAATCACACAGAGCATGAGAAGGAAGTTTGACTGAGTTTGAAGATGAGAGAGAGATAGGGGGGAATGTGTGTTGTTGTTTTTTTAAACTTTAACTCCAGTACCCATCAAACACAGGCTAAGAATGGGGCCACAAAGACCCTACATAAATAAATCATCCCTCACATGAAGGACCATTTGTATCTGAATATGAGAGAACGAGTCAGAGACAGTGCCAGACAGCCAGCATTTGCTGCTAAAGCAATAAACTACCATAGACCAGAAACTGTCACCATTTCTCAAAAGATCACTACATTGGTATTTATTGGCTCAACAGATGCTCTTGACTTACACAGCTTACATTGTTCTGTACTATCCATTTATGCAGCTGGATATTGACTGAAGCAATTCAGGATAAGTACCTTGCCCAAGGGTACAACAGCAGTGCCATTTGAACTTGCAACTTCTGAGATTCAAGCCCAGCTCTTTAACCTTCCTACGGTAAGGAATGCTACAGTGACGTCTCAGGTCCATTGCCCTGAAAGAGCCCTGAAGAGCCCCCCTCGTGTGCACAGAGGCCTTTTTGGAGCCTGTCCGTTTACATTCTGACAGCTTCAAGGCCAGCTGCATCATGGGACTGTGTCAAACCCTCAGCAGAGATGAGAAAAAAACACCAATGAATGCATTCCCTGTGTAGGCTAGGCCTTCTGAGATTACCTTAACACAGTGCATCTTGGGTAATCAGTATAGCGTAATTTGCATGACGGAAACAAAATCCACTACGGATATGATTTTAGGCGCACATAGAATGTTGCTTTTGTTCAACTGACAAAGTGTGTGAGTGGTGGAGGGGGATAATTAGCAAATGTTTATTTTTTATTTTTCTCCATGTCTAAATCACAAAAACCACAGGTCTCAGAAACGTTTGCTGCTGGCATCAATTCACAACATGCACAACATTATCGTAATGTCTGCATGAAACAACACCATCAACTGAGCACAGCGAGACAGCATGGCGCTTAATGTAAAGCGCTGCAGAACCATGAAGTCATAGTTTGGTGGATAGGTTACAGAGGTAGGCTATTTAAATACCTCTTATGGGTTTGTGTATACATTTCAGTCACTGTCTCCATCAAGGTCACAGAAGCCAATAATGGGAACTACAGACAGAGGTCCCAACATTGAGGGAATCAGGATCATAGCACCCCTGGCCCAAGCAGAGCTCTCTGGTGTGAAATGCTCCCTTTCAGTCAGTTCCCTGATCACAGCATACAGGCTCATTATACACCCAGATCACCACACTCATTCTATCAACACAGGGCCGCACATGCCTCCTGCTAACTGCCTTCCACGGCCATGCATGTACTCGTGCTTAATTTGCACGCACACAACACACACACACACACACACATACGCACTTGCTCGTCACTGAAGCTCCTGTCAAACGTGCTCCAACAATCCCCCTTTCAAAGTCACCGAGATCTCTTCTTCTAGTCATAGTAGCCAAAATAATGGCCAACTGGGCCTGCCCAGCATTTGTATACATGATCCTAAGTATGATGGGATGTTAATTTCTTAATTAACTCAGGAACCACCTGCTTTCAATATACTTTGTATGCCTCATTTACTCAAGTGTTTCCTTTATTTTGGCAGTTACCTGTATGTACACATCCAAGAATTCACATGCACAAGCTCAGACATGTTTACATAAACATGTATAATGCATAACTAGAGGTTAGTCAGATATATAGGTTAAGCCTATCGTCCAAAACAGACATGCCCTGAATGCAAAATAAAAATTGCCCAGATGAAATTCATTTTGTGAATGAGCCCCAGACTGAGGCCTGATTAAAATAATTGAATTCTGTCAGCAAATTACTAATTAGATTGATGAGGTTGTGGCGATACTCCAGTTGATTGGATGAATCCTAACATTGATTACAGATTTATACCCAATTAAAGGACAATGTTCAACTCCCTACACCTACTTCCAAAATGAGGAAACGAAGATTTTAAAAATCCCTAAATGGGGCCCCCAGGGTGGCACAAACAGTACAGGCACTTGCCCAGAGTACAGGTTGCTCACTGCAGCCAGGGTTCGATTCCCGTGCCAGTCCCGTTCAGGGGTGGCGATTGGCTGTCCGACCCAGAGGGAGGGAAGCTGGCATGAGCTTGCCGCATGCGCTGAAAGCTTCTCTGGACGTATCGGAATCACGGTCGGCAGTCGGGTTCGCCATCCCAAAGGAGGCGGTTCACTGTCCCTGCCACCGCTGGTCCCAGAGTAGTGGCTGTGTAGCTCCCGTAGCTGCAGGCAGCAGGCTTTTTGAAGGGGAATAGTTCAATCAATAGAGTCTACCACATAAAAACAGGGAAGAAATCCAACAAAATAGAAAAATAAATAAGACTAAATCCTTAAATGAGTGATAACGAGAATACATATCAAAAAGTGCTTTAGAAGTCAAAGCAGGAGGCAGTGCATGGGGTAAACAGCTCTATCTCAGCTGAGATGGTGTCTGGATCCATTAGAGATTGCACAGTGTTAAAGTGGGAATAAGACTGATGGTTCTGGTGTAATCCTCATATGCTGAAGACCAACCGGGCTCTAGGCAGAACAATAAAGAGAGGAACGGCAGCAACGCAGTAGAATGGCTCATGGGTCAGATGTTTGATTCCCAGCCGTTGTACCCGTGAGCAAGGTGCTTAACCCGAAATGCCTCAGTAAACATCCAGCTGTATAAATGGATTGTATGTCAAATATGTAATTCGCTCTGGATAAGAGTATCTGCGAAATGCCTAAAATATAAAAATATAATATATAAAGGTTCTAATGCAGGTGAGGTACGCATTCTCCCTAATGGGGAATTAGTGGAAATTTACAGCACAAATGGAGGGACACCCCCACAAAAAGGAAAACAACACTGTAAACAAATACTGAGGAAAAATGATTGCCAATGACAAAACAAAACTCAAAGACAGAACTCCCAGTTTGCAGGACAGAGAATTAATTAATTTGACCATAACTCTCAGAAGGATCCATCTACAGTCTTTTTTAACCACCACATATCATATTTTCTGGCAAATATTTATTACTGGCAGATATTAAGTGTAACAGATGAAGGAGATATTTGTTTGGTCAAGTAACCAATCAAGAAGAGCGCTTTCAGGGACAATGATATTACAGCTTCCCAGGGCTGGCTCACCTTCAGTGGCAATGTACTGTGACAGACTGGCACCATGGTGCAGAATGCACATCTATTATTAGAGGAACATTGGACAATATTCAAATCTATTATTAGATTCAAATTGGATGAGAAAGAGAGAGAGTTTGAACACGAGACCGAGTGAGAGGGAGATTTGTATAGATTAAAAAATAAAATAAAAATCCAGTTCTCATCAAACACAAGCAAAGTATGGGGCCCACAAAGACCCTACAAACTACCTTTCTTTAAAGGGGATGTATTATTCAATTGCTAGACAATATTCACAGCTATGATTAGACTATTATTGGGCAATATCGCAGTTTCCCTTATTCAGAGCAATTTACGGCATGCAAAAAATAAATGAATGAATACAATTATTAATCATTTGTGTAATTATTGCAAGGAACAGCACACTCCAGATGCAATTAACCCACATATGCCCATGGTGTGAAGAAATATTTTTTCATTTACAACAAAAATTTAAACAAAGAATTTAGCCTCAACCAGTCAACGGTTCTAAAAAAAAATAGAAACCACATCAGAAAGGTTCGAAAAAAAAAATAGAAACCACATCCTCAAACCACTCTGAGGACGACCTAGAGAGAGAGAAACCACCTTTTTCGCCACTTTTGAACCAATGACTGTTTGACATTGGCCCTTTCACCATGCCAACATGGCCTAACCAGACAGAGGAAGAGGAGACAGAAAAGCAGTGGCCTACTTTCGTCCGGGTTGGGTGCAGCCAAAATGGCGCTGTGTTTCCTCTTCACCTCCTCCACCTTCTCAGCCAGGTTGTCAATGAACCCCCGGATCTCCTCCACCTGCGAGGGCAACAGAATGGGGCATCATGGGTAATTTGCCACAGTGCAAGCCCATAGTTGCACTGTATCTGGATCCTTTGATTCTCCCTTAAGAGTTCCCTCAAAGTTATCAGCAGTTGTTAATTTTTTTGTATCCACAAAGACCCTTAGAACATACATGTGTAACCGACAGCAGATCTAATAGATTTAGATGAAGAGATAATAGTTTGTTCGCTTCAAGAGGAGAAAGGTCAAATCTTTCTGATGGACCCGGTGCCTTTCAGACTGTGTTTGCCTCCGATCAACAAGGCACCTCCTTATAAACTGTGTCAGTTCATTAAAATCAAGGATGAGGAAATGGATAAGAAAAGATGGGCAACAGAAAGATGGAGAGGAGGGGTACCAATTTTTACAGATTTTTTTACAGATTTGAATTAACCATTGTTTGTTTGTTGTTGAAATCAATTCCATTTTGCAATGACGACCTGGGGATTCAAAGTGGGGAGGCAATGCAAGGGATTGTAGTTTTTGTGGGAATTTGGACTAGGAGTTAACACTCCAGATTAACCACTCTTTTGAAAAGTAAGTGCCATGGGATCTTTAATGACCACAGTGAGTCAGGACCTCGGTTTAATGTCTCATCCTAAGGACGGCACCTCCTACAGCACAGTGCCCCCATCACTGTGCTGTGGATTTCCATTTGGTCCAGAGGTAAGACTACAAATCCTACTGGCCCACAAACACCTCTTCCAGCCGCAGGTTCGTTTTCCTAGAAGGTCTCCCATCCAAGCCCACAATTGCTTAGCTTCAGTAGTTTGACGCGAGAAGGGTGCGGGTGAAGGGAAATGACTCGTGGGCCACAAAGGAGGATGACAAACTGACTAAAGGCTAAATGCGTTTGGCACCATTTCCACCTACGCGCGTTCTGTAAAAAGCTTTGGCAAAACAAATTACAATCTGAAACCCCCCAATGAGGACAACAAACTAGCTGTAAAACACACAGCCCAGATGTGTCACCGTCTCCTCCGCTTAAGTCACCTTCTCCCTGGCAATGACTCTCCTGCTCATCAGCCTCCTGTCAATCAGGGCTGCTGATCACAATTTTTCCATCCATTCTCACTCTTAAATGACCCATTATCTCCTTAATTGTCAGGTGATTGAATCTGCATTTTGACACAATTAGCCATTTTTCCAATTGGGGATTTAATGCTTAATAAGATTTTTTGAGAGCCCAGCTGTTGGCATCTCAGAGGCAGGCAGAAGCAGGTGAAGCCCTTCTGGTATTGGAGCTGGGCAGAGAGAGAACGTGTGGAAGTTTGAACCTGTGATTCAAGCGAGGGCACATGCAAGTTTGAGTGTGAGTACATAGCACTTCTATGTAAAGTGAGCTTGAGTGCAACAATCATCATCATCATCATCATCATCATCATAATCATTGTCATCGTCATCATGCACACTGTTACCCAAGGTTTGATAGTATTTGTGCACATGCAAGACGTGTTATCAATTTTGTACGTTCCATGGTCTGAAATCACTCACTGGTAATGTGGCTTTGGTTTTAAATGTTTTCTGTCATACTGGGGCCGCTCTGCAAATGTTTGCCAGGGCCTTCCTCAAGAGGCTGCAACAGCTTGTTCATCTTCCATACACCTCACACCACAAAGCCTCGAACATTGTTCCATTTGAAATTCATTTACAATACATCATTTAGCACATGCTCTTACCACTCTTACCCATGCACTTGTTGCGACTCACAACAAGTGCATTCCACCAAGTGAGGTAAGACAGCATAATAGTCAGTACTTTATACAACTTCTTTACAAAAATAGCTGCTAAGAGCACATAGAGCTACTAGGGAGAAAGAGAGAGTTTTTTTACTGATGAAAGGAATCCCCCCTGCTCAACAATTCTTTACTATTCAAATGAATCTACACGTTTTTTTGTATAGTTGCGCTTGTCTGCACTGTACTGGGGATGGATCAGATATTAATTGAAAGGGAGACGGGAAGCGATGGATTGTGAGAAGGAGAGTGTGAGAAAGCGAAAATGATGAGGACAGGGGCAGAAGGACAGGATGAAGGCAGGACAGCAGAGGTGAGGCAAGAAATGTCAGCACCGTTTACAGCAAAGCAGGAGAATCTCCACACACACACACACACACACACACACACACGCACGCACGCACGCACGCACGCACACACGCACGCACCATACCACACACCACAGCCAACTTGTGGAAGTGCGTCACCGTTTTTCACAGGACAGATGGTGCTTTTGTGGCCCTTAAAATAATTTCCACATGTTCCCTTACAGAGGCATCCACCACAGTGACATCACAGCCATGGAAACATGAAATATGATCATTCTCAGAAGAATACTGGAATTGAATTAGGCTACAATACAACATCCATTGTTGTTATGACATCCTAGATTCAATATGTCCTGTGTCTGCCTTTGTGTGTGTGCGCGTGCGTGTGTGTGTACATATCTCTGTGTGTACACAATTTTGTGTGTGTGTGTGTGCGCGTGCGTGTATGTGTGTGTGTGTGTGTGTGTGTGTATGCATGCATCAGCACTGTGTGGATTCCTGGATATCCAGGGGCCACAGGGATTCACCGTGACCAGACAAGCCAAAGATGACCCTAAAGGCCCCGTTCCCGTCGGCCTCCCAGGTCTAAGCATTCATTCGAAAAACCTGACTGTGTCAGACTGGCATTTGGCCGCCTGCCCCAGGGGGAGTGGGGGGGAGGGTGAGCCGGCCCAAGCTCGCCGAGAAATGCAAATGGTGTCTCTAGAAAGTAGGTGGACCTGCCCACCTCAGGGGCCCCTTCCAGCCCCATTTCAAAACGTATAAATATGCCGTGGACAGACTCGCTATACACCTCATATTAATGTGAATCCTTCACAGACAATCCGATCTTACAACACTAAATAACCTGCTCACTGCCGACCACTGCTCCTCACTGACGCAGATACACACAGCATCTTCAGGGACATGGCTCTGGAATGCCGTGTGACATTTTCTCTCATGTTCTATCAGTGTTTTAATCCTCTACCGGCTCCACAGCTTTGAGCTTCAATCTACCCGCCAATGCATTGTGAATCTTTTTAACCGTGTTGTGACTGCAATACTGAAAACCCAAGGAAATTTAATATTTTTATTATAGATTTAATTCTAGATTATAGATGTAATTATCATTGGGAATCATGCCTGACATTGCGTGAGTGAAAAGACCTGGAAAGCAAGACAACTGCAGGAGAAAGAGGCAAGACCAGACAGAAGAGTGTTCTACTGTATGTGATTTACTGGAAACATCTAGGTCCCCAGACCTTTTTCAGCTCAATCGCTTGGAGGGGCAGAAATGTCTGTTCAAAACCATTCGCCTCTCTGAGCTCTACGAGTCTTCCTTTAACACAGGCCAGTGTAGGCCACCTGTGAGAAAGCCCCAGACAAAATGCATCTTTACTGTTACACACCGGAGGTCACTGCGACAGCCATGACCCGGTGATTAAGCGCGGTGAAAATGGCGGCAGTCTCTCTTCACACGCACAGGAGCTTGTCTAGCCACCGAGCGATTGACACATCGGCGATGAGCTCGTTGACCGCGAAGGCTGCCTGAGGAACTCCCCCGCTTCTGTGGACCGTGCCCCCTCAGTCTCTGTCCCGTTAACGCTCGATCGGAGCCGGGTTCTGGTACTGCAGCCTCACTGGATCGATTTCAAGGGAGACCGAAGACAGAGGGCAACGCGGTGGCATCTCAGTGCGCGTGCAAGCGTCATCACTCTACAGACGTCCAGTCATTACTGCGAACAAATGTTTCCTGGTACACAGGCCACAGCAGCAGGACGGCGAGGTGAGGGGCGTCAGGAGTGACACACAGGGCAGGTATGGCTCATCGAGGTGGAAGAAAGGGAGAGACGGATCTCACCTGCTCGAAGAACTCATCCATGAACCGGTCCTTATCCATGCTGACAGCCACCTCGTCGTCTTCATCGCTGTCCTTGCCCTGAAACACAAACCAAAACCAAAACGGTCACAACAATGTTCCCACACATGCAACACTTCACAGGCTACAAGAACAACATCTCTACAAAGGGAATAAAGGAATGCCAGTAATCAGTGCGTAATCACTGAGATCCACACAAACGTTTCAGAGAGAGCACACACAGGTGTGTTACACACAGAGGGGCATTTTCCAAGCATGTTGATTGCATGCCAGGATCTTACCTACACAAAAATACATTTACATTTACATTTTAAGCATTTAGCAGACGCTATTATCCAGAGCGACTTACAAGATGTGCATTAATACATGGTAGGAACAATCATAGTTAGCGCAAGAGATCAGTGTAGTAATACAGCAATAGACATCATTGCAGGCATCTGCGTACCATACCTGTAACACTGGGAAGGAAAAGGTTAGTGTATTTCTTATTTGCCTGCACACACCTTTAACATACACGCTCATACACACACACACACACACCCACAGCATGGAATGGAAGAGTATAGATCCTTCATTCACCATGGCGACAGCCGATGCATTCTGGCTGCAGTAAGCGGCCACTAAAAGGCCAGGATCCGCCAGCATGCTCTGGGACATGGACATGAAAATTCATTGCTTTGTGCCCACCTTTTTTTATACAACCGTTTTAGCCTGGTTAAGCAGCAGATGCCTTTCTTTCTATAAAAACAAACCCTCTGGTACTTTTTCTCATGAAATGGCAACATCCATTTGTTTTGAATCCATCCAGATCAGGAGTTCTTTACTACTGACAATGAGAAAAACAGAATTGGACTTTTGCAATGTGTGCAACTTACATTTTTAATAATCGCACACCACACACCGATGTGCGGTTTGAGCCGTCGTGCTTATTTGTGCCATTCTAGCACGTGCTAGTTTATTCCGTTAATGCGTTTAGGCTATACATAATAAGGTTTTTTTTTTTATGGCACATACGGTAGCCTAAGCACAATTTACACAAATTAAAAAATGTGATGCATACGGTCACGGTCCGAAAGGCTTATGTCATGATGCTCATTTTCATATCACACACCCCCAGGGTAGGGTACCAGACCAGCTGGAGATAAATCCTGTGATTGAGTCCATGTAAAAAGATCTTGGCAGCAGATCAAGACAAAGTACAAACACATCATCGAAAGTGGTAAATAGTTGCAGTGCTCTTATTCTTTTAGTGCTCTATTGCACCAATCCCTCTGGGGAATCCTATGAGAAAATTACACCGCACTTAATTTGCAACAACAAATTTCATTAATTATTGATAACTGGGTATATGTGGGTAAATGGCCAGGAAATACTACATAAACATCAAGGAATGTTCTGAGCGCGAGAACCATCTTGCGAACAGCGCGGTAAACTGTATGTTTGCTGAGGTTCTCCGCATCACCAACGGAATACATATACAGGTGCATCTCAATAAATTAGAATATCGTGGAAAAGTTCATTTATTTCAGTAATTCAATTCAAAAAGTGAAACTCATATTATATAGATTCATTACACACAGAGTGAAATATTTCAAGCCTTTATTTCTTTTAATTTTGATGATTATGGCTTAGAGCTAATGAAAACCCAAAATTCAGTATCTTGAATTTTTAACCTTGATAAAGATTAACAAAGAAGTTTTATCAAATAAACAATACAGATAACAAGCTCCAAGAGAGAAGACTATATTAATTTATAGTAATACAATTGCTCAGAGAAAAAGACTGTTTAGCAAGCAATATTTATTTTTCTCAAAGAAAGTGTGACAATTATGCACACCTCTGCTTTGAGTACTTTGTGCAGCCTCCCCTCACAAGAATAACACTACCAGGTAATCTTCTATAGCAGTGGTTCCCAAACACTTGGTCCCAGTGTCTATGCTGGTTTTTGTTACGGCTGGTTTTGTTATCTCTTGATCAGTTAAGGTTGTTGAAACCACGTGTGCAGGTTCTACCAGTGCATTAACACAATACAGATTTGGTTTGCACTGGTAGGACCTGCACACATGGTTTCAACAACCTTAACTGATCAAGAGATAACAAAACCAGTTGTAACAAAAACCAGCATAGACACTGGGACCAAGTGTTTGTGTGTGCAGACTCTACCAGTGCATTAACACAATACAGATTTGGTTTGTTGCCATTTGCTGTCATTGAACCCTTCATTTTCCACAAATGATTTAGTTTCAGTGACCAGGTGTCCACACTTTCAACAATTAGATATTGGGGGGGAAGGGGAGGGGCTGAGTCTGTGAGAGCCTGGGGTGTCTGAAACCCAGGGGTGAGTCTTGTTCAATCAACCCTTCCGCCCCGCCCGCCCCGCTTTGAGCCTCTCCCCCTACCTCTTCTTCCAACACGGCTGGTTGACTTCTCTTCTTTGATAGCTAGCACCCCTCCCCCCCCTCCCCACTGCCCACTGCATAGAAAACCAAGGACAAATCAGACACCCCAAGCAAACCAGACAGCGAGAGGTAGATGGATATGTAAATTATATTCAGATCACACATTGGTACATTGTACCGTTTCATGTTAACACTTCCATTATTCCTCAGATGTCCTTTGTGCATTAATGCCCATGCCCTATAGCCCCTTTGACCATTTCTAGAATTTTCCATATGTGATGTCCATATGTAAACAGACACTTCCTACTTACCTACCCAGGGAAGACCACCACCAAATGCATTCCTAGACGCACAATTAATAATCTTGCACACCGTTTTTAAAATGGGACAAATTTATTTGTAATTCAGTGGCGGAGAAAGAGAGAATATTTCCCATTTTAAGATTTATTTTGCCTTGTAATAATAAATTAATTACAGAGAGAGAACGGGAGAGAGAGAGAATGATAGGGGAAGAGAAAAAGAGAGATTTCAGACTCAGCTCAGCTTTACAAATGTCATTACAAACACACAACATGGCCTAAATTACCTGTGACTCTCCGCCCTCCCAATTACAGTCTGCAGGGTCGGGGCACCCCCTTCTACATCCACAGGATATATGAATAATCCACATACATCCCACCCAAATCCTCATCATTGAAGCACCACAAGCTCCCGGTCTATCTGAACATTCTCCCTGCAGAGCCTGAAAACCCAACAGGAGAGGCTTTTTTAACATTTTGTTTCAGATTTTTTTTTCTTCAGTTTTTTCTCCCAATTTAGTGGCCAATTATACCCTCTATTTATTTCAATTTATCCTCCCCCACGAACTCGCCGCCCACCCTCACGGGACAAGCTAATACCTTGAGGCAATGATCCGTCTCCTTCGAGCCTGGACTCACCCAACTATGTTCACCTTACCGCTCCTCGACGAGCTCGTGACGACTCTCCCTTCCCCCTCCCTCTGGGGCGGACAGCTAATTGCCACCCCCTAGTGGCACCCCCGGTCAGGGCCGGACTGACGCCGTCGGGTTTCAAACCGCAGGTGTAGTGGGCAGCTTGCGTCCCAGTCAGACGCTCTTACCGCTACACCACCCGGGAGGCCAACAGGAGAGGCTTAGTGAAGGTCTCCCAAAATGTTTGTTCAGTGCTAGTGTGCAGCTGGGTAGATGTGTATGTAAAGCTACACACTGCGGACAACTAGGAGTGAGGAATGATCATGTGGTACAAACGACACAAAGTATGATACCATGCTAACGTTCATGTGTTAACCAGCGTCTCTGAACTCCATTACACAGGTACAGAACTACGCCATATGACGGGCCCCCACTGGCACTCTGCCCCCTGTAGGGGGCGTACAGAACTGTGGTATGACTGTGGTGAAAAGGCCCGTCTCTCTGCTGTCGAGGGGCATGCATGCAGTGATTGACAGCTGAGTGACAGGAGGAGCAGAACTGAACTGTTTCACAGCTGCACTATTGAGACGTCAAGGGAAAGAAAACATTACAGTACTAGCAAAAGTGAGCCAGCACAAGTCCAAAAACACAAAAAGAAAAAGTAACAATGAGATGTGGATCGCACACCAGCGCCCCCATCTGGTCAACCAAGTGCCCAGAGTCTGCATAAGCACATGAAGTGTCCAACCCAAATTGGGAGAAAATAGGGCTCCAATTTTCAGTCTGTTTTTCCTCACAAGCTGACATTTCACTTGCATTTCATAGAAAAATTAATTTGATACAAGGCTGCAATTTTTTTACAATTCAATAATCCAAAAAGGATGACATTAAAATTAAAAGCAGGTGAACATAATTAAAAGTTGAGTCAACACAAATCACCAGACTCCTGGCAATTTGCACTGGCCTTAAATGTAAAAAAAAATCTAATTAAATTACAAAATTATTAAATTGTATAGGAAAAGTGGAGCATAATTTTATTTATACCAAATCCATGTGAAATTTGGAGACATGGTTCTTTTCTTTTAGTTTATATTTAAGCAGTTTCTCCAGGGTTCTGGTTTTTCTGAAATTAAGTCAATTTTTTACGTATTGGAGACATGCTGGGTAAAAATATCACAGACTGGGTCGTCTTTTCACAAATCTTGGTCGAGAAACAATGTGGTTGTTAGTCTTTAAAAATGTTGCAATGTTGCAGTCTAGTACACTCGCATTGACTGGTGCTTTGCGAGTGTGAGCTATGTATTGCAGTTGCGGTTCGAAACCTGACTGCATCAAACCGGCCCTGACCAGGAACCCCAATTGGGGGGGGCGCACGAGCTTGTCAAGAAGTGCGTAGGGTGTCTATATGAAGTAGGTTGGCGAGTTCTGTCACGGAGGAAGCGGATCATCGCTTGCCTCGGAGAATAGCTTGCCCCATAGAGACGGGCAGCGTGTTCATTGGGGAGGGTGATTCAAAATAAATAGAGGCTATAATTGGCTACTAAATTGGCAGAAAAACTGGAGAAAAAAATCTGAACCAAAATTAAAAATAATTAAAACTTTTTTTTCACAATGCTTCTGCCCAAATCCATCAGGTGAGTGGGTGGGCAGATGTGACGCGCTGTCACCTTGTGTTCCTCCTTCACTCCCTCTGGAAAATATTCATGCCGTTTGCCCTGACCGAGAAATATGTCCGTATTGCAAAAATAGCTTTAAATGCAATTATTGAATACATTTTTTTTTAAAGAGCTGACCCTGAAACATACTTCACCAGAAACATCTATTAACCAGCAACTCATCAAAACCCTTTCTGACAAATTGACATGGGTGTCAGGTGTGAATTGAAAAATGCCATTAAACCAAGTGCATTGGTTGTGTATTGATTATTTATTTTCTAGGAAAAATAACACATTGCTGTTGTGAATCCAGGCATCTCTAGGATCCAGGCATCAGGTAGAATGCTTTCATCTCGTGTGCAGCAATGAAATTAAATGAATATTAAATGTCTTGCGTCACATGATGCACAGCCCGTATGGGATAAGACACTGGTCATTTTTACATTTACAAATCAATACAATGTACTTCCATCAATAACCTTATACATACGTAGTCATGTAAACCAGTTGACCACTGGTAAACACAAATAGTGGCATACAGTGTGGTTCTGTGTGGCTCAGTAGGTAGAGCATGGCGCTAACAATGATTAGGTTGTGGGTTCGATTCCCATTGGGACCACATATACTGAAAAATGTATGCATTCACTACTGTAATTCGCTTTGGATAAAAAGCGTCTGCTAAATGGCATATTTGCCATTTGGCAGTGCTATATATGCGTGTTTTTTTCTTCTATGCCAATGAAAGAGCAAGATGAAGCTTTTCTTAGTCCTCTTCTTTTGCTTGGTGTACAGTAAAACATTGTGTATTCCATTTCTGCCTCACTAAGACCATCCATAATGGCCACAAGGCCATGCAAAATTCCTTGGTTCTCTCATTAACCTGCAGTTCTGTCCTTAAGGCATCACTGTAGGCCCCCTAATTCCTGTAATTAGTGCCAATTACTCAAATAAACATGAACAATTATGCAATTAAGGGTCAATTTGAGTGTTGGGGCACAGGCACAAGTCTGCAAAGTGACCGTTTAAGAGGAGAGTATCCACAAAACTAAATATGGCGGCTACAGTCAAACCAAAGAGAGATGAGGAAAATCACTTTAATTAAAAGCGTAGTCTAATATTCGCCTGCCGCGTTGCATACTGATGAAGATACTACATACTGAAGCAAAACCTTCAATGTACCGCTACACCAACAACAACAAAATAATAAAGATTTTAAATCACTAGAACACATTTATTTATTTATTTTGACAGGGGCAAGGGGACATGCGCTGTCAAAAACAAAGAGGGAATGACAGTTTGGAGAGGACGCATCAAGACATGTCATTCATGATTTCACCGAGGCTTTGATCAGTGCAAATATCCCCCTTGAGAAAGGTGACAATCCCAAAATATGCACTTTTATAAACCCACATGTGGTAAATAGTGGGGTAATTCCAACTTCTGGTCGTTGGAGAAGGGAATATACCGCTTATCACAAATGGGCTGTCTGTCAATCAGGCCAGACATCATTTATTCAAGAATATCATCACAAAGCACATCCAGTAGGATGCTGTCGTTTTTAATGTTCATTCATGAATTTGACACGAATGGCGAAGTGATTATCAGGCGTCAACAATTCGGTTTGTTGTGTTCCCGTGGTTCCTTTTTTGCACTGCTACGGCAGTCCATGACAGAACAGCAATTTATCTGACAATGATTAAATTAAATAGCACAAAATATTGTGTCCCTTTGCTTAAAGATCTACCCATTGTGTTGGTGTTACCTTTATTCTATAGATTTTATTTTGCCCTTAGGCTATACACTCCCGATCAAGTTTTAGAACACCTAAATTTTTCCAGTTTTTATTGAAATTTACGCAGTCTAATGTTTCAATGTACTCTGAAATTAAAGCATAGAACAAATAAACAATTGGAGATAAAAAAGAAATCATGGAATCGTTTTGTTTAACAAAATGTAATCTACATTTTTGACTCATCAAAGTAGCCACCTTTTGCAGATAGAAGAGCCGAACACACTCCTGGCATTCTTTCTACAATGGAAATCAAATATTGTTCGGAAAGTTCTTCCCAACACTGTTGCAGAAGTTCCCACAAATGTGTTGCATTTGTAGGTTGCTTTGCTTTCACCCTTCTGTCCAGTTCATCCCAAACCAGCTCGATGGGGTTTAAGTCTGGAGACTGTGCTGGCCATTCCATGATTTGAAGTCTACCGTCTTGTTCTTTTCTTCTAAGGTAATTCTGACATAGCCTGGAGGTATGTTTTGGGTCACTATCTTGCTGTAGGATGAACCCTGACCAACTAGACGTAGACCAGAGGGTATTGCATGGCGCTGCAAAATGCTGTGGTAGCCCTTTTGGTTCAGGGTGCCAGTCACTCTGTGCAAGTCGCCGACTCTGGATCCAGCAAAAGAGCCCCAGACCATCATGCTTCCTCCTCCATGTTTGACAGTTGGTGTCACACACTGAGGAACCATCCTTTCGCCTACTCGACGGCATACAAAAAAACCCTGCGTGATGAATTGAAGATTTCAAATTTTGATTCATCGGTCCATAAGACCTTCTTCCAGTCTTCAGTAGTCCACTAGCGGTGCTTCATGGCCCAGGCAAGCATCTTTTTCTTATTTTGCCATCTTAGCAATGGCTTTCTTACTGCCACTCGACCTCTCAAACCTGCAGCTCAAAGTCTTCTCTTCACAGTTGAAACTGAGACGTCCTTACTTCGACCAGTGTTAAGCTGTGCTTGAAGCTGTTGCCCTGTGAGCCGCCTATCATGCAAGCTGTTGACTCTGAGAAACGTGTCTTCTGATTTTGTTGTGGCTTTGGGTGTGCCAGACCTCTTCCTGTCAGAGTTTTCTCCAGTTTCCAAGTGCCTTTTGGTGGTATACGAAACTGTACTCACTGACACCTTGGCCTTCTTTGCAATTTCTCTAAAGGAAAGACTTTTCAGGGTTATAATGGTCTGTCTGTCTGCATTTGTTAATTGCCCTTTTCTCACCATTATGATAGCAATATACTACTTCCTACAGTGCAATATTGTCCAAATAATGCTTCAGAGGGTGTAGTAACACAGTCTGTTCCAACACTGCTTTTATACAGACAGAGGGTTTGTAAGTAATCAACAAAAGTTGGGACATCTGTTTGCAATTGTTTGCATCAACTTTCAAGGCTTAATTTACTCCCATTGCTGCAGAACTTGTTCCCTGAAAAGGGCCTTTAAAAAAAAAATAAGTTTGAAATGTACATTATTTTTCAGTTTTTGGTAACCTACATCTTTTCTTTTTTGTACCTGCAGTTTACCTGCAGCATCTGCAGTTTACCTCTTACCTCTGTACCATTTCAGGTTATTCACTGGACTTGAACTGTTTAAATTTCAGTAAAAACTGGAAAAATGGGGGTGTTCTAAAACTTTTGACCGGTAGTGTACATAAAATCTTTTCATTTTTCTTTCAATTGTTTATATAAGTTAGGGCGGTTTAATAATATCAGCCCACTCAATTCCACATTTTCGTTTTTTTAATGCTCCAGAAAAGGCATGATGTATATCGTAGTGTCAACAGACATATTTGTACATTTGAAAACAGTACCAATTAGCATGCTTACATATGGGTGTGTGTCACTCCACCTGCTGACTAGCCTATTACACTGCAACACACACCTCACTTGTGATAATCAAATGATTATTTGAGATCTTAATATGTTGATTGCTTAACATTTAGCTTCAGTAAGTTGTCCATTGACCTCTTGGTGTTGGAGGATGAAACTGGAGGTTATAGAGAGAACTGAGGATAACCCATAACATATATTCTTTTTCCCTTCTGGAGATACATTGTGGGGACCAGTTTCAAGAAACCAAAAAAAAGGGCTGTATCCCACTTCTCAACTGTGCACATAATGACCTTTGGTCAGATTGAAGGTGGCATAAGGCATTCTCAGCTGGGATTTTTCCACATTTCCGTAGCTCATTCCTGAGTGTACTTTTTTTTTTTTAAGCCTGTTTTTGGGCAAACCAACAACTTTCAATCTGTTTGAATGTGTTAACAGAATGCGTTGAATGCTGTTAAATTATAATATTTTATGCTCAAAAAAAAAATGCATATGGTTTTATTAATTACATTTTTTTCCAGAAAACATCTGTATCACAATTAACACCCCTAACTATTTTTTTAAATTTGATCCAACAAAAACAAATCTTCATAAATACACAACTTATTTGACGTTCATTGTAACTATACAGTAGTCAACAATGGTATCCTGTTTCCCTAGGGTATAAAAAGGAGGGACACACATTTGAAATGGTCAGCCATCATCATGGTGAAAGGCAAATAACTCACTGAACGCATCAGACAAAAGGTTATTGACCTCTACAGATTAGGAGCTGGCTACAAGAAAATCAGTAAAAAGATACTGCTTTCCACTGTTGTGTCAATTATTAGGAAGTTTAAGGCCACTGGAACAGTGGCTAACCTGCCAGGTAGAGGACACAAGTCTATCTTGCCCCCACATGTAGTGAGGAAGTTTCGACAGGCAAAAAGAAGTCCAAGGGGCACAGTTCAAGACCGCCAAAACAACCAGTCATCTTGGGGTTACAAGGTGTCTAAAGCTATGATGGTTGAGGATCCCTCCCAAGAACCTCGTACAACACTAGAGAAGGTGACTACTTCCCGTTATAATGGAAGGGAGGAAGCACAAACTACTGATAACAGGGATGTGTCTATTTGTGAATATTGTGAATATTTGTGATTCTGAATAAAGCTCATTACTTCTATAGTTTATTTTATACTATCTATTTTGTTCATCTTTATCAAGGGTTTGAATAAAAACATAGTCTACAGTGTGTGTATATATATATATATTTATTATGGTGGTCAACTGAATACAATTATAAGTGATTTCCACAAGACAGGAGTCATGCAAGCTGTCACCCTATTTTCAAAAACATTTATCACTTGTCTTTTCTTGAATTTATCATAAATCTTGGAGATGACCTTCAGCGTCTCAGTCATTAGAATATCATCTGCATAAAAGGAGTGAGCTTGAACTCAATTAATTCACCTCCACAGCTCTGACTGCAAGGCTTTACTCTTCACATCGTTACTGTGCACATCTCTCTCCCTCCCCCTCTCCTTTTCCCTCTCTCCCTACCTCATTAATCTGGACACAAGCACTAGCTGCTCAATGGAGAGCGTTTATTAACTTTAAATTTCCCATCAACCAAAGCATTTCAAGGCTGGCATACACATATCCATGTAATCTCACAGAATAGAGTGGCAAAGGGTTGCTATACTGCAACCAGAAGCCTGGCCTAAATACATCAACAGTGACCAAATACAGTCTGTCAGGGATCTTATTCATACACTTCGCCTAAATGAGTGAGCCAAGCTTCTCTCCTCCATCTTCAAAACATTGCTCTGAGATTAATGGACTTTTTTAAATGTTGCTGCATTAATTGTATCAGACCTTTCCATAATTTTCATTAGGCCCTCAGTGAAGCGATGTCAAAAGTGTTTTGTTTTTTTCCCCTTTCGTACTTTGAGGGTAATTGATGTCAACAACACCTGTTTTCTTATGGGGAGGGGGGGGGGGGGGAGCTGCAGCTCAGCTGGCTGTAAACCTTTTTCCCACCTGACAATTTTATTACACAGCCAAGAGTACATTGCGCTACACATCCACCCCCAACACTGAGCATTCGGGGGACTCTGGGGACAGCACTCTGTCAGGGCTCCAGTGGCATGACACTCTGGCGTGACACGGTGCTTTTAATTGCCCCCAGGACAGATGACGTGCTCCAGTTTTCCAGTCACAATTCGCAAGCTTAAAATAAAAAAAATAAATGCCCAACATTGGAAATAGAGCTACTCCCATCAAGGGGATTGTTGTCTAAGAAAAAGGAAAAGATGGTCACACGGAGCGGTCACATGGCACTGAGAGAGACAGCGATGACAATGCTAGCCTGTGCATACTAAAGAAGAAAGGGGTGCGAGTCTGCAATGGTCACGTTTACATTTTAGCCATTTGGCAGATGCTCTCATACAGAGCGACTTACAAAAAGTGCATTTATACATGGTAAGATTAAACATGGATAGTGCAAGAGATCAGTGTAGTAACTCTGTAATAGACATCATTGTTGACAGTTGCACATCGTACCTGTAACACAGGGAAAGAAACCTTGACAACCAAGAGACATGTACAGGTAAATATCAAGGGAATGGGATAGAACAACAATCCACAAATAAGTTACATGAATTACAGTGATTCTCTCTGGTACACTACCGGTCAAAGGTTTTAGAACACCCCCATTTTTCCAGTTTTTACTTCAATTTAAGCAGTTCAAGTCCAGTGAATAACCTGAAATGGTACAAAGGTAAGCGGTAAACTGCCAGAGGTTAAAAAAATAAGTTTAGCATACCCAAAACTGAAAAATAATGTCAATTTCAGAGTTATAAAAAAAAGGCCCTTTTCAGGGAACACATAATGGGTTAACAATTTACAGCTATTCTGCAGCAATAGAAGTACATTAAGCCTTTAAAGTTGATGTAAACAATAACAACAAGCAACTTTTGTTGATTACTTTGTCTGTATAAAAGCAGTGCTGGAACAGACTGTGTTACTACACCCTCTGAAGCATTATTTGGACAATATTGCACTGCAGGAAGCAGTATATTTCCATCATAATGGTGAGAAAAGGGCAATTAACAAAGGTAGACAGACAGACCATTATAACCCTGAAAAGTGTAGGTCTTTCCTTTAGAGAAATTGCAAAGAAGGCCAAGGTGTCAGTGAGTAGTTTCCTACCTACACCATCAAAAGGCAGGAAGAGGTCTGGCAGACCCAAAGCCACAACAAAATCAGAAGACAAGTTTCTGAGAGTAAACAGCTTGCGTGATAGGCGGCTCACAGGAGAACAGCTTCAAGCACAGCTTAACACTGGTCAGCCTCAGGAAGCCTCAGTTTCAACTGTGAAGAGAAGACTTTGAGCTGCAGGTTTGACAGGTCGAGTGGCAGTAAGAAAGCCATTGCTAAGATGGCAAAATAAGAAAAAAGAGGCTTGCCTGGGCCATGAAGCACCGCCAGTGAACTACTGAAGACTGGAAGAAGGTGTTATGGACCGATCGGTTCATCACGCCATCGAGTAGGCAAAAGGATGGTTCCTCAGTGTGTGACGCCAACTGTCAAAAATGGAGGAGGAAGCGTGATGGTCTGGGGCTCTTTTGCTGGATCCAGAGTCGACAACTTGCACAGAGTGACTGGCACCCTGAACCAAAAGGGCTATGTCAGAACTACCTTAGAAGAAAAGAACAAGACGGTAGGCTTCAAATCATGGAATGGCCAGCACAGTCTCCAGACTTAAACCCCATCGAGCTGGTTTGGGATGAACTGGACAGAAGGGTGAAAGCAAAGCAACCTACAAGTGCAATATATTTGTGGGAACTTCTGCAAGTGTTTCTTTGATTCCAAAATGCTTTTTTGCAAAATGATTCCATGATTTCTTTTTTATCTCCAATTGCTTATTTGTTCTATGCTTTAATTTCAGAGTACATTGAAACATTAAACTTCGTAAATTTCAATAAATACTGGAAAAATGGAGGTGTTCTAAAACTTTTGACCGGTAGTGTATTTAACACACAGATTTGTGAAAAAGGCTATCCACGGGTGTGGCATTAGGTTACAGCAGGTTACAAATTTGGTCAAAGAAATTGGTGAATAACTGATTCCTAAATGATCAATCTCTTGAGAATAACAGTTGGAATCAGACCATTGGAATTTATTTAAAAATATATGATCCGGGAATGAGAAATGTCTTGCAATACAAACCGATAGCAGGTGTAGGGATATTCATGTCCCTGTCAACTAATTTGCCAAGACGGACAAATGTCTTTTGGAATATTGAGACACGCAGTGCGAGTTTCTGCTTAATTATGGCAATACAAACATGAGCGTGCAACAAGTGAGAGGTGATGGGAGAATCTGTTCCACACCCATGGCTGATGGCCCGTGTGAGTCACTCATACCCTTCACCAAGCCACGAATCCACAAGTCAGTCATACCCTTAATACCCTTGCGACTACGGCTCTGGACACACTTGCTCCAGCTCGCTTATGGGGATCAGTAGTGAAGGAGAGCAGGCTCAGAGGTGGAGCCATGGCCAACATGGTTCAACTTGATCTCTTTTGAACATATTTCTATCCCCAGTTTTGTTGGGACAGATAATGTCCAACCATATTTGTATGCCCATCATACCCAATAACCCCTGCTAATTATTGAGTGCAGGCACGCTCATTCTTACAAATCACACCCCAAATAAAATCTGGAGTACTTCATTGTAGAGGGCGTCGGTCTCACCAACAGGGGAAGAGCAGTGTTGCCTGTTTTGCCACAGCATGACTGGGGATGAGCTTTGGAACAGTTGGACTTTCTAGGGCCAGGTTTCGAGATTACTGGCAGGTACCCAGAGAGCTCGTTCCAAAGCTAGTCATTAATCATTAGTGTTAATTGGTTTGATGTCAAGTGAGTATTCACTTGATGGTGAGTGTTTGTGAGTGGCGATGGTTTGTGGTTGTGAGTTAATTGTGAGTAGGTGTGTGAACGACAGAACGAGGTGATTGCCCCAAGTTACACCTGAGCCGGGCAGTAATTAAGCCTATTTCAGAGCAGGTGGGGCGACTGGGGAATGAGTGTGTTAGTGTTGTCGTTCATGTGTGTGTATTGTATTGAGTCTCGGTTGTTGTTCGTGGAGTATGAGTAGGGCATACTGTTTGGTTAGTCTTCCCCGGAAGGGGGTTTCCACATCGGAGGACACGGGGTATACACGTGTCTGCTCCATGTTGGAATGCGGGCTGAAAAGCAGCGCGTCTGTGTTCGGTGGAGAACCAGAGTCGGTTATTCAATGTTAGTCTGTCGTTCAATGTGGGCCCGGTCGTTTAATGGGAGTCTCGTCATGGTACGTGTGGTTTGACTGTGTAGAGTGCTTCCTGGGTGTGTGTGTGTGCGTGTTCAAAGAGAACTCTAAATGAAAGCATGGTGAGGGTCTCTGTGTGCATTTAGAGAGACCCACTGGAAAGTGGGTGCGTCTCTGTCTGCGTTTGATCTGGAAGCGTTTGAAAGGTTGCGATTGCATCTATGTGCCTGCTGAGGTTAAAGCGGGACTCTGGACTGAAGAGGCGTGGTGTCTGTTAAATGTGTAAATCTGTGGTGACCTTCGGTGTGTGTCGGCCTGTGTTCGTGAGTGTTCGTTGGTTCCCCGGAAGGGGATTCCCACCTCGGAGGAGGCAGACTTTAATTTAGTTTGATCATTTAGTTTGTTATTTTTGTTATTTTAGTTTGTTGCTTTCGCCCGAAAACTTTGCAGCAAGCAAACTTTAATTGAACCTCCTGTTTCTCTCTTCCATGTCAGAGAGAGACTGGAAATAAAGATCCAGGTCCGAAGCCCGGCAAAATCCACTCCGGATCACCATGCTGCTCCATTCACAGCCGGGGATCGTCACAAGGCATGTGACATTC
The DNA here is from genome assembly GCA_029706075.1 of Aldrovandia affinis. NCBI lineage: Eukaryota > Metazoa > Chordata > Actinopteri > Notacanthiformes > Halosauridae > Aldrovandia > Aldrovandia affinis. The sequence continues at coordinate 295,039 of JAINUG010000012.1, forward strand.
ATATTACTGGCAAACCTATCGATGTCTGTGGAGATGTGTCCAACCAATCAGGAAACACACTGAAATGGAGAACACATACACAAACATATGTCAATCAGTGAGAAAAGTTTACTCAGTGTTAGGACACCCAGGTTCAAAAAGAGACTACTGTGTGGGTCCCTGTTAAACATTAATCAGTGTTCTGGAGAAACAAAGAGGACTTAGCCACAAGCCCAAAGCGTCAGCCCCAACCACCACCCTGTCTTCAGGATTTGATTAAAATAACAGAGGGCAAGGCCGGTGCATTCTTACCCTCGCAGGTCAAATGATCTACATGTTAATCTGGTTAATGTCTCACTCAAACCCACAGGCAGGCTGCCAGTGACATCCTGGTACTGTCCTTGCCTGGACTGTCAATCTGACGGACTGAAATGGTACACGGTGGCCATCTCTTCCTGTTCACCATGAAGCTCTGACAAACCGAGGCTTGCAATGCCTGCTTCTCTAGGACAGACCCTTTACATTAAATAAGATATTTAGTAATAGCTTTTAAATTCCCCCTAAAAACAATCAAATATATTTGTACAGCACATTTCACAAAACATGTCGTCACAATTTGCTTTACAGCAGAACCCAGTCTAACCCCCCATCCCCCAAAAGCAAGTCAAGGGCAACAGTGGCAAGAAAAAAACTCAGAAGACACCTAGAAGGAAAAAAATAGGAAGACACCTTAGGATGAGCCAGACATAGGAGGGGAACCCATGCTTCTCAGGCAGCTCAGGGCCTGAGCTTGTAAAATAAATCATTTAAAATAAATCTGATTCCCTACACGAGCCCAGAAATCTGAGCTGTGGGATTCTGAGCATAGATTTCAGGGCTAGCTGTATAAACTGAGCACTCTCGCACCAGCTGCCACGCAGGCACTGTAACGCACTCGGGCTCACCTGACTGTGTGCCGGCCAACAACTGCAATCCAGGGACCTGCCAGTTTTAAAGCCTAAATCAATGAATAAATGAAAACAGAATGGGTCTGGGGCAGATGTTCAGCACATACGTTGCTTTGGTTCATGAGCAAGAGAGACAGATGCAGGAGAAGCCACCATATGGACTAATAAGCACAGTGGAGTAACACTTCACCAAAGCCCAGTGTAGGACCATGTGATTCACTCTTGTGAATTCATGTAATTTTTTTTTTAAGACTGAGTAGACCCCTGGAAGCAGACTTTGGCATCCAGAATATCTGGCACAAGGTCTTCATCTCATCCTGCTTTCGTTTTGCCATCCGATCTACGGCTTTGCATGGCTGCTGGTGCTGGCTCTTAGAGCAAGGACACAAATAACAATGGGGGACAGTCAGAAATAAAAGCATTTCCTCCATGCTGACACCATTTAGACACCATTGCTTGTGAAACATTGGCATGTTGAGCTGTCTTGGTCACAAACTTCTGCCCCAACAATCACCCCTCTTTCAAAGACATGACCCAAGGCATGCTGGGATGTCTTTTTGTTAATCTGTGGATGAGCCATGCCTGTGTGGTAGCCTCTGCTTTGCATATACTTCTATATCCTTACATTCCCAGGTCTTTCAATTTTTTTGTCCACTACCTGTATCTGTCCCTACCCTCCCAGGTGAAGGTTCAAAGTCAGGCCCTGTCAGGAGGTATGCTGGAGTCAGTGGGAGGGAGAATGAGATCAACTGAAAAAGTCAATGGCCTGCAGTGCAGAGAAAGAATTCAAATTGTCATTTAAAAAAATCAATTTCTCAAATAGAAAACCTGAATGTAAACCCTGAACGGATGCCAAACACTGGTTTCATGAAATCCAGAGTTTCCCAGCTCCTGACAGGCAGGAACAGATCCAAACTAGGCATTGCAATCTCAAACATAGTCCCCTGGCATTGATTATTTTCAGAATAAATCAGCAATCATGAATGAAGTGCCCTGTTAAACTCAGGCATCGGCAGTGATTCAATCTCAGATCTGAGTAAATAGATGCAAAGCAAGTCAGCAAGAGGACAGCTGTAGTGATAGACGGAATTAAGACCACATTTGGTCAAAAACAATCGTTTTCTATGGACCACGATGATCATAATTAATCTCTGATTTGAGCTCTTCCCCCACCAAACAAGGTCGCGGGTGTGTCGCCCTTTCGACTGTCAACATTGCTAGTTGTTGAATAGGTGCATTTCACTTATATAGAATGTCCATTCCATCCACACGTTGCCATGAGACACTTTAGACAGTGAACATTACGAGTTAAAGCAACTCTAAATACGTCCCTCAAAAAAACACGAAGCTTTCGAGTGCTACGGCAGAAAACTAAGCTTAACATTACATGCCAGCAGGAGGCTACGGCGAGTTTAATGTCTACCTTTAGTCCACGCGCAAGTCAAATTAAACAATCAGGTACCGTTTAATTGTCTCAATTAGTATGTTCACCGTTCTTTTTAGTGCTTTACAGCTGTTTGCAATTCAATTCTTGCACATTTGAATGGTAGCCTGGTGCGTTTCACATCGAGCCTTTGAACGTTCACCTCTCACAACCTTATTCGCAATTGAAAATCATACACCGGGGAGAATGCCTGATCGCTGACTGTTGGACAGAATGCAAGCTACGCCTGAATAATCAACACATTATCAATTATCATTCTAGTAGGCTATATTAAAGCAAAAATTATCTGGGGAAGAATGGTTTCAAAATACTGTCGCTACTCTTGGAGTTCGTTTCCAGCTCTTACAGAAAACAAGTGTTGGGACTGCAAAGGACTTGATACAATTTTAATGCACATAATATATTCGGTAGTGATGGTACCAGACATAGGTACACAGCCAACAGCGCATAGTATTTATTTCCGGAGCGTTTCCATCTCGTATAATGAACCAAAACAATATTATAAAGTCAATGTTTTACCTCAAATGTCACACAATTACAAAATATGTTCCTGTTCATGGACTATTTAATACATTTCCCAGAGTCCCAGTTTTGATCATAAAACTAATTGTTTAACGTCTACTTTTTCATAAAATGGTGTAGAATTGGTGTATCCAACTGTTACACTGTAGCCATATGTGTAGTTCGTAATAATCAGCAATACACGTTGTTCCACATTAGACATTTCTCCCTCAGCGAGGCCACTGCTTGCTTCTGTCGTCATCAAACTTGTTTAAATAAAATAAGTAAGGTTACGCTACTTACAGTTCTAAGCTCCTGCGTGCGGTCCTTCATGGTGTTAAACAATGGACTTCACAACCAGTTTCCACGGAACCTTCTCTAAGATGCTCCTAGAATCGCTCCACTCGATTTCTAACGTTTATTTCCCTTTTCTTTTTCAAAGAGCAGCGGTACGGGACGGGGGCGCGCAAGGGGGTGTAGTGATGTCGAGAGCGCGCATTGCTCAGCCTTATTGGGAGATTTTCCTATACTTTTCTTTTTGTGTGAGAGTAAGCAAGGTGGCACCACTCATGGGTGGTACATAGGAAAGGTAAGGGGAGGCTACGCGCGTTTAACCCTTGAATTACCGTCCAAATTCGCATCAAATAATAGCTAAATATCACATTAAAACATTTCGTTTAATGCTGTCGGCTCACTTAATAGAGTGCTTCATAGAGTGATCCACAACAACGTCAAAAAGTGGTAATGTTTTGGATTCTTAATTTTAATTGACTGTCAGCTTAAACAGGTTGTACAGTTAACGCCCAGTTGCGCTTTGTGATGTTCTTTGTGACGCCTGACAACATTTGCTTCGCTTGTGCAAGTGCGACCTCTATTGACAATTACAGTCTTGGGCGCGGTATAAATATACATAATTAAATCAAATTGGTTCCTTACGCTTTTCTAAGTATCAACTTTGATTTAATGTTTTATTGAAAGCAGTTAAATCGCGATAATTGTAACACGTGACGTGATGATGCGACCATGGTTACAGTGGAAATTGAGGCAATGGAGAAAAAAACGGATTATTTGAAACCGAACGGTGTGGAACCAGTAACACATGAACGTGAGTAGGGGGAAGCCATGGCAACAGATTGGAGAAAGTAGAGCCCTTCCAAACTGTCAAGAACCTCGGTGTGATTGTATACTGCATGGACCATTATCTCCTAAAAAGTGCTGGAGTCCTGACCCATGTTTACAGTCTCACTTGTCAGGTTCATAACTTGCTTGCTTTCATAACTCGCACAAAAGCTTGCTAATAAACCAATGATCAGTTACTACTTCTGACCAATCCCACAATATATTTGGTGTGTGAAATTACAGACCATGTAAAACCAACAAATTCCACCATCAAAAATCTGCAGGCACCAATCAGATTGTTTAATTTGTTTGGCCTAGGCTTCCTGCAAATTTATCAGTGAGCATCGGGAGTGGAGATTAACATCTCCTCCACCTCCATGCCGTTTCCATGGAACGTACCCCTTTCTCTCCAGTCTCTCCACACTGCAACCGCCTGCTGTCAGGCCACCCTGCTACTGCTATACTGTATATGACCCCTCCAAATTAAACGGAGCTCTCCGTACCCTGGTATTCTACTCCATCACATTACATTTAACAATGCTTTTACTTCCACAAACATATTGCTCGGGAGGTAAAGTATACTGCACTAGAACTCCTGTCTGACCAGTGCCAAACATACATGCGTGTTCATATAAGTATAATATACACTGGTATCCAAGGCAACAGAAGCATTTCTGAAAGCATTTCTAAACCTGACTTTATGTATTTTTTGATGACATATTAGATACCAAGAAATAAAAGGAAATTGCTATAAATAGTAACCCTGCATAACAAATTTCAAGGTTCACAGAAGGCAAACTGGTTGATTCTGCAAGTACCACTGGAGTGCGGATCTTCGACATGGGGGAAAAATAAAAAAAGAGCCAAAGAAATCATCCAGGTCAAATCAGAGAGAAGGAAGGGTTTTTTAATACATGTGTTCACTTCAATGCCTCCTGTCATACTGAAGCATTTTTGTCTTTCAAGTGGGGGTGGGGGGGTGCGGACTTGTCTCCTCTTTGATCAACAGACAGAATACAAATCTCAAGTCCTCATATAAACGGGTTTATTCCACAGGGCTCGTTTCACTGCATGTCGGGCCAATTTGAGCACTGACGTTTAGGCAAGGCATCTGTCCAAAAGCGTGTTGCCTCAGTTTGCTGTCAATCAGGCCTCTGGGGGTGCGGTTCATGAGTCCAGCAGAGAGATGGAGAGAGAGCGACATGAGGCCAATTTGGAGTTCAGAAACGTGGCTTCCTCTGGCGTCCTGTGTACTTCGTATCAGCTCGGACCTCCCTGGAAAGAACAGAAAATATATAAGAGGGCAACACGGACAAAACAGCTACCGACTAAAGGCCCTTTTCACAGATCCTAAGGGAAAATACTGGCAGTTCTATAAAAAGAATTATATATATTTTTTCACATACACATTTCACACAGGTCTGACAGGAAGCTGTTACAAGAACGGAGGATGTGAGTGACTCATGATGGAGCCAGTGTAGCGCACAGTGCGTTACACTGGCTCCAAGGGCCCTTCATCCCTTTCACACTGACACCTGTCAGTGGCAGGTTTCCTCTGATCACACTGTGAAGCTGGTACTGCCAGCAGTGTGCGTGTGATTCATTTAACAGGACAGTTCAGGTCAGAATAACATAACAAGGTTTTTATTTAGCATCAAGTTAAACCTCCTGGCTGATGCCCAATTGCCTGTTCGTGGGGATCTGTTTTCAGCAGATTCTGCAGAGATCCAATACTCCCAGTGTTATATGCATGCATCCGTCTAAACTTCTGTGTCCTTCATCTGTCCCATCCAGATTATTTAAAGATCGAAACACCAGTGCTTGCACTCTGAACTAGTGCCCAATATGAACAAGCATAAAGTCTACTCGCTTATCCCTATCCCATCAAACTTTTATTATGCAGGGGGGGTTTTTTCCCCTCAAACCAGCTTAATTTTTTACAATTCTGTCAATGATGCAAACAGCAATGATGACTAACCTGTCAATATAGTGCTGCGTTACATTCTTTTGAGCCCATATCTTCGAAAGATAAGATCTCACAAAGACAGCATCTCACATGAAATGTTATTTAGATGATGTCCCTTAGATGTTACTCCTACTGGATTACTAAAGGAAGTGCTACAGGGTCTGTTCCATCTTTAAATCTGTAATGGTTCAGCCCCTTCTTAAGAAGCCAAATATAGATACAGCTATCCTAAATAATTATAGACCCATTTCCAGACATCTATTTCTTTACACAGTTGCAGAGAAAGTGATCTCAAAACAGCGAATAACATCTATGAATTCAAAGTCAAAAATTGCCTTCTCATGAATACAGATGCTGGTGAAGGCTTTATCTTAGTGCTGCTTGATCTTATCACAGCTGTTGATTTGGTTGTTTACACGATTTTAATTGATAGCCTAAAACATTGGCAGTCCCTGGCACCCCTCTAAACCGGTTCAAATTTTACCTCGATGGTAGATGGTTCTCAGTCTCTATTGATGACTCGATTTCATCCTCAGCACCAATTATTTGTGAAGTCCAACAAGGATCAATCCTGGGCCCTATTCTGTTTTGTATTTATATGCTGCCTCTTGGATGTCATTTGTAGACTTGATATATAATTACATTGTTATGTTGGTGACACCCAGCTCTACCTCTCTATTAAACCCAGTCACTCGAACAGATTGGCTACCCATCAAAAATGTCTTGCAGACATAAAATGTTGGATGTCCAAACATTTTCTTCAATTAAAATACAGATAAGATTAAAGTTTGCATTTGTGGCCCAAAACATATGACTGAACAGATGGGAGCCTTCTGAACAGATGGAACCTTGACTCTCTCATTGAAAATGTGTAGCCCAACTCCAGAAACCTTGGTGTTATCTTCAACCCAGACCTAAGTTTTGAGCAGCATACAAAAAAGTTAGTCCTATGCTGTGTTACAGTCATATGAGAAATACAGCCACGGTTAGTCCTTTCCTCACCATGGACAATACAGAAAAGGTCATGCATGCTTGAATTTCTTCTTGACTGCATTGTAACTCTCTGTACACATGCCTGAGCCACAATGCCCTGTTCCGTCTCCAGTTATTTCAAAAATCAGCGGCCAGGCTTCTCACCAATACAAGTAGGAGATCACACTTGCACTTGGCTGCACTACACTGGATTCCAGTGTTTTTTTAGAATTTATTTTAAGATGTTGTTAATCACTTTTAAGGCAAGGCATGCCCCAGAATGCATCACTGACCTCACACAAGCATACACCCTAACACACCCTCAACTGAAGACATCCTCTTTGGCACACCTAACATTTTATTACATACAATCCATTTATAGAGCTGGATATTTACTGAAGCAAGTCAGGTTAAGCAGCTATCTCAATGGTACAATGCCTGGTAATAAAACCTGCAGCATGTGAGTTACATGCCCAGTTCTCTAACCACTATACTACACTGCTGCTCTAATCATTCCACTAGACTCAAGCAATTTACATCCACTCCCCAGTTCTAAAAGGTGTGGGTGGTTTAAAGACAGCTGGGGAAAACTGGATAGACTGCAGCCTTTCCGTTTCCAGGGCAGAGTAGCTCGTCTCCCATTCAGTAAACGACAAAGTAACGGCAAATACCGGCCCTGTCTGCGTCTCCTCTCCTTCTTCTCCACAATCCAGTCCTTGCTCTTTTTCACAGATTTTCCCTTCATGTTTTTGAAGCGAGACCTTCATGGAAAGGGGGAGAAGAAAAGCTCACATGTCAAAGTCAGAAAGCACTTGGCTTAACACACTTACCCAAGGCCCATAGGTTTTTGTTGGGGGGGAGTTTTTTGTTGTCAGAGGGAGGAAAAAGTGCGGGGCCGTAGCTCCAGCCAGGCAATACGATGGCCCTCTTGGTCTCTCTAGGTCTATCGGTGCTGTCAGAACCAGGGAGTACAGCCCAGCTCTACCCAGTGAAGAAGACCTGACCCCCCCCACCCCCCCCCCCCCCACCCCCCACCCCCACCCCTCCAACAACCATAACATAGGCTACCCCACACAGTATTACATTACACATCACCTGGAATATTAACACTAACAGTATGGCAGCTGTAATTGCAGTCTGTATCTGGATCAGAGTCTGTATTGCAATGCTGAAACACTGTTTTCCATGCAATATATTAATTTGTATGAGAGAAGCACTACTCGCAGTAATTGTGTACTTATAAATTATAAGGGTTATAAATTCAGTGTATGTGCCAGCTGGAACACAAAGCCCAAAACCTGGTGCTAAAAGAAAGAAAACTGACTGCACTGTAGAAACTCATTCATGTTATCAATTACATTAGAATATTCTGTGGTGCATGCGTTGTTTGTGAACAGGCAAGGCAGGCAACTGCCTGGGGCCCCCAGGCCGTTAGGGGGCCCCCAGGCCGTTAGGGGGCCCCCGAGGGCTGACAAACTTTACCCCACAGCAATGTCCTTTTATTTATTTATTTATTTTTGCCTAGGGCCCCACCAGACTCTAGCAACACCCCTGCATGCATTCAGTCACCATTTAGTAGTAGATGCTGGTGTTTTTGAAAATTAATGGGGAATAATAACAAAGTAAGGTGTGTATTTAAGCACCGGGTAACCAACAATCTGGAAAGTGAATAATATACTGGGTGTAGAACAGCATTAAATTAGCAAGCTATCGAAATAAAATAATCACCTATCTACTTATAGCTAGCTAGATATAACTAGATCTGATTATCAGTTGTTTTTCTCAAGTCACGGCCTTGCCACTGGTTTTGGTTTCCTACCAAAAAAACAAAAAAACAAGTGACCCTGACAGATCATACTCTTGGCACAATCCCCATTGGATTTAATACATTTACAGTCAAGGGCAGCTTCAGTCACTGAGTGTGAATCACCACAGGCCTTTCCCCAGCGTTCAGGTTAGAAAACATGGGAAGAGAACAGCCAGCTATGGTACAGCAGTCATAGGCTCACTTACCTCTGTCCTGTGAATTGGATTTGATTGGAAACACCCCTGTCAACGGTCTCTGAGCCCAGTCCCTATAAAAGAGGAGACAGAGACTCTGAGACTTTCTCAATTCTCCAGTCAGTGTGCCAATTATCCCGCTCAGCTTCCCATGCAACACCTGTACTCTACACCCCTCATTATTAATAAATATAATAATAAATCATCATCATCATAATCCTGATAAATGTTATTTATATAGCTTCATTGCAGTAATCTTGTTGTACCTTGGGAAGAACTCCTGATACCCCAGCAAAGAGACAGAGGAAGAACCTAGGCCAGACAGAACCAACATGTGTCAATGTTTAGCAGCCAAGACTTTTGTTGCAACGTTTCACTTTAATTACTCTATAACCCACTGAATAGCAATGCAGATGGAATTTAGTTTAAATACTCAGCTCCCAATACTCTTTCCCACAACCCTGAAGTCCAGAGCCCAGTGCCCTAACAACTCTGTCATACGTCATAAAGCTCCAGGTTTCTACCACGGTCACAAAGAAGCTCATTCAAACATCCCTAGAAGGCACTCTCTCACCCTGAGCAGTGGGGGCTGGTTAGCTGGGTATAGAGGAGGCTGAAATCACATCTTTAAACCGACCATTTGGTCTCAACCGGTTTCCATTTATTTTGCGTAATTACCAAGCCCGCCAATTAATTGACTAATCCGTTTGGTGAGTAATCACAAAGCTTCCTCTTAATTGTGTCGCTTGTTGTAGCGATCTTTCTTCACATCACATTAGAGGGCATAAATGAGCAGTTTAATTGAGTAAAAATCTATTGAATCATTTAAAAGAATAGGCTACACTCTTAAATCCCTCTTAATTGTGTAGCCTACTAGCTTTGAGAAATGCACAATAAAGCCTAGAAAACAACAAACTTCAGTTTGGTGAAAACGTTGGTGCTTTTTCATGGGCATTAAACTGCCTGATCTGCAGAATCGAAAGGAAATGGAGACAGGTTGAGAGTGATCATGGTTTAAATGTATGACTCAGCCTCCTTTATTTCAAGCCACTGAATTACTACTGGTAGGTTTAACCAAATATAAAGGCACATCGGCTCATAGAGCTGGCAAGCTACTTAGCTACAGTGTTTTATTAAAACAACAGGCTAGCTAGCTTGCTAGATTCTGGTAGTTCACTTAAAAAGGAACTACTGAAATGTATCTACTACCTAGCTAGCCAGTAAATCACTACTGCTCCTGAGGATAAGGTAACAAGAGAAAAACATACTTCTTGGCCTTGGTGCTGTTTGGGTAATCCACCACCATACCACCAGTGAAGCCAGCCTTCATAGCTTGGGCCGTGATCAGCTCCAGCTACCGCAGATTGAACAGAGGAGCGACAGAACACATTGGAACAATTACGCAATTCTGTTTTATGATAATTGGGCCAAATATTATCCTAACAGCAGCAATTATCACAATACTTACATTTGTAAACAAATACAACCTTTCAGGCAACAAACAATGCATGCAAAAAAAAATACAATACACAAAAAAAACAGGCATATTTGGGTGGTATATACCATAGAGCAGGGGTCACTAACAGGCGGGCGGTCGGGTCTGGACCCAGAAGCAGCAATTATCACAAAACCGATAAATTATTGAGAATTACTACAAAGCATTTCAATTTTAACCCGCTCAGCTTTTCTAGCATTTACGGCACTGGTTTATCATTGCACCAGGCGCAAAATGCATGCAAAAAAAATTTAAGAAAACGTCAAAAAAAAAAAAAAAACGGAAACAGGCATATTTGGGTGCAGCTTTTTTTATAAACCCCGTCGACAGAAAATGGGGCGCCGTTACGTGCCTCGCACCTCGGACCTTGGCTTGAGGCCATTTTATCTAACTGGACCCTTTGAATTTTACTTGAAGACCCCTGCCATAGAGTATAACCTCATCCTTAAGTGAAACCAAAACTAAGCAGTCGGGGATTTATATTTAAGAGTGTTTATATTTAAGTGTAACATGGGATTTAAATACTTTCTGATTCATTAATGTTTAAAAAAAAAAAAGAATGAGATCTATTCACATTTCAAGCCATTCATACAGCTGCATAGGCTATGATTTTACAATATATATTTTTTTCTTTTAAACATTTTGTTTCTGATTTTATCCCATTTTCTCCCAATTTAGTAGCCAATTACACCCTCTATTTTTCATGTAAATCCCCCCCTCATATAGTGAATTCGCTGCCGTAGCCCTGTTACCGGTAGTGACAAAGGCGAAGTATCATCTCCTCTGTGACGGTACTCGCCAGGCTGTCAACCATAACTCCGGTACTACAGAGCCACTCCTGTGCACAGCGAACTTCCTGTCGGCTTCCCTCCCCCCTCGCTGGGGCGGACAGCCAATTGCTGACACCCGGTAGCATTCCCGGCCAGAGCAGACTCTGGCGCGGCCGGTGGAATCAAACCCTGGTCGCAGTGGCCAGCATCGAATGTTGTAGCTACTAGACCACCCGGGAGGCCCTGATTTTACAATATTTTAACTTTAATTGCAGAAGTGAAGAGCAGAAGTTTAAAATAGACATGGTGGTGATGTTCTCTAATCTGTGATATAAAGAATCATTTGGAACCTATTGCTAAATATCACTCCTTACATGTGCTACCATTCAATAACTTCCATGTAAATATTTATTTTATTTTCTTTCATTTAAGAAAAAATTATTTAAATGTACAAATTTCCCTTGGCCCTACACCTCCATCTCTCCTCACCTGTTCAGAGTTCTCTGGGTAGATCTGAAATACAGCACGACCTCCCCGAACCTGAATAGACAGATGTGCACAGCATGAGCGCAGAAAAATTCAAACTCCAAAGTAATCAGTGTTGCCTGGGCACAGGGTTGTAACAGAATCAACTGAAAAAAGACATGGCCTCATTAAAAATTAAAAACAGTCAACAGAGTTGTTCAATCCAGCAAACTGTGCGTGCATTGCAAACCTTTAAAGGTCTGACACAAGGCTAAATAATGATACCACTGTTCAAAACATAGTCCTAGAACTGCAATATTGTCATTAAAAAACATTAAAGACTAGGCTACTACTGTACTGTGTGGATGACTGAAGAAACTGTAATAATACGACAAAGAAAATAACTAAAGTAACAAAGTCTAGAATACCAAAGAAATCATTTTAAAAGTTAGCCAGCCAACACATTAATCCCACTTTTTGAAACACTGCTCAGGACTGGACATGGACTGTGTGCCCACTGCAGCCAATCAGAGCATTGAAAGCCTGTGTGCCCACTGCAGCCAACCAGGGCATTGAAAGCTTACCAGTGAGGAGTAGAGGGTGCTGAAAAAGGTGTACAATCTCTTAGGAGGACTGTGTGACTTTTTGTCAGCGTTGCACAGCCATTGCAGGGCAGAGATACTGTGTAAAACACAGAGGACATTCATTATCATCAGTTACAGTCACTAGCAGGATAGTACACAGGGTAAAAAAAACAATACACTGCTTGCCTGATGCAGCCATCAAAGGTACCCGGTCTGAAGGGCATTCCCTCGCCCATGTCACCCACAATTAGGTCTCCTTCAACCTCCCTGTCCAAAGCCACATCTGATTGAGGAAAATACAATTATACAAATTAATCTTGCCCTCTACTAATAGATGTCCTCTACTAACAAGCAAAATAATGACACAACACATTCAATAAATGGCATTTGAAGTGCAACACATCCCAAATGCACACTTCAAAAATGCACACTTCTCATATGCATCAATGACTAAACTGAGAGCATATTCCTAATGCAACGTGAGAACACTGTGGCACAAGGCGGCAGTGTGGTAGAGTGGTTAGGGAGCTGGGCTTGTAACGCTAAGGTTGCAGGTTCAATCCCCAGGTGGGACACTGCTGTTGTACCCTCGAGCAAGGTACATAACCTGAATTGCTTCAGTTAATATCCAGCTGTATAAATAGATTGTATGTAAAGAGTTAAATGCCTGTAATGTAATGTAGAACACAGTGCCCAATACCAAATCCTGATGAAACCCCCCCAAAATAATAATCGATATACTTTTATAAATTGTATTTATTTTAAAATTGTTTTAAGTCAACCAGGTTTCATAATTTTTTTATGTACTTTTCTCTGTACAGTTTAGTTATTTGCAAGATGCTTTCATCCAAAGTGACTTACAAGACGCCATTAATATGACTAGAGATCATCGCTAGAACTATCAAACAGTAAGTTACAGTCTGATCATTGATAATAAGTTACTTTTGATAAAAGCATCTGCCAAAAAAGCATCTGTCATTTATTGCAATTTTCAACATTCCAATTTCATATTTTCTACTTACCCAACATGGCAGTACTGATGTCCACTCCCACCCATAAGTGTCCTTCTTCAGACAGGTAATCCCCGCTCAGTCCTGAGCCACACCTACGTGTACAACCAACAGTATCAGGCTACAGCATCCAAAAGCATATTTTACATCTTACCTAAGCTTTAACGCTGAGCATTGACTAGGGACAACTGCACAACAACTCTGACCTACAGTTAAGTTCTCAGACAAGAGAAAAAGCATGCACCTGATATGTGGGAGATGCTTAGTTTGCGTGGTTATGCACTGTTCTGTATTTCCAGTGCCTCAAGTGGTCGATACAAATTCAATATGATTGTAAATCTCCCAATATTATCATGCTGCTGTGCTTGCCGCCAACCAATTAGTACTGCCCATAGCCGTAGTTTTACCCCACGTCTAGTAGAAAACATGATTGATCCTCCGGCAGATTCAGCAGTTCCAAGGCTCTTTCAGACATCTGACTCTGGACCTCAATCATTCGCGAGCTAAAAACCACAATGGACAAAGCATTACTATTGGGAATACACCATTGCGAACGCTTGCTTTCACAAACATAAACATGTCTTGATAAACCCCAGTGTGAGCATTGGATAATCAGCCAACAATGCAAACGGAACGCTTTTAACCACTGATACTACGAGAATAGAATGGCTTGAATATAATGTACTGGATAATTCGATCACAGACGTGAATTGTAGACACATACGCACTTTTGAGAGTACTTTCTGGCTTCAACTTCGTTGTAAAACTGTGGGAAGAAATAGAATACATTGAAGTGCAGTCATCTTCACTAAATTATTGTAAATTACAATGTTTGTTATGGTCGGTAAGTAGCTCGCTAAGCATCAAGCCCTAACTAGCTAGAGATCGCATTTTACATGTAGCAAGCTAGCTATAGCTACTTACTATCTCTGGCGGTGCCATGTGTTCGGGTCTACGACAACTTGAAGACATCTTTGTTTTGTTTTAGTAAAATAAATACCTATGGGATAAGGTTTAATGTCACTATAAACTCCCGTTAACGTTAAAACTGTTTGTTCCCTACTTTTCCAAAAGATTCAGAGCCACATGTCTGCCTTGGTGACGTCACATAAACGCGACAGTGAATCGTGATCATTTAAAGAAACGGTGTTCATCAGTGCCCATTCGTGTAGCTTTCATTAATCTGCACATATCTACCGAGGTGTAAACCTGATCTTTATTTAGTAGTACTGTGTATTGATCGGTAGATACCATGGCCTATTTTTCTGGATAGCACATATTTCTGTACAATTCCTGACATCTCTGTGCCATCATTGGAGCTGGTTTATTATTCTGACTTGTTGGGTTAACAAAAGGAATAGTTTGAATAGGTTTGGACACTACAAATGAGTTTTCCATTCATTTATATTAAAGTAATTGCAAAAGTCAGTAGGGTAGTTGCTTTTCTTTCTAATCTTTAACTAAATACTTGATCGTAAATATGTGTGATTGGCAGTACAGTATGTTAATAAGAAAATATTAGGTAGCAAAAAAACGGAATGAATGTCAGTCGGTCTCAGGATATTTGTCGCCTGGACGCTTCTCGCACGGGATTGGATCATAGTGCAGTGACCTCGCCTGCGCCTTTTCTGATTGGATTAGAAAATCGATTGTGCGTCCGGTTATTTCTATTTCCTGCGCTAGAAAGATGGCGCAGGTCAGCAGGAGAATTGGCAGGGAAACCGGTAGATTCAGAGTTCTGAAAGCCCGGTTTAATCACACATTATCCAGGATTGTCGATAAAGAAGCCGGAGGAGCGGTTCTAGATGTTGCCTTTTTTAATGGGGTTAAGGTGTGTTATGTTAATACAGCTCAACGCAACGACGACGTGCTAGTTCGCAGTGGTTGCATTGAATGTCAGCTGTCCCAGCCTGTCAGGGTCGCTCGCGAAAGTTTGGAACAGTGTAGAAACCGCACGGGACATACGATAGAAGGACAATGCAAATGTTTGTCTAAGGCAGAGAATGATGTCGTTTCTTTGCATTGGTCTAATGTTTCAAATCCGGACTTGATGTTATTGGAGGATTGCGCTAAGCACTTAAGACAATTTACACACGCGATTCAGGACATGCGTGACTGCCATATTTTGGCTGTGAATTGTAAGAACGATCTATTCGCCTGTCTGGGCATTCAGAATCGACCAATAACCGAAGCACGGTGCACTAACAGCGAAGACCGAGACCGCTTTCACCTGCCGTCCGACACTTTCTCACAGAAGTGGGTGCGCATTCACAGGATCTCATGTTTGAAGACACGCAATTTTCTGACAACTGTCTTTCACGCTGAAACCCATCCGAAAAATCGCCAGAAACAGACAGCGTTCTGTAGTGTACTACACCGGCCCGAAAGACAGTCGAATTACTGTGTGAAACCTGGGTCTCCTGGAACAATGCTATTTTCCAGACCGTACAGCTGGACAGGCCAGAACAGCAGCTCAACAGCATCTCCACTATACAGAAGTAAGACCGCGTATTATGATATCCTACGGGTATCTCCAAGCGCCACGCAAGCCCAGATAAAAACGGCGTACTATAAACAGTCGTTTATATATCACCCGGACAGGAACGCAGGGAGTGAAGAGGCAACGCAACGTTTCTCCGAAATCAGCGAGGCGTACACTGTTTTGGGGAGCATTGCATTGAGGCGGAAGTATGACCGTGGCATCTTGAATCTGTCTGATGTGCAAGAGGCTGGCAAACCCTCAGGCAGAGACGCACGCAGTTCTAGCACTACGGCCCAGCAGCAGAGGAGGCCCCGGCACAGTCATGCCGCGGGTACGGGTGACAAGACGATGTTCGATTTTGACGCCTTCTACCAGGCTCACTACGGCGAACAGCTCCAACGGCAAAAGGAGCTTCGCTTGCGGAAGGAGAAATTGCGACAACAGCAGCAGGAGAGGTCAAAGAAGTGGAAACTCGAAAAGATGACGGAGATGACAGTAGGGATGCTACTGGTGCTGACGACGTTCATTTTAGTCAGTTTGACATCTGGAGATTAATTCACCCTTAAACATGGGCACTGTGTTTTAGTATTGAGGCGGTAGTATAATGGTTAGGGGAGCTGGGCTGCAACTCAGAGGTTGCAGGTTCAATCCCCAGTTGGGACACTGCTGTTGTACCCTTGAGCAAGGTACTTAACCTGAATTGCTTCAGTAAAAATATCCAGCTGTATAAATGGATTGTAAATAAATGTAAAACTGTAAGTCGCTCTGGATAAGAGCGTCTGCTGAATGACTAATGTAATGAGGTGGGACTGGACAAATGCGATTTGCTCCGAAAATATAATAATATAATACAATTTGCGCAGGCAATAATATTGTTATTGCACATATTCAGACCCTCACCATTGACAGCACCACACACACACACATATGCTTTATATGTGTGTATATGTATACTGTAAACAGAATTACATATATCAAATATATGTATACTGTGAACAGTAGTGAGTGCTTCTAAGGAGATTAATGTACTGGAACATATGATTTCTATGATATGATCTCACTGGATGTGTAGATGGTATTAACATGGTAGAACTGATGAAACACAGGTCTGAATTGTGTTGAGCTTCTAAAAGGCTGCTGAGCATATCGCTGCTGAACAAGAGCACACAGTTTGGGTCCCGGGAACAAGAGCAATATTAGATAAGATAACGTTCTGCTTCCGTATGAATCTCGGTTAACGTTCTGAATCCGTATATGAATCTCAGGTTTTTAATAACTGGATGGGTTTCTTTTCTCAAACCTTCAAACAAAGCCTGACACCAATGCCCACCAATTCTTTGAATCTGAGACATTAGTCAGATGTCTCTTGATCAGTGTTTTGATTCTGTACTTGTCTTTATGTGAGAAGTCTTCGTAACATTTTCACTGATAAATGGTTTGAGTAAGCATTAACAATCTATGTATCGTAGCACATTATATACATTAAATCCTATGCCGTTACCTACATAAAAGTCCAAAGTCTTCATACCTCATATGAATCATGCTTCATCATCCAGCATTGCAACCCACCTAGTGTATCGTTTTTTAGTTTAAACGCAGCAGTTCAAACTTTGAAAATTGGACTTTGAAAGTTGAAACTGAGCAGTTTCATCAGCTGCAGTAATAGCTAGCACCTGACAGACGGTGACACCAAACTGATCGAAAGATCCATTCTACCAAAAAGGCTTACTAGTGTTTAGAGGCACTGTCTTCCTTACTGTGATAACCCATGTAGTGGTGAATTGTGCTGGGTAAAGACTCTCAGGGATGCTGAAGTACATGACGTTTAGTGAATATAAAGCTGCATTCTCATCCGGGTTGAAGCTTACTCCGCAGCAGCGGAATGAACGATAATGGTAATGATATAAAGAATTTCCTCAATTACGGACCAGGTTCACCCTAGGCACTGCTGTGTACTGTACATTGGCTGGGGGGTGTTAGTCCGCTGTGTCGCTCATCCGTACTGATCCTTAGAAAGGTCGTAAAGATGTGCGCGTTCATACGTTTTATTGGAGTGCGCTCTAGCATGCGTGCATCACTCGGGACCTGGCTGAGTATGTTTTGGGTAAAAAAAATAAAATTAAAAGATCTTTCCTACCCATTTTATTGTGCTTAGCCAATATCTACAATACGGAATTACATATTAATAAAAGTGTGCTGAGTGGCAACACAAGTGTCTTTCTGACAAAATACTTTTTCACAGTAGGGCTTTTTCTGTCCATTTGTCCGGTGTATGGACAGTGTAGTTGGGCTGCCATAGAACAGAAGACTGATGGGCATAATCACAGTTTTCCATCTTAACTGAGGCATGAATACTTTTTAAGGTTCCTCAGACATAAGGGTACAGTTTGGCATTACGTTGTTTCAATGCTTTGACAGCTTGCACTGAATTACACCTTGGAAATCACTCAATATCTTTCTTTGTGTCAGTCCCCTGCCAGTTTATGATCTGCCACAACAGACAGTGAAGCTTGAATCATGTGGACACATGTATTTTGCATGTTCTCCATATGCCTAAAATAGCTATATAAATTCACAGTAACACATTTAATTGTGCACAGGCAACAACAAAAAGAATGTAAACCTTGAAAGAAAAATAATGCTTCACTAATACACATGTGTGTTATTACATTTTAAAATATAATTAGAATTAGTATTTGTAGGATGTATAATAACCATTGTATTCACACTGTGCCTTAAAACATTTTGTCAGTCGTTATGGTGTTGCACACAAAGCAAAATTGGGAATACTGCATTGTCTCTTGCTATCTTATAAAGATGTAACATTGTGTGCCCATGGGTGTTCAAACATTTTCAACACTTTTTGTCTGCTGCCAATAATTGCAAATGGCAATAAGAGAACCTGTTTGAAGAGCTAAACAGTAACCAGCAAATAAGCAGCCTAATATTCCAGTATTTTTAAAGTTGGATGGAAAAAGTCCTAATGTTGTATTTATGTTGTTATGAGCAAAATCATTGTCTGTCTTGCGTGTTTGTATGTGGCACTTGACGGAATAATTTGTTATGTTTCAAGTTTCTGTCCCGCAGGAGCTGCATTCAGACCCCATCCTAAAGTCTGAAGTTTTGACAACACAATGGCATCCTAGCAGGAAGCTGACCTAACATCAATGCAGGAAGCCTCCAGTGTGAAAGGCTAAAGGCAGTTATGCGGAAGCTTCACATCACTTATGTTATACTCTTGCTGTTGTTATAATCATATCAAAACAGGGCCCAAAATCAACTGGGTGGGAGGTACTTCCTGTCAAGGGGGCGGTACTTCCTGTCAAACTGCTTCCCCAGGGTTGCCTTGGGAACCCTACTGAAATGGTTTGATCCACAGGTCAGGTTATTTAAGGACAGAACAAACCGGAAGGATCTTTGGAGTGCTGCACAGTACAGCAGCATATGTGAAAGCACCAGATGACAAAGTGCTGCATTGTTCTGATTCTACGTAACATTTGTTAGTAGTGTGCCTTTATTTGGTTACAGTAGGTTCCAGTAGGTTCCACCACAGGTGGTTCTCTGTGGCTCAGTTGGTAGAGCACAGCGTTGGCAACGCTTAGGTTGTGGGTTCAATCCCCACTGGGGCCACATATACAGAAAATGTATGCATTCACTACTGTAAGTCGCTTTGGATAAAAGGTGTATATTAAATGGTGTATATTATTTATTTAATTAAGAGTAGAGAATTCCCTGCTGTATGAAAATCTATTATGGAATACTGTACATAATGTTAGGTATTTCAGATAAAGATTTGAAGAATACGTTTTCAGTATTTTTTGTGTTCGTGTGTTTCAAGAGGCCTAAAGAAAACCATTCTTCCCAGTGCCATGAGAGCTTTTCCATTATGTAATATCCAGTGTCTGGGTCATTCTGTGTGAAATAAACCACACTTTGGCATTACCCTCTTAAAATGTATTGTGAGGTGGTGCATGTACAGTGGCCTCCAAATGTGTTCCTACCCTGCACAAACACGATTTAACAGAAGAAAATAAGATGTGCAAATATAATTCTCTTGCACAAATAAACAATAATGTTTAATACCTCATTCTACCAACATTATAGAGCAACAGCCAATGTTGTACAAATATTTTATTTTTAAAGAAGAAGCATGATCAGATTTACTCTGTTGCAATTATTATTAAATTATTCTTTGGCACTGAAGAAGAGACCTGCTGCACAGGAGGAAGCCATTTTCCAACCCTTTCAGATTTATTGGCTTTATTTTGTGAACTACTGTAGGAACTTTGAAATACTATCAGAATAATGTCTGGAGGTCATGAAGGACAGTCCAGAATATTGATTTTATTTCACCAATTTTTGTACATTGTGTGGTGGATTATTATTATAGCTGGAACATCCATTTCCGAGCTAGCTTGAGGAGAGAGGAGCAAGGTTTTGAGAGGGATACAAGGGTCTCTTGCCAAAATATCCCTGTATGAATTTTAACTTATTTTGTTTTGGAGTAGGGCACCAAGACCCAAAAGTTGTGAAACCACAAAAAGTCAAACAAATCTACCCCTATATCTCACACAGCGGGGGATGACATTCTTCAAAACATGAGCTCTACCTTATTAGTGCCAAACATACTGCTCACAAGCATGTCCATGAAGCTTGGGATTTGGTTAGTTTGTGCAGCTTCTCTGCTTAGTGGCTACAGAACAAGCTTATTCCAAGTTCATGTAGCTAATAGGGTTTGGGAAGATGATGCTGGATTTTCTAGAGGGCAGAAATCTCCATGAGCTGCCCTTTGATTTGGGCCTGCTTCCTGAACAGCTTCTCAAGGCACTTTGTGATCAGTTGTTCCAGAATCTTCTTCCTTGCAAGGCCGTCAACTGTCCCGATAGCTTTCAATTTCTATATAATGGGACACCACAGTGAAAAGGTTCCGTTTCTGGTGATGTAAGCCATCAGTACAGCTCTGTGGGTGCGTGTCTTTTTTTTTCAGAATGATGCCGTGCAATTTCAGTGAATGTGCTGTGCGGCATCATGACTCCACCAGAGCTGGGGGCGTCACTACTGAATTCGGGACAAGATCCTGATTGGTTTCCTTCCACGGGATGTGGGTCTGTAGCTCAGCTACAAGTCTGAAATGTTAATAACTTTAAAAGTGACATCAAATTACACCAATTAGGCTCCCAGGGTGGCACAACCAGGAAAGGCACTTACCCGGAGATGACTAGGGTTCGATTTCCACGGCTGCGCCAGACCGACTCTGGCTGGGAGTCCCACTCAGGGGTGGCAATTGGCTGTCTGCCCCAGAGGGAGGAGGGAGGGAAACTGGCATGAGCTCGCCACATATACAGAAAGTTTCTCTGGACATAACGGAATCACAGATGGCGCTTGGGCGAGTGCCGTCTCGAAGGAGGGGGTTCATGTCCCAGCCACTGATGGTTCCAGAGCAGTAGCTGGTCCCATAGCTGCAGGCGGTGGGCTTGTTGAAGGGGGATATTTGGATCAATAGAGGGTACAATTGGCCACAAAATTCAGATTTAAAAAATGGGACAAATCAGAAATAAAAAATACACCAATTAAACCATAGACTAAGCTCGGTTCTCAAAAATAATAGGGCAGTTGGTGAGTTTTTTTATTGTATTTTTGTTTTTAAAAGAACGTTCGATTTGACAGTTGGGTTGTATAATTATTTGACCTGGGTCAAATAATTATTTGAAATACTTAACCATTTATACACCAGTAAAATCCTGTATATTACTCACAATTTGAAAATAAACGAATTTCTAAATAAATAAATTTTCTCCCAATAACCAGTACAAAAGTATTCTCTCTTATAATAGAAGGTTTGGGCTAGTAACATGCTTCATTCGAAATTCTCAGGAATCTGCCGTTTTGAGTGTGTTCAAATTCTACTAGCATCTAAAGGGTTTCAAATATGTAACTGACCCAGGTCTGCTTGTATGCTTTTTTCTTTTTTCTTTATTGTTTCAATATAAGATCATTTGATCACCCATGATACCAGTGAGAGATTTCCTGTCACGCACACCATGGTGGAAATGTTTCTGTACAAAGAACTGTGTTGCCAATGACACCGCTAAATCAACTGTTTTGACTTTGCTCAGTGCTCCTGTGGCTAAAAATGGATTAGGCCTCAGATTTGTAAACTAAGCATGTTTATCCTAACTAGGCATGTTTATCCTTGCACGGGCCAAAATCCACTAAAACAGGCCAAACCTTTTTTTATTTATTTTCACACACTCTTGCAATGAAGGGACAATCAGCAGTTGGTTTTTTTTTCAAACAAATTGTTCGCCAATTTTATTCACAGAAATATAAAGTAGTACGTCAGGTACATCACTTTGTACAAAAGTGCACGGACTCTTCAAAACTCAGCCGGACAACAAAATTCAGCCTTAAAAAAGAGTTTAAAAAAATGAAACACCAGAAATGAAAACAGTGAGGCAGCATTAAACGGTTAAAGATAAAAATATGCACTCTTCTCCACAGGACAGCATCTTCCTCATGTTAACAGATCAGATTTCTCCAGGCAGGCCCTGCCGATGGATTGGAGTTTGTTCACACACAAAAAAAATGAAATAAATAAAAATAGTACACATAATAAAACCATGAAGGATTATGTAATTTACAATGGCTGAGAAATAAATACTTTCTAATAATGTCTCAAATTGGCACATGTACAGTAATTTCTCTCACCCAGTGGCTGCATGCGCCACTGCAACAGTGCAGCCTGCTTCTCTAGCGCCCTCTGCAGGCTGCACATGAAATCAATCACGGAACACAACAGGCCCAAAGCTATGGACAGAGAAGCACTCAGGGCCAAAGGGGCTTACGTTGACCTTCCAGTCTGAATCTGGCGGGTACTTGAATATATTACGATGGAGTCACTGATGGATAAACACCAGATGCCTCACCCAACACATCCAAACACATCTGATGCTCACCCACCTGAGGTGCATTCAAATTGGCAAGTAAAGGCAAACATTCACAAACGTTTCAATCTTTTTTTCTGATAGGTTTGTGTTCGCCACGAATGTTTGCAAACGTAAGTGAACGGGTTGAAAACATAGTGTGTGGCAAACAAAAAAGGATGGTGCTGCATTAAGATGTGTTTCATAAAATTTTAATGCAAACACTTTGCAGCGTTCATAAAAAACGGTTCAAGTTTCACCATTCAAAGAAGACCACTCACCACGAATATCCTGGGCTGCTTGCTGGATTTAAACGCTCCTCTCACCATCTACACTGACAGGTAGAACGTACGAGGTCTCGGTGCGACCTTTTGAGAGAGAGCGCTTCTGTTTGGGGGAGGGTGGGGTGGGAGGGTGTTCTGGAAGCTAAGGCGAGTAGATGGGCGTGAGGCGGAGAGGCCTGTCTACACTGTGGGCCTCATCGTCCCCACCCGCCACCACAAGGCCCTGAACACTTCTGCACATCAATCAACACCAGGAGGGGGAACACCACACTGGAGAAAGGTTACATCCACAGAAATAATAATAATAATTATTTTTTTTTTAAACCTTTGATATGTGTTTGATCTTATTGAGGATAAATGGTGATTCGACCGCTGGTGAGAAGGCACAGCAGCTCCACTGTGTCTGAGGCGCTCAGTTCCACAGCCCCTGAGACGCCTTTCACCTTGTTTCTGTGCGCAAGTCGTACCTCAGCTCCGATCCTGGCCTGTATATCCTCCCGTCTGTCCCCATCACTGGTGTTTCCCTTACTTATCCAACATAAATAACTGTGAAATGTGTTGCTGGCTCAGCTAATGGGATTTAATCTCCTCATAAAAAAACCTGGGTATGGGCGTGTTGGCCAGCCTGCACTTTCACCCCATTGACACGCAATCACCAGGAGTACTGTACATTGTTAAGGTAGTGCAAGTGAGCACCAGTAGTGTTAATTCACTCAGTGTGCTGTGGGTAAGATGCAGCTTGTGTTACGTTAGTCTGTTTAATCACATCTTTATCTTGGTCGTCAAAGCAACTGCGTTGGTCTGACACAAGTGAAACAAAATGCTTGGCGCATAGCGTACCATTCAATGTTTGAGTAAACAGGAACTGAGAACTGATTTCACTGTTTCACATCCTTTTTTTAAACAGGAGCATTGCCCCTGCCTTGCCAATCTGTAGACCACTTCAACAGAGAGACTCACAGGGGCCGCAAGGAGAGGGGGTGGGGGGGCTTTCCGGAGCCGACTGGAAACAGGTTTCACAAACACAAAAATGCACCAAGGAATCGCAGAAATAAAATGGGTGAGTCGTTTCATCTCCTTCGAGGATGACAGGGAATTTTCATTTCCAGAGATCTGAAAAGGTTCAGAGAGGAAGTGGTCTGGAGAATGAATGCCATATGACTCCTCTGGCCTATTTCCTCTGTCCTCCCACACCCAGGCCAGACCCCACTGCACCAACGCTGCCTGCACAGCCTCATCCACCCTCAGAGTCAGCTAACACGGGAAAAGGGAACTATTGGTTTTGATTTTTGTATCGCTGCTAAACTCCCTGATTAAAAATGAACAAACCAGTTAAGTTATTTTGGACAGTGCGGAACTGCGGCGCTCCATACTAGCCGTCACCTGGAGGAGGGAATACTCCGGCGTTCCCAAGCCCAGCCGGGAGAAGGAATATACATACCCCCACCCGCCAGGCCTCAGTAGAAGGAGTACTGGTTTTCCACGGCTCTCGTCCTCCGTGCGCTGTCGCTCTCCTGGTAGTCTTCAGACGCGCCACTAGGGGGGCTCTAGCAGGCGCTCGGAGCTGCTGCTGCGGCTGTGCAGCCCAGCTCCGACCCCTGGCTCAGCGCGGGAGAACGGGGGTGGGGCGGCGGTGGGGGAGGAGGAGGAGGAGCCTGATGGAGGTGGGGGGTCTGCAGGGGGGCCCGCGCCCGGCTGCAGGGTTCCGGAGAAGTAGAGCACGGGCTGGTGTGGCTCACTCCGGCAAGAGGGCTCTCGGGGGATGACAGGGGCTGGGGGCACACCTGCGTCTGCAGAGAGGGAGTGAGAGCACAGAGACTCAGAGTCAGAGACACAGAGAGCACAGAGACACAGTGGAGAGAGCAGAGACACAGAGTCACAGAGACACAGAGACAGAGAGCACAGAGTGAGAGTCAGAGACACAGTGGCACAGAGTGAGAGACACAGAGAGCACAGAGTGAGAGAGACACAGTAAGACACAGAGACACAGAGACACAGAGTGAGAGACAGAGACACAGAGACACAGAGAGCACAGAGACACAGAGACACAGAGAGCACAGAGTGAGAGACAGAGACACAGAGTGAGAGACACAGAGTAAGACACAGAGACACAGAGTGACAGACAGAGACACAGAGTGAGAGACACAGAGAGCACAGAGACACAGTGACACAGAGTGAGAGACATAGAGAGCAGAGCAGCATAGAGTAAGAGACACAGAGCAGCACAGAGTCAGAGACAGAGAGAGGAAGGAATTTGGGGTCTCTCGAATATTAAGACATACCAAGACCTGGGGCGTTTGACCTGCATCTGAACCAGATCCGAGCAGTGAGTTCAAATCTGGACTCAAACCCACTCGGGTCCCGGGTATTGGGGTTTGGGTAGACTCGTGTATATGTCTACTGTCCTACACACACACCCATGATCGCACCCACTTATTAAATATCTACACACACAGGAGACTTATGCCAGAGTGGCCACCCCACGCCACCCATTTCCATTTTTCAAAACAAAAATAGCAAAAACAGGGTAGACCTTTCCCTGTAATGGGTCCTTAAAGAGAGGGGGAGAATATACTGTGAGCCACTCCAATGCATTTCAGCAAGGGGAGGGTTATAACTCATTTATATGATGCGCAGTCAGCTCCCTGTAATTGCATGCTGGGTAATCCGTTTAATTGAATATTGCGCAGCTGGTCCTACTCTAAACCCCTCTGACCTTACGTAGTCCTTTTATGCACATATTGTGTTTAAGTGCCCAACATCGCCACAGTCCTGAGTGTACACAGCTCTCAGGAGCCCACTGTATGAAGGCATACTTTGGAGAAGGGTCGGTAGCGGTTACATAATTTATGAAGCGTCTTTTCAAACATGTCCACTGTATCGCTGGAATTTATCTGGCGAGACCCGGAACACCCATCAGTTCGGTCGCGCCGTGCCTGAAGTGGAAACGCCGAAGATGAGGAGGGACGTTTAAACGTGTGGTTATGCGTAGACGCTGCAAGGTAATTCCCGCTATGTGTAAGTGCACGCGTACACAAATCGGGAGTGCACTGCGAGTGGCGTGCCGTGAGCCGCATTTGGTCCCGCGGCCATGCCGCGTGAGAGAGGAGAGAGAGCCGGGATGAACGGGGGCAGTAAGCGGCGAGAGAGAACGAGGGGGAATGCGGAGGAGGGGGGAGAGGAGAGGACCCCGGAGCGTGAATGGAAAGCCGGGTTTGAGGAAGAGGCGGCGTGACAGCTCCGCGAGCGGCGAATAAAACGGGAGGATGAAAATAGATGAGCGGGGGGCGCCCGAAAGGCCAAGCGCGCTTTCTGAGAAGAGGGGAAGTGTGCGTTACGAGGGGAAGGCGTCTCTACTTTAACTCTGGCTAAGAGCCGTTATTTTCGGCTGCTTTCCCCCCGGCATTGACGCAGGAATACCCTGGACACCTGCCTCCCTGTTCTCTCGGCCTTTCCGGAGCTCCCAGAGGTGGAGGCGGATATTCTGACGCGCGTATATCACTCCAGAAAGGCTTCGGGTCGGGCCTGTCTGACTCGGGAGCGAACATTACATTTTAATGGCCCAGGGCCGTGAGGCAGAGTGCATCTTGACGGAACGATAAAAGAGAAGGGTTCGCCCTTTTTTAATACAGCACATCGATGTGAATCAATAAAATCTTCTTTTTCTTAACATGCGTACTAACAACAATATCCAGTGAGTGAGAGGGAGTAGTGGTGGTAGGGGAAGGGGGGGGGGGTGGTGGTGTGGGGGGGGGGGGTGCACACTGGAGCCAGTGGGGAACAGTGGGGGCTCAGTCTGAGTGAGAGCTAGCGCTGCATGCTAAAGCACAGCCGCATAATCCACACTGTTTTCTGGTAAAGGAGAGCATTCAGCCCCTGCCAGGGGACATGGGGGTGTGGGGCGAGAGGGGGGGATGTGGCAGGTTTACTGAGTTTCTCTGTGTTTGCTTCTCTCTGTGGACAAACCTCTATAATCCATCAACACTTCCAAAGTGCTCCCTCCTCGGTTCCCCCCACCCCCCCGGCAAACTCCCGGACAACCCCCACCGCTGGGCTGTTTAGCCTCCTGAAGGATTTGTAAGTGAATTTATATCACCCACATATTCCAGTTCCTTAGGGGACAATGGGCTCTTTTCATGGTGATCCAATTCTTTAAAATACATCAAGAACAATAAAGAACATAGACACAGTACCAGGATGTCAGACATCGGCCAGCATTGCTTAAATCGAATCGCGACAAATTCTGAAAATAGTCGTCTGATTTCTGTGGAATATTTGGTTGTGCTCCCCTGAAGAGGAGCTCATAAGGCTTGCAGTCTTAAATGTGTAAATCTTTTAGACGAGCCTGTCTAGATAATGAGATTTCAGTGACCCTTGCGAAATACATTTCCTGAGTGAAGTTAGTCATGTTACGTAATGCCCCTCCTCACAACCCAGTGTTCTAAAACCCATTCGTTATGCTGTCGAGTTCGGGTCCCAACCTTTGCACTCAAAGCTCTTCAATCGCATTTCGCGTGTAGCTATTGCAATGGTTTTAGACCAGCATTAAATGGAGTGGCTTGTGACTTTTTTTTTACAGATAAAATCTGAATGTATAGAGAAACACAATATGAGTCATAAATATGGGGGAAAAAAGTATATATATTAGTAAGTGAGCAAAAACCTGCTTTGATGTGTCGCAAGTTTTTGACAGCTCACTACTGACCAGTTAAAGTGGGCGTTTCACCTATTTATTCATCAACCTGCGTGAATATGTGTGAGTGAGTGTGATTGTGTGTGATTGTGAGTGTGTCTATGTGAGTGTGTGTCAATTTGAATGTGTGTGAGTTGTGTGTGTATGTGTGTATTTGAGTGTGTGTGAGTGTGCATGTGTATTTGAGTGTGTGAGTGTGTGTATTTCAGAGAGTGTGTGTGAGTGTATGTGTGTATTTGAGTGTGTGTGTGTATTTGAGTGTGTGTATTTGAGTGTGTGAGTGTGTGTATTTGAGTGTGTGTATGTGAGTGTATGTGTGTATTTCAGTGTGTGTGTGTGTGTGTGTGTGTGTGTGTGTGTGTGTATGTGTGTATTTGAATGTGTGTGTGTGTGTGTGTATTTGAGTGTGTGTATGTGTGTATTTGAGTGTGTGTGTGTGTGTGTGTGTGTGTATGTGAGTATATGTGTGTATTTGAGTATGTGTGTGTGTATGTGTGAATTTGAGAGTGTGTGTGTGTGTATGCGTATGTGAGTATATGTGTGTATTTGAGTGTGTGTGTGTATGTGAGTATATGTGTGTATTTGAGTGTGTGTGTGTGTGTGTGTGTGTATACACACAGATGGGTCTGTACCTGGAGGGCCACGCTGGTCCTGCACGTAGCAGCGCAGCGTGATGTCAGCAGACCCTCCGGACTCCAGAGGGATGGGGTGGGTGTGGAAGTGCCGCAGCATGTCGGACACCGTCTGGAACCACAGGTGGTGCACGTGGCACTGCCCGTTATCGTTCACCGACAGCCGCAGGTGCTGCGGGGACAGGAGGGGAGTTTACACCTGGCTGCTCACCTGGACCACCACCATCATCATCATCATCATCATCATCAGCATCATAGGCATCTGACGGACTAAAATCTGCCGTTGAAACGGGGTAGAAAAACACCGCACTCAGTGCGGCTGATATACGGGCAGGCGAGGCCCTGAGGAACTGGAGGAACGTTCCTAGCGTTCGTGACGTTCGCTAAAGGTGAGGACTCTGTAACCTCACCACGGAATGCCAGGAGCGACACCGGAGGAAGGAGGAATCCTCACTTCCCGACCGACGGGCGGCGGGGCAGGAAGATTGCATTTCGCTTTGGCTCACAGGACATATTACATTACCGATCCTGTACGGTCATCTTCCAATGCGTGGGAAAGCCTACGCTCGTCAGCACATCTACATTCATAAAGCACTGCCCCGCTGTTCCCCTCTGCTCTTCCTTAATAAAATGAATAGATCGTGATGCACTCTTACTTGCCTTTGCCCACACACTCAAATCCTCAAACCATTAACCACAAATTAAGACTTGTCTTGCAAGGGCTCTTTAAAGGAGAACTACATCTTTGCCAACAATATAATGGTTATGCCACTGGCTGGCATAACTCCTCTCTTTTCCAATGAATTGGCTCTGCTGTCAGACTGTTTGCCATTGCCACAGATCTGACAGACCCAGCAGATACTTAGCTCCATGTTCCATCTTCCTGCGGTTGAAGACAAAACATTCCATCTTCTGAAGGTTCGTGAAGGGGTGTGACCAAGTACAATACTGTGGCAATGGAAATGTTCTGTACTGTAACACAGCACCGGGAACTCGTGTTACTGTTACCAACCGGAACCTCCTGTCGTTAAGAAGCAGAGAGGATGGGAGGAACGCAGGAGCGGAGTATCTGTTGGGTCTATAGACTGCAGTATCTGTTGAGAGTATAGCCTCTAATGTGGCCCAGGGTTGCCCAGGCCTTGTGGCTGAGCCAGGCCTCACCTTGGCTTTGCCCTGGAAGTTGAAGGTGAGGACGTACTCCCCGGGGCGTGTCTCGCTCTGCCGGATCACAAAGAGCCCGTGGCTGCGAGCCCCGCCCGCCAGCACCAGCTGGGCCGCCCGAACCCGCGACAGCGTGCCATGGAACCAGGGGTACCCCGACAAACTGGGGTCCCCCTGAGCCTCGGGTGCTCCCTCCGTCTGACCCCCTACAACACGCATGCGATCAAAGGTCAAAGGTCAGAATCCACACACAATTGTCAACTGGTGACTGATTGTAATATTTGATTGTCATATCATGTCTGATTCTCAGTCTCTGAACTCCACAGCCCTGACTGCAAGGATTTACTCTTCAACTCATTACTGTGCACATAGCCTCTCTCTCTCTCTCTCTCTCTCTCTCTCTCTCTCTCTCTCTCTCTCTTTCTCCCTCCCTCCCTCCCTCCATCTCTCTCTTCATTAACAGCTTCATAAATACATCAACATATTTACTAAATGGCATGCACTCTACATATACATGCATGCTTTTAATCTGTCTACTTCAAAAAAAATGTGGTAAACCCACTCAACTCAAAATATATGAGAATAATGTGGGTGCTGAACCCTAGCAAATGCATTGGGGAAAAATGCAAAAGTACAGCACTCTCAAATTATGCTCAGCCTTCTTCAGTGTGCATAAAACTAAATATAAAGGACTCTGTTAAAGAGGCAGAGTCAAACAGATGGACCCAATTGTCCAATTAGTTGTCACAAGTAACATATGTCAATCATACAATTAATCAATTAAGCTCAAAAATTAAATGAGAGAAAATCACAATATTGGCAATATTGGATTACATATACTCCCATAGATACACCAATACACCAATAGGCACATTCTATGTCAGCTATCAAGATTATAAGACTCACATTTTTATGGTACTCAAAAGCAGCTAATTTAAAAAAAATGTTTTTAATGGCAACGTCTAAAAATGAGATCTTAGATATGTCAAATGATAACGCAAATTTAATAGATTGCAATCTCGTATTTATATATGAACAGACAAGCTTCAGATCGCTTTCTGTACCAAATAATGTCCAAATAAAGAAAATTATTTAATCTTTCTCCTGACATTTGTACTGTTACTGGTCTGCTGCATGCCAGCTTGTTTATTTATGTCCTCCGTTAACCTTCTCTACCAAAGATCTAAAAAGGACAACTAAAAAAGACAGGCACCACAGTTTTTAAGAGTGATATGTCTACACTGGGCTGAAGTCAGTTTTGAGGTTTTTTCACTAAAGGTTAAGGTTAGGTTTTGGGTAGAGTTAGCTGGTCCTGTGCCAGTGCTTATGGGCAATTTCTCCCTTGAGCAACCAAAAAACAACTGAGTTCCATAATGAATTGCTGCTTTACCCATAGGGGGGGTGGTCCCCTGTGCCTCTGGCAGCTGCAGGAAACGCTCCAACGGGATGTGAGAGGGGTGCTGCGTGACGGTGGAGTCCCGGAAGCGGACAGAGGGGGCGCTGTAGTGATCATTAGCAGCAACACAAGGCCTCTCGGGTGGTCTGTGTACACCTGTACGGACACACGACAGGTGAAGCGGACCACATCACCTTTCCTTACTGTTCTGCAGGCATTTTCCACACAAGACAAGGTTTCCAAGGATTCTGGCGGGTGTTGGGGTGTTTATGGGTGAGTGTTGGGTTGCATTTGGACAGGGTGTTGGGGTGTGTTTCGGTGGGTGATGGGCGGGTGTTGGGTTGCATTTGGACAGGGTGTTGGGGTGCTTTTGGACAGGGTGTTGGGGTGTATTTGAGCTGTTGTTGGGGTGCATATGGGCAGGTGTTGGGGTGCTTTTGGACAGGGTGTTGGGGTGCGTTTGGGCGGGCAATGGGATGCGTTTGGTAGGGTGATGGGGTATTTTGGGCGTATCTAGGAGGGGCTCACCTTCAGACAGAAGCTCACAGCTGCAGGAGGAGACCATGGGGTACTCTCTGGGGGGCTGACCATGGGGACACGACGCCAATTCAATATCATCTCCACTGTCCCTACACACACACACACACACACACACACACACACACACACACACACACATACGCGCACACACACAAGCACACACGCATGTATGCATGCACGCACACACACATGCACACACACACACACACACACACGCGTACATCAGATATACTTGCAGTGGCACAGATTTCTTTACCACCTGCACATTCGGCCTATATTTTATTACAAATCTTTGCCAGAAATATCCTCATCGAAGCTTAGCTCTACAGGGGATCCTTCCTGAAACACCCTGGCCTTTCACAACACATCAGTGTTGCAATGTGCAATGTGTCGGGTGCAATGACATTTAAAAGACATTATTCTGCGCTAGAAAAGAAGAACCTAACACAAAACCCTTGTGCCTGGGTGATCTGACCCTCCCCCTCCCCCTCCTCCATCCCCCCACAGCTTACTGAACAACACATATTTCTTTCTGTGATTACCCAGGGTCTATGCAGTCCTGAATATCTGCTACCCAGGAGTTTTTCTGCAGTGAGTCAATAGTCTCCAGGATATACTCTGCCCCGTTTTCCACCTGCAACACAAACAGCAGACCACACTTTGAGTCCAGATTTCTTATTCATTTTTTTGTTGTTGTTTTTTTAAATAGCAGGCCATACACAAGTCATTTACATTTTAAGCATTTGCTCGCCACAAGGTACTAGATGCTAACTGCCTAACGCCAAAGATGCTTTTCTCAGTGCATACATAACTGCACCGAACAGATGTCCCTCTGTCCGACTGTCAATCCCTCGTCCTACTCAGGCTGCGTCTGTCTGACATCAGCATTTCCACCTCTCTCGGTACCGCCCCATTTGCTATAAGAAGGTTCACTTTCATAACGCAACCCGTGATGGAATATTACGGTCATTTTTCAATTCGTGAATTGAATTTCTGTTCATTTTCTGACTTGAAATGGAGTAGACCTCAACCCAGGTGTACAGTGCTGTATGGCAGCCCTGAATCCAGGAGGAGGCCTGTTTTTTGCACACAGATGCATTACCTGTAAAGGCAGTGTTATGTTGTTTTTTATTTTTTACTATTTGTTTCAACTTTTTTTCCAGTTTTTCTCCCAATTTAGTGGCCAATTACACCATTTATTTATTTTGATTTGCCCTCCCCATGCAAATTCGCTGCTCGTCTCTACAAGGCAAGCAAATTCTCCAAGGGCAGCAAATTCCACTTCGCTTCCATTCGCCCACCCATGTTCTGGAGTCACCCTTTCGCGCTTCTCAGCGAACTCGTGCCGGCTCACCCTCCCCCTCCCCGGGCAGACAGCCAAACACCACCCCGATCGGGGCTCCCTAGCAGGGCCAGTCTGGTACAGTCGGGTTTCTAACCGCGACCATGATAGGCAGCTCACACTCGTAAAGAACCAGTCAATACTTGTGCGACCACTACACTAAGCATTATGCTGTTTGGTACAGTGTTGTTGTTTGATGTAGAGCACGGGAGGGCATACCTTGAGTACGAAGGTGTTGTCCTTGTCAGGCATCTCCAAAGGCATAGTGGTCCTGACCTCCACAATGGCCGACAGAGGCACGCTCACTTTGGGCTTTGAGGACTACAGAGACGAGACAGGAACATTTTTCTCATCAACATAAAAAATATATATTATGCTAATGCCACGATGCTAAGATTCTTTATATTCACCGGATACTCTTGCATTCCTTCCTGCTTGTTTTTACATTTTTTATTGGTTTCAGATTCAATTATACCCTCTATTTCTTTCAATTTACCCTCGCCCACAAGCCAGCCGCCCGTCACTATGGGACAAGCTAATACTTTCTAGGGACGCCCTTCCTTGGCGAGCTCGTGCTGGCTCTCTCTCCCCCCTTCCCCTGGGATGGACAGCCAATCGCCGCCCCGATCGATCGGAGCTCCCAGCCAGGGGCGGACTGGCACAGTCGGGTTTCGAACCGGGCTGCAGTGAGCAACTTGCATTCCGGGCGAATACTTAGACCGTTACGGTGCCCGAGGCCCCTATTCCTCTCTGCTTCTCAACTACAGGAGGTTCTGGTTGGTAACAGGAGTTCTGGATGCTGTATTACAGCACATATGTCCATTGCCACAGGGAAATAACTTGACTAGCAATGTTAAGATTATGGAGTTGAGTATCTGGTTGATCTATAGAGTCTGTGCTAATGCCTTTAGTATGAGCAGTCAGTAGAGACTCGGTGGAAAGCCCTGCTTCTGTGACTCATTGCTGCTGATTGTACTGCTCTCCCTGATTTCTCAATAACAGCCCACATAGTGGGCATCCTCTTCTGGACTAATTGAGCCTGATGATGCACCAAATAAGTTGTTAAAGTGGAAAACCCTATGGCACTCTAGGGCACAGACTTCCATACGAATTCATCCTGTACAGAAATACAAGTAACTGCCCAACTAAAGGAAACACCAATATAAGGTGTCTTAATAGCACGTTGGGTCACCAAGAGCCACCAGAGCAGCGTAAGTGGGCCTCTTGGCATAGATTCTACAAGACTGGATCACTATTGGAGGGATGCAACAACATTCTTCCCCATTTGGTGTTTTGTTGATGACTGTGGAAAACACTGTCTCGATCGCCGCTCCAGAATCTCCCTTAAGTGTCCAATTGTTTTGAGATCTGATAGACGGCCATGGCATATGGTTTACATCATTTCACGCTCACCAAACCGCTCATGCCCTGTGGATGGGGGCACTGTCATCCTGGAAGAGACCACTCCCATCAGGATAGAAATGCTTCACCGTAGGATGAAGGTGATCACTCAGAATGGCCTTGTATTTATTGCCATTTACCTTGCCCTCTAAGGGGTTGAGTGAACCTAAACCATGCCAGGAAAATGCACCCGACACCACAACAGAGCTGTCAGAACCCTTAATTTACTCAAGTGTTTCCTTTATTTTGGCAGTTGCCTGTACCTTACTGTCACAGTCAAGAAATGACCCAAATTCGGAAGACCACTTACAGTAAAATGACATTCCCTAGTATTACAGTGGACCCTATGCACACAAGCCGACACATGCAGCAGCGTAGTGTCCCCTGACAAGTTCACGTGGCCGTAAAACGTTACTTTCATACGCAGCCCTCAAGCCCAAATCCCATTTCTGTTTGTGAAGGCCAGGATTGTCTCTTTTTGTCCTACATTTTTACATTTTTTACATTTTAAGCATTTAGCAGACGCTCTTATCCAGAGCAACTTACAAGATGTGCATTAATACAAGGTAAGAACAATCATAGTTAGCGCACAAGATCAGTGCAGTAAAACAGCAATAGACATCATTGCAGGCGTCTGCATATCATACCTGTAACACTGAGAAAGAAAAGGTTAGTGGATTTTTTGTTAAAATTTTTTTTAATATAGTGTAGAACAAGTAAACAGTGGTGACGACAGATTGACTAGATGGACAGTGTTCAGTGGTAGTGTTCAGTGGTAGTGGAGTTTGAAGAGGTGGGTTTTGAATGCAAAGGCCTCAAGCCATTTCTATATGAACTGCATCAGTGCTGTCCAGATACAAAAACCTGTCATACCAAAAAATATGCATAAATAAATATATTGTAAAATGTATTACTCAGATAAATACACCACAAATAAGCCACAACATTAAAACCACCTGCCTAATATTGTGTAGGTCCCCCTCGTGCCACCAAAACAGCTCTGACCTGTCGAGGCATGGACTCCACAAGACCTCTGAAGGTGTCCTGTGGCATCTGGCACCAAGACGTTAGCAGCAGATCCTTTAAGTCCTGTAAGTTGCAAGATGATGCCTCCATGGATCGGATCAATGAGCCTTGGGCGCCCATGACCCTGTCGCCGGTTCACCGGTTGTCCTTCCTTGGACCACTTTTGGTAGGTACTGACCACTGCAGACCGGGAACACCCCACAAGACCGGCCATTTTGGAAATGCTCTTACCCAGTCGTCTAGCCATCCCAATTTGGCCCTTGTCAAAGTCGATCCTTACGCTTGCCCATTTTTCCTGCTTCCAACACATCAACTTCAAGAACTGACTGTTCACTTGCTGCCTAATATATCCCACCCCTTGATAGGTGCCATTGTAACAAGATGATCAATGTTATTCACTTCACCTGTCAGTGGTTTTAATGTTGTGGCTGATCGGTGTATATAGAGAGAAGAAATGTATTAGGAATACATGAGAATGTACATACACCTTATATTTAATGTATGAAAGATATAAAATAATTGGTTAAGAAAATACATGGTAAATGTATGCAAAATGTATGAAACCTATATTGTAAAATACATTGTAATATAATGTCTATGTATGTTTATTGTATTATGATGTCGGTGTATGTCACATACACTTTTTTAATAATATATTATGCAAACAATGCATTTATTGAAATGAAATATCATATAAATACCTTTTTTGTTTAAGAAATATATAAGTTCATATATTAGAAATCTAATTCATTTTATTTCAGCTGAAAAGTTCCCATCTCACAAGCTGACCGGACCTCAGCATACATACAAGTATATGCAGGATAGCATAAAGCACTTCCTGTTTCCATAAGAACACAAACCCGTCCTTGATACTCGCTACAAAAATATTTCCAATGTGGTTGCAATTAGTATCAGTTTAAAGTAATTGGCATTTGAGGCCAATGCTTACCCTTTGACTTGTAATATCACTTCTGTAAAAGGATTCAACGACATAATTGTTGTGATGATTAGTTGGAATTATCATCTTAATGTTTCCATTGTGTTTGCAATCAGTGCCGCTGACGAGGCAGAAGGGTTGTGTTTGTTCACTGTCTGCATGCACTTGGGAAAAACAACACACTTAAATGCTGGCTATTTTCATAAAACCTTTGAAAATACAAAATAAAACCTTTTTTAAATCAAGGTTTTTGACATTTTTGACCTTCTTTGTAATCTTGATTGAATTTGATGCTCATGGTATTCTGCTGTGCAACTGCTGCATTAGGCATACAAATGGGATTCAGGATATTAACGCAAACAATGATTTCTGTTCAATAACAACAAACATTGTTACCCAATCCACAGTGTTCTCAGTAACCTAGCAACTTCCTTGTTGAGTGGATTTAAAAACAGGTATTCAGAAGTTGTTGTTTCAGATGTTTAGCTGGATCAAGATCGATGGCTTGCTGACTAGGGCTAGACAACAGACAGGAAATCCATTGTAAAAATCCATCATTGACAATACAGAGTTTGAGTCATATAATCAGTCAGGCAAGAATTGCATCACCATAACTTTGATTTATGATCTTAGGAATCATAATTATCATTCAGGATGACTCAGTGTATGCCTGAACTCAGATGACACGCCGTTCGGTAACAATATTTTTATGATAAGTGCCACGATAGCGATCATTGTGGCAGTAACATTACTGCAAATGAGGTAATCATCTTTTTGAGCTTTCAGGACCAGCTTCTGTTTTTATTGGCTTTTTGTTTCAGTTTTCCAAACTCTTTATAACCCAAGTTGTTTCGTGCAGATGAAGTCTCCCAAATGTCATCCCAAATCAGAGCCACAGAAGTGAAGTTACACTTCCACTTTCCAGCGGAAAATGGTATTGCGTTCTTAAAAACAGAGACAGGAGTGCAGTATATGGCAGTTCCACTCCTAGGGTTGACAGCGTCATCACTTCTCGCTCTCCTTAGGCGTGAGCTTTGGATTACCCACAATTCTACACTGCCGAAAGCACAACTGCTCTGGTACACCATTGGCACTCCGGTGGGTGAACTGGATGCAAAGGTTTGTTATGTCATTGAAATTGAGAGAACTTACTTTTAAGCTGCCAAATGTCTCAGCAAGGCATGGCAGCAGTCAGAAATGAAACAGATTTACAGTGCGAAAGCGGACTCGAGTTAGCAGGAGGCGCTAGGCATGATGAGACGAATGCACCCTCTAAATCACATGCTTTTTATTGCTGCATGGACATTCTGACATACTCAAAACTATTTGTATTTGGGAACACAATCTGCAGAGGGAAAAATGAATTAAAATCATG
This sequence comes from Aldrovandia affinis, assembly GCA_029706075.1. Taxonomy (NCBI): domain Eukaryota; kingdom Metazoa; phylum Chordata; class Actinopteri; order Notacanthiformes; family Halosauridae; genus Aldrovandia; species Aldrovandia affinis. Next base: position 332,484 of record JAINUG010000012.1, read on the forward strand.
TCACCTTTGTTTTTGATCCTTTTTTGATAGTTACCTATCTGCACACATGCTTTTTTTCTGTATAATATGTGATACATATATCATGGTTGTTGGGGAGAGGGGCATGTTAACGGTCATTCCAAATGCCAAGGAGATCAGGTGTCCCCCGGATCACGACCCCCTTTCAGAGCTCTTTCCCCTGAGCTGGGGGTTCATCAAGGGGTCTGGAGGGACGACTCAGCTTCCCCACTCTACTGCCAAACCAGTGTTCCTGTTACTCAGCTTTCCCCACTCTACTGACAAACCAGTGTTCCTGTTACTCAGCTTTCCCCACTCTACTGCCAAACCAGTGTTCCTGTTACTCAGCTTTCTCCACTCTACTGCCAAACCAGTGTTCCTGTTACTCAGCTTTCTCCACTCTACTGCCAAACCAGTGTTCCTGTTACTCAGCTTTCTCCACTCTACTGCCAAACCAGTGTTCCTGTTACTCAGCTTTCCCCACTCTACTGCCAAACCAGTGTTCCTGTTACTCAGCTTTCTCCACTCTACTGCCAAACCAGCATTCCTGTTACTCAGCTTTCTCCACTCTACTGCCAAACCAGCATTCCTGTTACTCAGGTTTCTCCCCTCTACTGCCAAACCAGTGTTCCTGTTACTCAGCTTCCCACTCTACTGCCAAACCAGCATTCCTGTTACTCAGCTTTCTCCACTCTACTGCCAAACCAGTGTTCCTGTTACTCAGCTTCCCACTCTACTGCCAAACCAGCATTCCTGTTACTCAGGTTTCTCCACTCTACTGCCAAACCAGTGTTCCTGTTACTCAGTGCTGCTGTGCAAAGTCCCTGTCTCCTAAAGGCTCTTGCCTTTAGCTGTCCACTTAATCAAACGGGTTACTCAGTATTTACACGTACACCCTGACCATGCACTCATATGTTAACATTGCTGGGGAGGCGCTGTGGGACGGCGGTACCTTAGGCGGGACGTAGAACTCCAGGAGGAAGCGCTCAGCCTCACACCGGGGACCGGTCTTCCGCAGCAGCAGGCGGCACTTCTGCCACTGGGAGCTGCCCATGCAGGTGGTGTCATCCGCCACCATGTACCTCAGGGCCCCCTCCCTCTGGATCTCCAGCAGCTCTGCCTTGTGGCCCTGGGGGGCGGGAGAGCCGCAGTCGCCCGCCCCAGCGCTCCCCCGCGTCCCCGTTGGCCCTGCGGCTGGCGTCGGGCTCCGGTGAGGCGCGGCGGTGCCAGATCTCCTTCACGCCGTCCACCACGCATAGGCTCATGTTGCGCAGGGAGAAGCCCTTCTTGAACTTGGCTTTGGGGTGGCCCGCCGACACGTCCTCGGTGCTGCGCGATTGGCCGAGCGTGGAGGACTTGTGGCTTGGGGGCGGGGCCCGGGCCGGCGGGTTGCCCAGGGCGCTGTCCATGCTGTCCAGCGATTCGCTGGAGGCCCCGGCGTGTCGCTGATAGAGATCGTGGCCGTAGTAGGGCAGCGGGCAGCCCTGGAGGCCCACGAAGGGGACGATGCTGTACTTGGGGCCGGTGGGGGAACCGGGGGCACGGGGCTGGCTCAGCTCGGCCGTGAAGCACTCCAGGAAGTGGCGGGAAAAGTGCTGGGAGAAGGAGGCGTCAGCGCCAGGGGAGTCGTAGCAGGGGTTCTCCGTCAGGAAGCGGCGGAACTTGTCGGCGAAGTCGGAGGCGGAGGCGCGGGCGTGCAGCTCGCAGAACTCCTTCCAGTCGGGCAGAGGGCAGGAGGACAGCTCGGGGCTGCTGGGGGGGGCGTCCCCATTCATCACTGCTCCATTCCACCACCGGGGGGGGGGTGGCAGCGGCTATGGTGCAAAAACACAGCCAGATTACCACACTGTTACTGTATAGACACAAATAGATTTCCTGCATATGATCACATGTTCACATATCTAGGCCAGACCTGGGTCATATAAATACTTTCAGCGCTTCAGACATCGGTACAATTATTGCATATTACTGACAATTTTAGACAGATTTTAGACAATTTTAAAGAAACACAAATATATGGAAGTAGAAATACAAATATACAGAACCAAAACTTCTTTCATTTGATTATATACGTTTTTGGGTAGTAACATGTTTCTCAGTGATCTACAGGAGTGTTTTTTTCAAGTTTTACCGGCATCAAAAGAGTTCAGGTATTGCGAATACATAGATGAGATAAGGCAGATAAGTCAATTTCCTGCATATGATCACATATTCACATATCTGGGCTTGCTAAAAATGGAGCTTGAAGGAAGTATCAACGCAGCAAGGGCACAAAAGCAGAATAAAAGTGCTGAAACTCTGAACGACATACCAGTGGTGTGTCCTACTTGTGAGTTATGCCATTCCCACAGACCTATGACCATGCAGTGTAATCCCCTCCTCAGTCTGGAGCCAAGCCCCAGTGTAGAGGCATGGTCACGCTGCATCGGACAGAAATGCTCTTTGTGGTCTGCGGTGCTCAGGAAACAACATGGTCCATTATGGTTCCGCAGTGGCTGATTTAACTAAGCGCAAGCGGCTTTGAAAAGAAGTGCGATAATCAGCTCCGTATCGTGACGCCACAGTGGTGTCATCGCTGGGGAGGCAGTGTAGTTTAATGGTTAGGGAACTGGGCTTATAAGTCAGAGGTTGCAGGTTCAGTTTCCAGGTGGGACACTGCTGTTGTACTCTTGAGCAAGATACTTTGCCCGAATTGCTTCAGTAAATATCCAGCTGTATAAATGGACAGTATTTGTGAATGTATGCTGTGTAAGCCACTCGGACTAAGAGCGTCTGCTAAATGCCTCAATGTAAATGTCATGTCATCAGTCTGGAGGCAGTTTCCAGTGAGCTCCCCCCTGCAGCCAGGTGGTGTAATGGAGTGTACCTGCCACCTCCTAAAATAGAATCCTGCTCTGCGACAAACTGTCCTGAGACTGACCTTGCTCCAGGCAGAGAGGATTCTGGGATATACAACAGGAGCCAGGTAAAATGCTGCTAGAGGTAACTGGGGAGTATTTGGGAGACCGCCCCCCCCTCATTTGATAAGACAAGGATTTTACTCAGTGTACACCATACTTGTACGTATTATATTTATAATATATATTATATTTTGTATTATACAAAACAAGGTGTCAGACTTGAACTTGGTTCGCCTGGTGGAGCAGAAAATGCCAGTTTGTTGTGTAGTCATGCTGAAGGGTTTATCCAAAATGTCGCTGTGCAATGTGTACAATGTTCATGCTGCACTAGGATGGTGGTTGTGTATGAAAACCACAGCTTAATGTTTATGTTAAGGGAAGACAGTATAGCAACAGGACAGGAAAGCACTGTAGCAGAGAAACATAGTAATCCAAAGACACGTCTTAAATGGGGCTGAAAAACTGCCATCCTCAGTTCTGATCTCACAAAAGCTTCCAGTTGAGTACATTAATTTGGCTGGCAGCCACACCACCCTTTACTCTTCTCATGTCAAACTGAGGCAGAGGCTAAACAATGTTGGGATTGGTTAGTATTTGGATGGGAGACCTCCAGGGTTCAAGTTGCTGCTGTGCTGGAGGGTGCTGTCCTTCAGATAAGATGTTAAACCAAGGTCCTGACTCACTGTGGTCATTAAAGACCCCATGGCACTTTTCAAAAGATTAGGGCCATTAACCCCTGGTGTCCTGGTCAAATTCCTGCAAAACTAGCTCTCTACATATGGCCACTTAATAACACCCCCCTACAACTGATTGGTCCCTTGCATTCCCTCCCCACTTTGATTCCCCAGGTCGTCACTGCAATGGAGAACTGAGTTCTCAGTTGACCCACCTGGTTAACTAAAGGTCGTAATATAAATAAACATTTTCTGCAGTGTCTCAGTTAGTTAAAATACAGGTTTGCTCGACGGTTGCTGAGAGCTGAGTAAACGAGCAGTAAGTCAAGGTTCAGGAGCTTCGGCTATTCCAACCGCTACAATTACAGGCAATAATCAGCAGGAGCTGCAGAGGTAGGCTTTCAAATGGGACTCTAGAGGGGAATTTGCATAGCTTACATAAATAGTAAAGAGGGTCAATTAATTCTCCCATGCGAGGACTAGCAATCGAAATTAGACAAGGGCTCGTTTTTGTGATGAGTTAACGTCGAGCGCGAGACTCGTTAGGTTTTAATGCCGAACAGAGGCAAATTTGGGAGCAATTAGCATTTGATGGCTGCTCACGGCAAGGAGTGCTCAAGATGTGAAAGGCAGGAGGAAATAAAAACAGCCAGATGTGTGTGTCTGAAAGCCAGGGCAGCTGTCAGCAGTGCCTATCCGTTATAATCCCTCCCCATGGGGCCTGGTCCTGGATTTCTGGAATTCTAAACGGAAACGACTTTGTCACTTTTTATTTTTTATTTATTCTTTTTTTTTACGTCGGAATCGAAATTGTCAGACACGCTTAGTGCAAAGTCTCCTCCTCAAGCTGCAGCTATAATTCATCTCCTGATATTCAGGGACATCCTTGCGGTGCTGCCAGAGCCCGCTCTTTCTTTCCGCCTCGCTGCTCACCGTGCCCGTGGAGAAAACAACAAAACAAACGCAGATCGGCTTAAACATAAATAAATTAAGAAATAAGATGCGCCGAATGGTAGCGAGCCCATCGCGAACAGCTGTTTTTGTGTCTCGCGTTAGCGTTTTGTAAATCCCTCGAACATGTCGAATCGCTGATCAAGATCACAGTTTAGGGGGTGGAGTGGCACCAGGGCTGTAGGCTCACTGAATTAAACAATGAATGGTTAACCTGACTGGGGTGGTCCCAGTCCCTTGACACCCATTATAAACCATCTCTCTCCATTTCTCTGTATTTAGCTGTAAGTTATGACAAAGTGTAGATATTAGGTGACTTTAATTTGTACTTTGAAAATGATTCCTATTTTGGACCTTGTCACTTGACCTTGTCTTAAGTCATGGTTTTGATGGTGGTATTGTTGTTATCTCACCACTCTTTCTGACCATTTTCTTATTAACTTGGAATTACAATTGGCCTACCCTGTAAGAGTTGAAACTAGGCTTTACATAGGTCGGAATATTACTGCCTTCAAGTTTCAGTGATATGTTCTCTGACTCTTTTAATGTAGATGCCTTAACTGCCAGTGGATGAATGGCTACAGTTTTTATGCAAAACACTTGTCCCACTGTTGTCCCACTACAAAAAAAAAAGTTAGTGAGAAAAGGCTTGCCCCTTAGTATGCTGACCACACTATGGCTCTTAAACAGACCTCCCAACAACTGGAATGCAAATGGCGCTCCACTAAACTACAGGTATTCTACTTAGCCTGGAAAGGAAGTCTAAATGGACATAAGCCTGCTCTTTCCACAGCTAGGTCATCATACCTCTCTGATCATATTGAAGAGAATAAGAATAATTCTATATTTCTCTTAAAAACTGTTGCTAATCTAACTAATAATCGAGCAGCAACTGACCCTCAAATTCCACTGTCATATAGTAGCAATGACTTCCTGATTTTCTTCAGTGGAAATATTACAGGAATCAGAGAACAGATACATACATACCACTACTCCAGACTTCATGCAGAGTTGTTTCAGAGTCTTTACTCCCATATCTCTGAGCTAGTCAATATAGTTGCTTCCTCTAAGCCATCCACCTGCCTCCTAGACTCCATACCTACGAAGCTACTGAAGGAGATTTTACCTTTACTGTGCAAACCTATATTGGATATCATAAATGCATCCCTATTATCAGGGTCTATTCCTAAATCCATCAAAATGGCTGCAATCAGGCCGTTACTTAAGAAACCAAATCTAGACCCCACTGACTTGTCTAACTACAGGCCAATATCAAACCTTCTGTTTTCATCAAAGATTCTTGAGAAATGTGTGGCAGCTTTCCTCATTCTTACAGGCTAATAATGTGTGTGAGGTGTTTCTATCTGGGTTTAGAAAGCACCATAGCACTGAGACAGCCCTTGTCAAAGTAATGAACAATTTGCTTCTTTCCTCTGACCACGGCTATATCTCCATACTGCTCGACTTACGTGCTGCCTTTGACATAATAGACCACCATATTCTGACTCTAACCTATCCACTTTTGCTCTCTTCCCTAAGGCTTCTGCCCCTTCCATCACCCTCAGACCTGGATGAATTCTTCAAACCTTAGACCTTCCCTCCTTAGGGCATTTAGTTACTACTACTGACACCCAGGCAGGCCAGTGGAGGATGGGCTCCTCGAACGCAGGTTCCTCCTGAGATTTATTCCCACCATCGTTTTTGTGTGTTTCAGCTTGCCACAGTTGGGATGTGAACTCCAGAACTCTCTTCCCACTGGAGTTTTTGCCTCACCTTCTGCTTTTTGGGGGTTCAGGTCTGGTATTTCCTTGTTTTTATACCTTCTGTTCTCTGTAAAGCGTCTTTGTGACAGTTCTTTGTAAAAAAATATAAATTTTTTATATACAAATAAAATTTTATTGAAATACATATAGGAGTGAACCAGTACTGGTGTATACAGCTGTCATAGGGGTGAACCAGTACTGGTGTGTACAGCATTTAGAAAATTAAGCAAGCGTAACCAGCCCTTCAGGCCAGGAGATGTGCACCCCTGATTTAGATTGACATCCCTTGACAAGTATGTACCGTCGAAAGAAATGTACTATCAGGTTAGTGTGCATGTGCAATACAGAAGTAGCAACTTGTTCCTGGTCATTTTTGCCCCTTTAGTTAGCAGGACCGTTTGTATGGAACCTGATCGACTAATATTTATGAAATGATCTAATTAACTGTTTACGGACCGAGAGCAATTACTGTAATTGTGTAACTGCCGGGTGATGGCAAGTCCAGTTATCATTAATCAATCAGCAGCTAAATCAAAACCAATGAATTAGAATCAGCTGGGCCATAAAGCAGCAGGCAGAGAGAGCCCCCAGGACTAGGGCTAGGAAGTGCAGTAGAAGAGGATATTATCTGCCGAATTACTGCTGTGGCTGCAGCTGCTGGTTCCATTCTGGCTCCATTGGGCCCATTACGGTCCCCTGGCTTCATTAGCGTATAGCAGCAAATAATTATGTTACAGCACCCTCAAGCTCAGTAATACTCATACCGTCAATACCATTTCTTAAATTAATTATTGCTCCTTTTATTCCTCACACTACACTAAAATCACAGCAATAGGATTCCGATTTGCCATGCTAACAGATCACCTTGGAAAACTGGAACTGGAACTGGAAGCAACTGCGTTGTTCAGAATTCATTAGTGGAAATTTCTGTACAGAGATGAATGAACAGATATATTTTGTATGTGAGCCAGAGTTCAGTGTCTAAAGACCTTTAAAAAGACTTAGTGTAATAGTGTCTGTAAAAGTTTAAGATGTAGGCTATTTTGAAGCCATCCTGTGAAATGCTTCAGTAAGTAGGTGAATGAGTCAGACACAAACTCACATGCTGACACACACAGACACATACACAGACACACGTGGTCACACACACAGACAAGTGATCATGCATGCACACACACACACACACACACACACACACACACACACACACACACACACACACACACACAGGCAAACATACATGCACCTACACAAAAACACACACACACACGCTTGCATTTTGCAGACCACAAATCTGAGTTTCACTCATCAGGTGTGACCCTGCCGACAGCCAGGGCATGATAATTTCAGTCATAAGCAAAAGTCTGCAGGCCCCTGAGTGCTGTGATGGATTTCCCAGCATCCTCAACGCCAGTCTAGACACCCCCTTCAAAGTCCAAAATTCAAATACCTCTCACCACACAGCACATCTGATCGCCATCGAATATAAAAACTTATCTGGCTTAAGGACAAACAGCAGCCTAAGTTCTTGTTGTTGCTCTCACTTATGAGACAAGGGGGGGACCTTCTGTTTGAACACTATGAACATTTCAGTTTTTTCAGTGTGTGCAGTTATTGGAAACAGGTCATGTGGCCGTCTATCCACAATTTCAGCAAAAATCAGTGCATGCACAAAAACATTTCACAGCATATCCTCTGAGGAAAGAGGATGTTACTCCCTCCCCTCCCCCATGACACTGCATTGGAAACTGAGTCTGCTGACAGAACACTACAACGAGAGACCACGTTTCAGACGCCATCATGACAGTGGAGCTCATCATTCAGCATGAAGTCACCTGCAATCAGTAAGAAATACAGTAACAATCATTTGGTGTTCAGGCGTTAGTGATGAATGACTCTGGAGCAAGTCACAGTAAATGAACCCCTCCATGTTACCCAATCTGGGCCTGGATCTTTTGCAGTGTTGGACCCTGGCCTTTTCTTTGTCGTATTCTCATCACTTCCTGAACGGATTTCCTGTGGCTCTGTGGGAGGCAAGGGAACAGGGCTGGGAACAGTTCCCATCATATGCAACCTCACTTGTCAGGGTCATAACCTTACAGTACCATGAGTCTGACCAGACTGCTCATAACCTTACAGTGCTATGAATCTGACCACACTGCTCATAACCTTACAGTACTATGAGCCTGACCAGGTTGACACTCTTATGTGAGATAAGTCTGCCCAATTTCCATGGATGTGCTTTGCTAATTAATTAATGGTCAGTTAATTCTTCTGACAAATATGCGAGTGGGGCTCCAATTAGAAGCAGCGATTCAAGCCAATGTAACCATATGGCTAAAAAAGAGAAAATAAATTGAGATCGGAGGAAACTAATCTCACAAACTGTAATGCCTCTTTCCAGATGCTCTCGAGCAGAGGTGCCAGACTCCAGTCCTGGAGGGCCGCAGTGTCTGCAGGTTTAACTCCAGTCCTGGTGGGCCGCAGTGTCTGCAGGTTTAACTCGAGTCCTGGAGGGCCGCAGTGTCTGTAGGTTTAACTCCAGTCCTGGAGGGCCGCAGTGTCTGCAGGTTTAACTCCAGTCCTGGAGGGCCGCAGTGTCTGCAGGTTTAACTCCAGTCCTGGTGGGCCGCAGTGTCTGCAGGTTTAACTCGAGTCCTGGAGGGCCGCAGTGTCTGTAGGTTTAACTCCAGTCCTGGAGGGCCGCAGTGTCTGCAGGTTTAACTCCAGTCCTGGAGGGCCGCAGTGTCTGCAGGTTTAACTCCAGTCCTGGAGGGCCGCAGTGTCTGTAGGTTTAACTCCAGTCCTGGAGGGCCGCAGTGTCTGCAGGTTTAACTCCAGTCCTGGAGGGCCGTAGTGTTTACAGGTTTAACTCCTGTCCTGGAGGGCCGTAGTGTCTACAGAGTCAAAGAGTTTGTATCTGGGGTTGGGACTACTTCATATGAGCCCATATCTGTGAATGCCACACCTGAAAGAGTCTAGCCTCAGAAAGCATCCGATTTCCATATTTTTTAATGATTAAAATATCTTATAATGACTTGCAGATTGCACATTTCACCCATCACTACAGTCAGACACCAATGACAATCTGGTCCTGAGCGCTTAATCGTCTTACAGGGACACGCAAACACGCAAACATAAAACTGCGGTCATTGTTCCGCTCTACAGCTGAAACGTTGCCCCTTTCCGGAAGAGAAATAAACCATGACAGGGCAGAACTAGTTTACTGAAGAAGCAGTGGAGACAGTATTCCACAGAGGGTGGCTCTTATGTAGGTTTCAGTTCCTGTAACTGCCTTTCACACCAGTGAACGAGGGGTGATTTATCTGTAAACGGCGAGTGCTTTCTTGGAAAAGGTCTACCTTTCTACAGGTCAACTCAAATGCAAAACATTAAATCACACTGGTGTAAAATGCTGAGGAACGTGGGATGTTATTGCAGTACTTTTATTGGTTAGTATGGCATTGAGAATTGGAGGCGGAGCACATAATGAGGCATTCAGCCGGAGGGTCCATATTACGCTACTTCCGTATTTCATCAGTTGGAATTTCCTTCAATCACCCCCCCCCCCAGACCCTTCACAGGGCAGTAGGCTGGACCACACACAGAACTGTGCCAGCCGGGCTGAGTTTGAGAGTTTACAGACTGAAGCTGGGCTGAGTTTGAGAGTTTACAGACTGAAGCTGGGCTGAGTTTGAGTGTTTACACACTGAAGCTGGGCTGAGTTTGAGAGTTTACACACTGAAGCTGGGCTGAGTTTGAGAGTTTACAGACTCCAGCTGGGCTGAGTTTGAGAGTTTACAGACTGAAGCTGAGCTGAGTTGAGAGTTTACACACTGCAGCTGGGCTGAGTTTGAGAGTTTACACAATGCTCTGAGTTTTGAGTCGCAGGCAGTCAAACCAAACCGGTGGCTCCTCACAGACTAAAACTCAGTTCAGAGGCCCTTCATTTGGGGAGCGTTCATGGGAGAGGAGGCAAAGAGCTGGACTGAAAAAAAGCCTTGGGCCTGCGGTTGCACCCTCACTGGAGAGGGAGGGAGGGAAAGAAAGAGAGACAGAGATGAAGGGAGGGAGAGAGACAGAAAGAAGAAGAGAGAGGAAGCGAGATGGAGAGAGGGAGAGAGAGAGGGAGAGAGAGAGAAAGAAAGGGAAAGGGATGGAGGGAGGGAGAGGGAGAGAAGGGTCATGTTATTGCTCCCTATCCCAGCTGCTAAAACAATCAGTGCCTGTGTAAACGGACTCTTCTTGGGGGGAGGAATTAAAAAGAACAATGAGCAGTGCCAGACCCACGCCACCATCCCAGGATTCCTGAGGATCTGGGACCGCTGTATGCCTCCCCCGAGAACTGTCCCCAATGCAGCACCCACATCACCTCACACTGTGGCCCTCAGTGAGAAAACTCTGGCTCAACCCATCTAGAGTGATGAAACACATCTCTATTTACAGGTTAGTTCAGTCAGGGAAAGGTGACTAGCGCAGTACGCACTGACAACGTAATGAAGTCTGAGAAGTGTAAGGATTTAGGAAGCCAAAAAATGATTTTTAGCCATTTTTAACTTGATTGAGTTTGTGGGGAAGAGGGCCACATGCAGCTCTGCATAGAGTATCAGTTAGATAGATAGATAGATAGTTTATTGTCCTTTTCAGGAAATTTGTTGCCACAGTCTGTACAGAGAAAGCCTCACATAAATTACATAAATTACATAAACACAAATATACACACCACTATTACATACATACATTAAATATGCGCCCACATGGGTACATCCACATTTTTACCAACATACACAGTCATACTCATCTATACATCGAGTTAGTCTCTCGAATGCTGAGGAGGCACATCTTTCATGCACTGGGCTCACAGAACGCACACTGTTAGCAGCAATGGTGCTGTCAGGGAATACTTTTTTTTGCTTGTAAACAAAAAAATCTCACATGAAGGGAAGGCCAGGCGACTTTCCATGTCAGCTGACCTGCAGACGCGCGACGGCTAGTGAGACAAAGGTGACTTCTGATTGTGTGGGTGACTGCTGTGCAGTCATGCTTTCTAAGATTAGCCTGCAAACAAAGTGTGCACAGCCTCGCCCCTTTACCCAGCAGCCCTGCCCATTTATCCAGCACTCCCACCCCTTTAGCCAGCAGCCCCTCCCATTTACCCAGTAGTCCCACCCCTTTACCCAGCAGCCCCATCCCTTTACCCAGAAGCCTTGCCTATTTACCCAGCAGTCCCACCCCTTTACCCAGCAGCCCCACCCCTTTACCCAGAAGCCCTGCATATTTACCCAGCAGTCCCACCCCTTTATCCAGCACCCCTGCCTCTTTACCCAGCAGCCCCGCACTATTTTGGCACTGCCCCTTTACTGAGTTAGGAAATATCCGCTGGAACACGAGAAAGCTGAAACAGTTCAGAATTCAGGCATGGCACAAACTACACAGAGGCAAGACACAAGACCATGCACACACACACACACACACACACACACACACAAGTACGTACACACATGCACATGCACATGTACATACACACAATCCCATTCACTTACACATAAATCAGACGGCTGCAAAACCAAGGTTGTACACAAACAGATGTGCACACAAACAAACACACACACACACACACACACACACACACACACACGATTACAATATTCACCTGGCTAGCACCTCCCTGTAGAGAAACACTGATGGGAACACTGTGTTGCTTCAGGGGAGGAAAGGACTCCCAGGGGAAAGCTGCTCAATCAGGTATTGACAGACCCCTGCCTTCTGTCTGCTCCACACAGAGACACATCTCTGCTTCTGCTAAACGTGGATCAAGATCTCCACCAGTTTGTTTGGTTCCATTTATTTATCTCACTGCTTTGTTAAGATCAATGGATTTTCCTCAGAGAGCCAAGGGTGCAGTGAGATAAAATCATCAAAAGAATTCAGTCGCTGCACTTTCCTTTGGTGTGCTGAGTGAATAGATTAAAACAAACAAACAAGACAAGGGAAGACAGGGAGAGGGAATGAAGAGATCATTTCATTTTAACCTAAAACCTGTACACATTTTTTTTTCTCGAAGAAGATGTGTTATTCTGCACTCTTGAGTTGGTGATGCATTTTTAATGCCATGGTAAAAGGAGAGTAAGAAAGAAAAAAGGATAAACACAGAAAGCTAGACAGAAAGGTAACAGAAGGTATTGGATTCTGAATACATTGTACCCTGAAATCATCATTTTAACTACTGTGCCACTTGCCCAGCACTGGCACAATCATGGGAATGGTAGGGATGGTATGTGGAACAATTAAGCAGTACCACCCTGCCACACTGTCTGACATTTCCATTAAATTTAGGCATTTATCAGACCCTCTTATTCAGATCGACTTACACACAATTTTATTTACTTATGTATTTTTTTTATATACAATCAATTTATATAGCTGGATCTTTACCGAAGCAATTGAGGGTAAGTATGTTTCCCCGCTCTACAATAGCAGTGCCTCAACCTCAACGACTCAAACCTGCAACCCCTGAGTCACATGCCAAATTCCCTTAACCATTATACTATACTGCTATTTGCACTGTGATTTCCTATATATATATATATACATATATGCCATTTAGCAGACGCTTTTATCCAAAGCGACTTACAGTAGTGAATGCATATATTTTTCAGTATATGTGGTCCCAGTGGGAACTGAATCCACAACCTAATCGTTGCCAATGCCATGCTATACCTACTGAGCTACACAGAACCACATCCAACCAGCTGCTTGGGTACATAACGGTGAACATGGAGAGAGAGAGAGAGATAAAATAACAAAAGGGCAGCTGAAGAAAGAGAGACAGACATCAGCATGAGCAATAAACTGCTCACCCACACTTCACCTCCAGGGCAGGACTCGCTGCATCCTGGGAAAAGATACTCCGCTGGAGCCTCTGCATCTAATGCAGGGTCGCTGTGACACTTCGCACCTAACAGGGCACTAAGCAACTTCCTGTCTGAACCTCTGCGCATCTCTCAAACGCGTCTCTGTATGCCGTTGTTAGAGGTTGTCTCCTCTGAGCTATCTGCTTGACAGTCGTGAGCCCGCAAGCTAAATACTCAACGCTGAAAAACAACTGTCCTGACAGACACAGAAAACGTATCGCTTTTTGCTTCAATGAAGTCGATGCTTATCTGAGGTAAAAGGAACGATAATGTAACTCCACGATCATGAAAAAATAAGTCCGTTTCTCATTTCTACACAGTTTTAAGTCAACTTCACACGTAAATAATAATAAATACTTTACTACAACATAACAACCGTTCCAGAATTTAGTAAGCTTTTAAGGTTTGATCAGAAATCGGAGGGCTGCTATACCAGAGAGAATTCACGTCACATTATATGGAATCTAGTCTGGATGCCCTATTATTGTTGACTGGTTTAATTAGCCAGTAATTCGTGCTTGAATAAAACGCCTCTAAAAGTAAAAATGCTTTTACTAGCATCGACATGATCGCGAATGAATAAAATCACATAGACCTTAATCCGAGGATATTCTGATTTTCAGTAGGTTTATAGACTCAAAATTAAATATAGAAATGCTCATATATTAGCCTTATTTACTGAAGGTTTTGAACACATTTTCGTTTTAAGATCAGAGACTGTGTATTACAAAGTAGGCTACTATAAATCGGTATTGTATTTTCACTGTATTTTAGCGCGAAGGGTGTTATATTGCAAGGGTACATTTTCCGATGGCGTACAGAAATTAGTTTTGTGTTGAGTAGCAATTAAGACGTAGACTAATAAATTGTTACGTTTGCCTAAGTGGTTTCCATAGCAAAGATGCTGCGCCACTTGCCACGGTGGTTCATTCTTTAAAACCTATTCAATGGAATCACCAGGTCAGAGACGTGTTTTCATATGGTGTCAAATTAATGGATGAGCATAAATCCACACACAGTTATCAGAATTATATGCACGTCTGGTTGTTACGAGTGCGTTTAAATTCACACGGCAAATCTGCCATCCACCTCAAACAACGGTAAAGCACTCTAAATTCACGTCAAGGTCGTATAAAATCGGTGGAGAGAATACCCAGAGAGAGGGAGAGAGAGAGAACGTCCCATTGAAAAAATTGCGAATAGCTGCGAAGTAGCGTGTTAGCTACTTCTCTAAAGTCAAATCCCGGGAGCTGGAGAACGGGTTCTCCCCCTAACGGGATTAAATGTAAACCCTTTACAACGACTCCCAGCCCCGACAGCCATACGTATGCAACTGTGACAAATATATCCTTCTACGTTCGCAAGGGACATAGCCCCACGCTACTTGTGTCGCTTGGCTTTTAAATGAACGCGTTTCAGCACCAGAGCGCGTTGGCGAGCAAATCATGGAGAGGTGTAGGAAACAACAACATTTCAGAGCCCCCAGCTGCACCTGAAAAAGCACGCACATAATAGCCACCCGAGATGACTCTTGCTACACCAGCTTTTCTTAAATTTTTATTTTTTATTTTTTTATATGACAGTAATGCAAATAGGCATATGACAAAGCGCACGGTTTGCCCAACATCCACAACATACGGGGTCGAAAAGGCTGATGGCTAATAAACTAAATAAAAACGAAACGCTTACCTTAAATCCGACTCATTGCATGGCGATGACTCTGGTGTCGTTACGGGATTCTGGGTAATTATGTATTATAGAGATTCAATGTCTCATTAATAAAACCATTGATAGGCGAACGGAATATTCCTGAATGGGCATTTGCTACATGGTCTGCATATCTCCTTTCTGCGAACACTGAACTGAACGCTGTAGAGAAACACACACACACACACACACACATTTGGGGGCGGCTCTGTTGCTGTGATCTCTTTAGCAGACGTTACCGCCTGTCTTAAAGGGGACGCGTAGTATTCTGGTTGCTCTCAAGGGGACTGGACACTGAAGAACACCGATGTCTAACGTCACTGAGAGTACTGAAGCTCTGAACCAAATTATGTATTACCAATTTTCCTTTGAGAAAGAAATTATTTTTAAAAACTTGCTTATTTATTTGGTTCTTTGTTTAGGTGCCTTAAAACCTAAAAATCGAATATTGTTATTTATTGTTTAAGATAGGATAGTATACTTTTGCTGAATTGCCTTTCTGTAGAATCTTCCATATAACCTTTTTATTTACCTTTAATATAATATAATAATATACGCCAGATTTAGCATTTTCAGTATATTTTCGGGCCCCAGTGGGACTTTAAAGTGTATGTGTGCGTCAATCGTAGAGAGAACAACATACCAATACAGTTGTATTTGTTTTTGTTTTAAAGACAACCATCTTTCAGGCTATTTCAGTTTCGCTTCATGTGGGATCACCAGACCTTGAGTCTATGAAATAGTACGTGAATGGAACTTCCTCTCTGAGCAACGTCGGCAAAAGTTTAAAGGGTTCAAATAACTGGAGCATATGCAGTTATGTAACGCCAAGGCATTTTACACAAACACAACATAGAATCACTACTGTAACAAACGTGTTTTGTTTAGAATAAGGGTCACTTACATCAAGAGCTTGCCATATCCACAGTACAATGTACAACGTACAATGTGCCTAGCGCAGTGGTTCTCAAACATTACCACCGTGTATGCTGGTTTTAATTCCAACCAATCTCTTTCATAATTGTTGTTGGTTGGTTTGGAAGGTTGTTGAAAAACGTGTTTAGGTTTCATAATTTTGTGCTGAAACAGATTTGAACCCAATGCATGTTTGGCTCATTAATATCTGCTTTGTCTTTGTGCACAAATGTTTCAGTGACCACATTTCCAGCATTTAGGACTTGAACTGAACTGATTAGTTAGGTCTATCAACAAATCAATTAAAAATGTAACCTTTCAAAATGAATCAATTGCCATAGAACATTACAGAAATTGAAAGCATTAGTTGTCTGAAAACTGATCTAACTGATGAAGTCTTTAAATAAAATAAGAATTATTTTAACATGAATATCTGTTTCCGACATAAAGTGGCATTAAGATTAAATAACCTCTCAATAGGCATTAAAAGTGCCTAATTAAAAACAATTAACAGCTCATTATACTTCAGGAATTTCAATTATGGTTGGAACAAAAACCAGCATACACTGTGGTACTCCTGGACCGAGTTTGAGAACCACTGCTCTAGTGTAAGTCCATTCCAGAGGCAACCGTTGAGAATTTGCATGTTTTAGGCAAGAAAAATTAGTGGTTAAAAAGGTTAAGTATGTTTTTTGTCTTGTCAATGGAATGTGTGGCATGCAAAAAAGAGTGGCAAAGGGAACCATTTCACATTCTGTGGATGGTATGGGAAACACTCTTAACATCACAACCCTACCTTTTACATTTAATATTTACTTCACATTGTACATTCACCTTTACATTACCCTATGTACATACAGGCACAGCAGATTCAGAGGCCATGAGACTGGAGCAATGATACAGATGAGTTGGACTAAAGGAAGGAAAGTGGGGAAAACCAGCGTCCCAGTACTCACACATTTGCGATGCCATGTTCATTTTGGTCATTAAAGCAATATAGGTTAGGGGTGTCAAACTCATACCATTGAGGGCTGAGTGTATGTAGGTTTTTTGTTGCAACCAGTGCTCTACACCAGGTGAGTTCAATTAGTATAACCTGGTGTAGTATATCGATTCCAACAAAACCCTGTATGCACTCGGCCCTCGATGGAATGATTTTGACAACCCTGATATAGGTTATGAATACTATGAATAACTATTAGTGTGGAATGGAGACTGTCCACACCTTATGTTAATAGTCCCATCACAACAACACATCAGCACTGGTGTCATAAAAGAGCCATTCTGTCGTTAACACCCATGGGTTGCAAAGCGAGTACCTATTTACGGTGAAACACGGTATTATATTCGAGAAACATTTTTTTTTAGGCAGATGGCCATTCAGCTTCTAGCTTCTGTCTCAACAAACCTTTGAATCTAATATATGACTTAATATATCTTCAAATCTCACTTAGGACAGACTTAGAAGGACATTGCCAATAAGCCTGCTGCAAATGCTTTTTAACTGTGGGCCTGTCACAGTTTTACCTGTTCATATGACAATGTAATGTGGTCCTACAGTATACTCATGTTATGGTCATTTTTTAAATTAAGGTATTTTATATTGGTTTACATAGTTTTTTGCTTCTGATATGTATGTATTTATCTATGTACAGGTAACTGCCAAAATAAAAGGTAAATGAGTAAATGAGGAATACAAAGTATATTGAAAGGAAGGTGCTCCCACATAGATGTGGTTCTTGAGTTCATTAAAGAATTAGCATCCCATCATGCTTAGGGTCATGTATACAAATTCTTGGCAGGGCCAGTTGCCAATTATTTTGGCTACGGTGGTAAGAAGAGATCTTAGTGACTTTGAAAGTGGCAGGAGTTTGGAAGGAGCTTCAGTGACGAAGACTGCTCAGCTTGCTGATGTTTCACGAGGAATAGTGTCTAAGGTGATGTCGGCATGGAAGTCTAAGGGAAAGACACCATCAACTAGGGGCAACTGTGGTCGAAAGTGTATATTCCTCGACCATGATGTCTGTGCATTGATTCGAGATGCAACTCTGAATCAGTTGAAACTGCAAATATCAATCTAGGGTGTGAGCAGGTAGTTTAATCAAGAACAGTCCATCTAAAACTTCACAGAGGGGGGTACTATGGTCAGGTTGTACAAGAACACAAGCAGTGATCTACTGAGCAGTGGGGAAGAAGTCATATAATCAGATGATTCATTCTTCACCTTGTTCTCAACAAGCTGATGAGACATCTACAGACGCAAGTGCTTGTTTCCCACAGAAAGGGTTCTGGCTGCTCTGTTATGGTGTGGGGTGCATTTTCCTGGCATGGTTTAGATCAGGGGTGTCAAACTCATTCCATCGTGGGCCGAGTGTATGCAGGTTTTTGTTGCAACCAGTGCACAACACCAGGTGATTTCACTAATTAGCTTCCTTCTTCAACTAAGGAGGGAACCTAATTGAAATCACCTGGTGTAATGCATTGGTTACAACAAAAACCTGCATACACTTGGCCCACGATGGAATGAGTTTGACACCCCTGGTTTTAGATCCACTGCACAACACCAGGTGATTTCAATTAGTTCCCCTCCTTGGTTGAAGAAGGAAGCTAATTAGTGAAATCACCTGGTGTAGTGCACTGGCAAACACCTGCCCACGATGGAATGAGTTTGACACCCTGCCTTAGAGGGAAAGGCAAACATGCATAAATACAAAGCCATTCTGAGTGATCACCTTCATCCTATGGTGAAGCATTTCTATCCTGATGGGAGTGGTCTCTTCTAGGATGCGTTGGCGTGTAAGAGTCAAGGACGCAATGGGTCACTTCACTCAGTCCCAAATTACAGAACTTAGGACCCTTCACTTAGGGGTCAAGCAAACCCGTCTCCGCCGTCCTTGGTCCTCCATGGGGTTCTCTGCCAATTGTCAGGGTCTTCTGTTGAACTCAAATATATAACGCTTGAATATTTTGACTAGAGAGACCAACCAAAACCTTCAGGACTAAAATCATATATATGTTTATTTGCAAAGTTTGCAGTTGGGAGTTACATAGACATTCAGTGACAGAGTTACCTGTTCACAAGGCATATCATGCAAGTCTCACACACTTCCCTATTTCTGTCTAATTCTTATACATTTTCGAAAAGGCAGGGCTGCGGCTCCTCCTTTTGTCCGTTGCTATGCCTGTCTCAGTCCTGCTGTCCAATTACCTTTATGCATTTTCCCATCTGTACTTTGTGCAAAGATGTTGCAACACATCTGAACGTTTCTCTCCTACAGGGTGGTCACTTTCTTTTAACATGCTAAAACTTCCATCTTGTGCCTAAGTGTTTTGCACACTTAAGCAATTGTCTTAGCTATGCCCATTAGAACTGGATTCTGCATTTTCAACACAATGTATCATAGTATCAAACAGTATTTAATACGTATTAATACAGTTAATAAAATAAAATAAAACAATTCTCATCATGTGATATAATTATGCAAATGCAAAGCCATACTTCCACATATGACAATGCCCCCATCCAGAGGGCGCGAGTGGTCACTGAATGGTTTGATGAGTGTGAAAACAATGTATGCCATGGTCATCTCAGTCACCAGATCTGAACCCAATTGAACACTTTTGGAAGATTCTGGAATGACACCCGAGACAGCTTTTTCAACCACTATCAACAAAGCACCAAATGATGGAATTTCTTGTGGAAGAATGGTGTTGCATCCCTCCAACAGACCTCCTTATCCTGCAAATGCATATTCACAAATAAAGTTAAACTTAAACATAATTCTTCATCTACCTTTTTATTAGCAAGGGAGTAGAGCTAGCCTACTCCACACTGGATACTGTGCACCTAAAATCAGTACTGGAAGACTCAAACTTTCAAATAGTCTGTAAGGATGCAGTCAGGCCTTATGTCTCCAGTTATGGTCTTCCTTAGATCTACAACAATTTGACCCCAAGGGCTTAGAGAAACACAGATGTGACTCAAATACTGTCACCGCCCCTTACGAAAATAAATACAAGCCCTCTTCATGAAATTCGCTTGGAACAGGAATAATAAGCCTTGGAAATGTTTTTGTGCACGATCACAAAGAAAAACACCATACAGCTAAGATACCTAGATAAGGTTGCGTTAATGTCTTGATCTCTGTATTTATGTATTCAATTGGTGGCTTACATCAGGACTCCCTGGACACCTCTATTACTGACAGCAGTGAAAGGGCGAGGGTGGGGCTTACTCTGCCGCTGATATCGTTGTGATCTCCCAAGATGAGCCACAGCCTTTCCTCCTTATGGTGAAATGCAAGGTACATGCCAAATCCCTTGCTGTCTCCCTCATTCTTCCTCTCCCTCCCTCCCTCTCTCTCTTTCTCTGTCTGTCTGTCATGCACACACACAAAGCAGACTGATGCACATTTAAAATGGCTGTCGTGTGAACCAACCAGCCCCACAGGATTTCTCACTCTATTGTTCCTTAAACAATATCTTGAAAATTCCTCACTGGAGGGTGCTGCTCAGAGCCACTGGACAGACGAGGAACACCAGAGAAGGAGAGAAAGAACGAGAGAGGAGAGAGAGAATTGATAATGTTTGCCCTGTTTCCTGTTGTGTTTGAAAGTGTCTACTGTGGCCTCCATGCTGATTCCAGCCTGCATTCACATTTATGCTGATGACTCCTAAACCAAACACAAACAAACACACATACACACATACACCTGCAAAATAAAGTGGATATCAAAATTCTACAGGCCACACTTCCACCTACTACTGTAGATCCGACCATGATTGTATAGTGCAGTTCGTAAAGGCATTCAGAAATATCTGAGTGGAGCTGGTGTGCACAGGAATATGAAATCTGAATGTAGCAGAGCTTTGAGGTGCATGATGGACAGTCAGTATCAATTCAGCGAATCCCCAATTTCTTACTGTGGACAGAGACATTCCTCATTGCTGCTGTCCAGGAATCCAGCTAGGAAACTAATTAGAGCAGAGACGATGAAGTGCGTGTTCAACTTGGATTACGGGTTTGGCATTTGACTCGGCGATGTTTACTGTATTTTAATTTCCACGGCGCGCGGGGCGCCACACAGTGACAAACAACCCATTTAGAGGCTTTCGTAAAGGCTATTTATACTGGCAGACCTGCGTGTGTCAAGCTGCGCTATGCGCCGGGCAGAAACAACTTGTTGAGCAGGGAGCTCGATGGGAGCCGCGCCACTGGAGCCGCGTTCGGCCCCCACGGTTCCACTAACATCCCGGCGTCTGGACAAAGGCGAGCTGGTCCGGGCCACGGGATCGTCTAGTTCCCAGCCGAAAGGTCAATTTATGACAGCGCTTCCTTTTAAACCCCCCGCTGCATATTGATCCACCGAGGCTCAGCTCCGGAAGGACACAGTCCACAGTCGCGAGCTTCGCAGCATCCCGGGGGAGAAGGGGCTCTCTTATGGCAGCTGTGTGTCACCACGGAAACAACATTTACTGCAGTGCTCTCGGCTGGGGGAGACCACGCTGTTTAGGTGAAGAGGCCCCCATCTCCCACCCCCCCTCCATCAGGCCTTCCTGATTCACTTTTCTGTTATTTCCGAAAGATATAAAGCCCTTCAACTTTAGGGAGGATTGTGTAATTCCATACGGACAGAGAATTTGTGTAAAGATGGGCTAATTCGCGTGTCTGAGGTGATGCCCTCGACATATCCAATCAAATCCCCAACTCAGACCTGCACAAATGACTTACTAAATGCAATTAGTTCAACTACCAATCTGCCGTCGGTGTGCTGGGAAGGTCTATGACATAACATTCTGCTCTATCAGACGTTAACTAGCAACGAATGTATAAGTGTAATGTATAATCATTTCAGTTAAAAAATAATGTTAAATTATTAATAATAACATTGCATTTAATAACTTTCATTCTAGGATATCAAAGCATATCAAAGTGCTTTGTAGTGAAGGGGCCCACAATATAACTAAAGTTTAAAAATATATATTTTGCTGATCAAGCATTGCAATTCATCTGCCAAGTGCTATCGTACCTATAGCTATGCAGATATGACAAAATACATGCATGCATGCATACATGCACACACACTCACATATTAGGATAGCTTATAAAACTAAGAAAGAAAGAAGCAGGATTCCTGTCCAAGCATCTGTAGTGGCTGATATGAAGACCCCCTCTAGAGGGAGTGGGAGAGTCAATGCATCCATCCCCCTGTGGGGTACCTGCAGGGTCTCGACATGGCAGATCCAGGGGCCCAGCTTTCAGGTGCCTGTTTGAGGAGAGCCACTTAAAAGCACATCTGAAACTCTGGAAGAACTTTCACACAATCTGTCAAAACAGGACCCGCAATGAGCAGCTGGGAAATGCGCAAGCTCATCTGCTCTGTTCAGACACGTTACAAACAGGGATCTAAGGGTTCATGCAGTGATGTATGGGATTATGGGATTATTTCTCTGTTTAGTCCCAGACTTTGCAGAGTCTCATCACTGCTTAGTACAGACCATCATGGCAGAACTTCACAGGCATAATTAAATAGATCATTTATAATATGATATGATATCATTATCAGACATCTTAACAATTTCCTGTGGGAATCGAATTGAAATGGAAGGTTTCCGCCTCCCGCATGGCCCAGTGGTCACAACGTCCGACGCTGGCCACACAGACCGGGGTTCAATTCCCCGTCCCGCCAGAGTCGGCACTGGCCGGGAGCGCCACCGGGGGCAGCGATTGGCTGTCCGCCCCAGGGAGGGGGGAGGGAAAGCCGACATGAGATTCGCTGCGCATAAGAGTGGCCCTGCAGTATACCGGGTTACGGTTGATACTTGGGTGAGTGCCGTCTCGGAAGAGGCATCAGGTCGCGTGTCGCTACCGGTTGCAGGACTATGGCAGCAAACTCACATTACTAGGGGGGGATTGATTTAAATAGCGGGTATAATTGGCTACCAAATTGGGAGAAAAATCTGAAAAAAAACTAAAACAAAAAACGGAAGGTTTCCTTGAAGATTTGTTGTAAACCATATGTGCAATGTGTCTCTGTGCGGCAATTCCAGCATGTCAGGAACTACAATGGCCATCATGGGCACTGTGCTTGTGGGTATCAGAGGGCCTGGTGGGCAGTTGTGCCTGTTAGTATCCGAGAGCCTTGCAGGCACTGTGCCTATGAGTGTCAGAGGGCCTGATGGGCAGGCTCTAAGAGTGGCTCTAACACTATGATGGAGTGCTCCTGTGGAGGAGGGAGAAAGTGGTCAGGCAGCACAGAGAAGTGGCCCCGGGTCCCCAGGGAAGGGCCTGGATCTCTGCTGCTTAACCCTTCGGGTGCCAGTAGGGCGATTGCAGCATGGGGCAATTAGCATCATGGGGGCAATTAACTGGGCTACAGTGCTCCCACAGCCCCCAGCCCCATGAATAACACAGGGGGGAGGGGGCTCAAGAGAGGTCATTTCGTGATTTCACACTAAATCCACAGAAATAAGACGAGTCGTGAAATTTATACTGAAGAATCAGCATTTATTATTACCCGGAGGTAAATGCACTCTTCAGCTAGCTGGGTCACAGATCAGCACACATTACTCCTCCAAGAACGGCGTAAGGATGCAGATGTCTACGCTGGACATGGAAAGGAGCAGATCGTGTAACTGAGCTGAAACTAATTGGCGGAATATGTAGGCTTGTATCCGCACAGCACCACCAGAGTATCTAATAAAGACCTGGAGGAGCCCAATCAAGCGAAAACAGCGCAGATATTTAATCTCAACCAGCTGCACCGTTCACTGCACATATTGACAAGACCCTAGGTATAAAATACAAGTGTGCAGCTGAATCACTATTGTGAACAGAACTGATGTTCCGCATGAGAAACGAAACACAAAAGCCTGTTTAACTTATGATCCATAATTATAATCGTTCACGTTTCTCGGTTTGTTGACTGTCACAGACTGCCAGTCACCGCTTGTGCAGTGTAATTTGTCTAAGCTGTTCCCACTTATGTCCGCAGTACCACACAGAGACGAGGCACATGGGCCAGATATGGCCACACAAAGTCCTGCACAGATTTCTCCCTTGGTCTGGAGTAAGCTCTTTGAAGTTGGAGCGTCTGTTGCGGGAAGCAATTTGCTTTTAATTGCTTTGGCAATTTGCTCCATTGCCATCATTACGCAGCCGGCTGTCAGCAAAGGCATGTGAGAGACCCATTGCCTCCCTGGGGCATATTGGGGGCTGGGAGGGGGGGACTGGGGGGGGACTGGGGGTACTTTAGCATTAACCCCCTCAATACTCCCCTTCATGGCACCACAGAAACCAGACAAGTGCGAAGCTGTGTGCCGAGGATGGAGGGAGGAAGAATGGAAGGAGGGAGCAAGGGAAGAAAGGAGGGATGGAGGAATGGAGGGAGAGAAGTGGAGCGGGCAGGTCCCTGCAGAGCTCTCTCCCTGGACCGGGGATGCCTGCAAGGTGCCGGGAAGGGCAGATGAGGGGCACAGTGACTGACAAGCAGAGCCCCACAGGCACCCCCAGGCCTGACTAACAGCAGAAAGAGAAGCCTCAGCGTCATCTCTTCGCCCCGTGAGCCTGTGTTCCAGGAACATTCCGAGCATTCCCAATATCCCGAACGTTCCCCGCAGGCTCACGTCAGGGTCCAGTCATAAACTTCCATACAGGAATTTTGTTTTCACCGTTACTGCGAAAGTCTGACATTAAGGGGTTAAACAAACTTGTTGCAAAAGGAAGCAGAGCCAAGCCGAGCCAAAGCGAGCCTCTTAGTCACAGCCCTGATATGGGGGTAAGTGTGGCAGCGATGCTGCGTGAATGAGACGCTGAGACTCACTGAGGTGCTCTGCACTGTGCTGAGAGGATCAGAGAGATGCGAACAGTGTGCTGCTGCTACCGGCTGAAAACCAGACCGGGGTCACACACATAACCATTTAAAACACCAGTACAGTTCCTATATTACTGACCATTTTAAAAGAAACATCTATTTTCAGCAATATTCAGAGCAAAATTCTTTCATACGATTGTGTTTTGGTTAATGGCTCAAATGGTGCATTAAACATTCTCAGGGGGTCTGCAGGGGTGTTTCGATATTTTTACTGGTATATAAAGAGTTAAAGGCATTTGAGAAGCGCGTTTGACACGGGGCTGGTCTGCACCTCTACAGGGGGAGAACGGTTTCATACAGAGAGCCGGGGTCAGGGGGCTGGGGGGAGCGTGGGCTGCCATTGGCCAGGCTGGGTCACATGGCCAGATGACTCAGCCAGCTGCCTTCACAGGAAATCAGCACATGGAACTTTCAGGCAGGGCAAATTATGACAATGAGGCCCTGTTTCCATGGAAACACCCTGGGGACAGGCAAACAGGCAGGAGCCCCACTGCATGCTGGGAGTCTGCAGGGATGCACAGTCAGTTCCTTGAATTTGGAGGGGTCAATATAAATAACCAACAAGAATAATCAAATACGTTCATGTGTATACGATACATACAGATCTGTCCTGTAACAAATGGTTAGATGTACATACAATTTGTAAAAATAATTAAATCTAATTCAAAGGAATTTAACAAAATGGATGAAAAAAGTGGCAAACAAGGTAAGGAGGGAGGGCAGCTTCACTGCAAGTGGTCTGGCATCTGCGTTCTAGCTTCTCTCTCGATCACTCCAACATGACTGGATCACGTCTGGCTGCGGACACGAGCACTTAGACACCACCAGATCAGATCACGGGTGACATATTTTCACACGCTGTCAGTATGTCCCAGTTTAAAAGGAACATCAAAACAGCAGACATATACGTACAGCGTGTACAATAGTGTTCATGTGAACATCAGTAAGATGCCTGTAGCATTTGGCCTGTGGGACTGAGTTCAGCACTGAAGCGGAAAGATGCTATTTATACCACCGACCGACTGTGTGGGAAAACAGGGGAACTTCAATTTTTTTGTTGACATTAATCAAGATATTTATATGGTTTAACCTCAACACAACAAACAAAAGCAATGACAACAAATAGATTAAATAATAATGTGTGTAAATATTTATTAAAGGGGGGTTGTTTTTTAATGGTGCATTTCTCCTGGCAACCTTTTTTACCCTATTCTCTTGGGGATGTGTGATCTTTGGGATGTGTGTAATTTATGTTTACCGTTTAGCCACTTTGACATATTGTTTACAGACAGGGAGCAAAAAGCTTCCTGAACTTTCTCTGGAGAGGAGAGGAAGTTGGTGATTCTCATGGTTTCTGCTCGCACTCACTAGGAGAGCTGACACACTGTTGAGCCAGTGAGTCATTTGAAGCTCCAGCACCCAACACACCAACAGGACACACAGCTGCACACACACACACATACAAACACAAGCGTGCATATACGCACACATGCACGCTCACACGCAGAAACACATGCGCACACACACACTCGTGTACGCACTCGCACACAATAAGATATAGGTAAAGGAGAAATCAAAATTTGGTTAAGAAACATCAAACGTTAATGCTAAAAAACAATCTCTACCGCCCTCTGCTGGTCACGTGGTGGAAGCTCAAGTCTGATTCGTCTGAATGTCGTCTTCTCTTTGGATTTGGGAGGTACAGTAGTTCATCATTAATTCAGATTAAGCGTTGATGGATAAACCTTCGGATAATATAAAGTTTTTT
Organism: Aldrovandia affinis; assembly: GCA_029706075.1. Lineage (NCBI taxonomy): Eukaryota > Metazoa > Chordata > Actinopteri > Notacanthiformes > Halosauridae > Aldrovandia > Aldrovandia affinis. Next base: position 358,946 of record JAINUG010000012.1, read on the forward strand.
GTAGTTCAAAATGTGTGAATGATTCAACAGTTTTTAATACACATTTATATTTAATCAATCCTATAGACACAATCTGTTGGCAAAACCTTCCTTGAGCGCTACAATCTTGCATATTTGTAAATAATAATGAACAAATTAATTAAATTGTAAAACAATAAATAAAGTACCTTGAGCATAAGGTCATCTGTCTTAATAGTGCCTAAAGGTTAACATGTGCATCTCTAGTACCCTATGCCTGCTACCTACTTTAAATCACCCTCCCCAACTATAAATGTAATAATCCTCAGCTCTAAGCAATCAGAAAGCAAGGAGCTACAGATGGTGCGTGCACAGATGGGGGACGAACGAGTGCTTGAGCACGCGCACGTGTGCCCTCCCGATGGGAAAGTTCCCTCTCAGTTACGTTTGTTTATTATCTTTCTTTGCGAGGGCTGGTTGCCAGTCTGGGCAGAAACGAGTAGCCCGCAAGCAGGCACTGATGCACTGATCCAAATCCTAATCTTTTCCACAAAAAACCCCCCAAAAAACGAAACTGAACTCAGCACTGAATGGCAACTTCCAGTCACACAACCCCCCTTTCGACTTTGAGCACCTGCCCCACCAGTGCTCTCTGTACAGCCCTAAGCAGACCAGCACTCCTACACTGATTAGAGACATCTCCACTGACAGCAAGGTCACACTAAACCCTCTCCCTGATCCACTCACCTAAACACTGTGGACATCAGGCCAAAGCTCTGCATTGCAAATCAATCACAAGGTGGCCCGGTCGCAGCCAACTCCGGCTCCCAGAAATCTCTGCCATCGATGAGGGCACGGTTCAGCTCACCTGGTCACATGCGCGCACTTCACTCCGAGAACAGGATCAAGCACGACACACTCCAGACAAAAAGCAGGCATTTGTCAGGGATTTAAAAGAGAACACACCCATATGGAACAGAAGCCAACCAAAAAGAGTAGAAAACAGCAATGCTGCGTGCGATTTAAAACCTGGTGAACACACCCATATGGAACAGAAGCCAAGCTCAGTCATCATCAGTGCCAGTCATCTCAATATTAACTAGTTCATTATCTACTACAGTGCTGATCATTTAATTCACTTTCACCCAATCAATCAGATGCAGCATTAAAGCATCACCAAAATGCGTTCATCTCTCTTACAGAGGAGCATTTGAAACAACAGACATTATCGCTATCCTTCACTCTCAACAACCCAGGCTGAAAATGGGCCGCTGGAGGTGGATAGATTTGTGGATGTGGGCATCCTCTTGGTTTGTGGCAGGTGTACAGTGTGGCTCTGTTTGTGGCAGGTGTACAGTGTGGCTCTGTTTGTGGCAGGTGTACAGTGTGGCTCTGTTTGTGGCAGGTGTACAATGTGGCTCTGTTTGTGGCAGGTGTACAGTGTGGCTCTGTTTGTGGCAGGTGTACAGTGTGGCTCTGTTTGTGGCAGGTGTACAATGTGGCTCTGTTTGTGGCAGGTGTACAATGTGGCTCTGTTTGTGGCAGGTGTACAGTGTACTGGCTGTCACGTACCGTTGCTCAGTGGCAGTGAACAGGTGGCTGATCTGAGCTGAGCGTCAGAAACCCATTGTGGCTGGGGAGTGGGGAGGAACAAAGATAGGCCTTGAGAGTGATAAAGCACCCACATTCAGTATTAGAAGCTGATAGGCTTTGAAGTGATAGGCTTTGAAGCCTGGGTCTCTCCTCCCTCTAAAATGGAGAGCTGTGCGGGGGTCAGCAGGCTGGGGGGGTGATGGATGGAGTTTGTCTGACCTGCAGAGAGGATCTCATTGTAATTCACTGCCACATACAGTACCCGGTCAGGAAAGGCACCTATTCGACAAGGCACGTGGAAAAACCCACAACAAGGCAATGCCCCATCCATCGGCAGCATCATGCATGCCAGACACGTTGTGTCCAGACGGGGGTGTCGCGTTTACTGACCCGACTTTTGTGTGAGCTGGAGTCTGTGTTGCGGGAGGTGGAGGACAGAAAGACCATGTGTTGGGCTTAGGGGTCACAGGGGTCACGAGGTCACGGCTCAGTGCTGCTGGAACTTTAGGGTTTCCGTGTTTGCTGAACCACCTCTCAAAGCAATCACTCAAAGATCTTACAAAATTCTGCACTTCCATTCCCCTTCCAAAAACGTCCACACCGGCTCACTCCGGCCACGTCTGGTTCAGATTCCGCTCGAGTTCTCTCGTCCTGAGACCCAGCCCTCAGTACCAGGACGGCTGACATCACCCCTCCTCTGCTCAGGCCCATCCCCATATGGCCCCTAACGACACGTTTAGGAACATGTTTGAGAGACGAGTACAAGGAGGGGAGAAGGGAGAGATAAACAACAGATGGGCAGGTTTGTTACTCAGTAATGGATGTGTAAAAGCGTCCCCCCCCCCCAGCCTTTTAGAGGGAGAGACAATGAATCATGAATAATTCAGCCTATCCAGGGAGCTCTCACAAACGGCTCCGCCAACAAAGCGCCCGGCCGCAAAACACGCCCCAAAGGACTGTGGGTAGTGAAGGTCACGGTGGTGCACAGACGGACGCCACGGGAGCGGCGCGGACGGGTTCGAGGTGCGACGCTGACCCCAGCCACACCTACGAATCGCAGACCTCGGGTCATCAGAAAGACATCTTCATGAATGTGGTTTAGCGAATAGTTCAGAAAAGAGGAGTCCACCGACGGCAGACCAAATGGGCCACATTGGCCCATATCTATGAGGATGCTTTCAAAGAGCTCATAATGTTTTAATCGCTGTGGTGCTCGGTTCTGTACAGAAGCAGGGCAGAGTGATGGATTCCTGAGGGGCTGCTCTGAGCCAGCCTATACACACACACACACACACTCACTCTCTCTCTCTCTCTCACACACACACTCTCGCATATACGTACGTACACACACACACACACACACACACACACACATGCACGCACTCACACACACACTCTCGCACATACGTGAACACACACACTCACACACACTGTCTCGCAAATACGTGCACACACTCGTACATACGCACACGCACGCACACACACACAGCTCTACCCCCACAGGAGGCTGTCACACACACACACAAATACACCCCACAGGACAGGCACACAGCACAGCCACACACACACACACACACACACACACACACACACACACACACACACACACACACACACACACACAGTATGTGAGCACTGTGCACATCACCAGACTGCAATGGCACAAAAATGTGCAACTCAAGTAGACAGAATGCCAAAATAGAACTGAGGAATTGAAACCCTGGTGAGCTGTAAGCTGTCTCGCAGTGTATATGAGAAAACGAGACCTTACCCACTGGCCTTGCAGGTGAAATACAGGATCAGGGCCCGCATTCATAACGCATCTCAGAGTAGGAGTGCTGATCTCAGATCAGTTTGGTCTTTTAGCCCATAATGGATAAGGTTAGGACATGGACAGGGGAAACCTGATCCTAGATCAGCACTGGTCCAGGTTGTACAGTGTTACACGGGTTATGAATCACACTAAAACCGCTGCAGGACAGAGAGACAGACGGGGAGCACAGAGGAGTCCAGACGCACAGTGAATGCTCTAGGTTTATTTGCATACGGGACAGATAGAAAGAAAGCAGGAAACTCAGAAAGAAGGACACATTTTCAGGGGAGAGGGGCTCACACATGGCCAATCTTCAAGAACAAAAGTGGATTTAAAGCTTCTGTTTTACACAACTGCAGAAGTCTCTCAACCAGCCCAAGACTTGCCTATCTTTGCACACTGCACTTTCTCTGCACAGCGCTATCTTTGCACACTGCACTTTCTCTGCACAAACCTACTGCTTTTCATGCATCTGTGCAAGCTGGCCCCACCCCCAGGTTTTTCATTATATATTTTATGCTAAGGGAATACACATGCCTTAAAGGACAAATACAATTAATTTGATTACAAATTATGCTAATCTACATTGCTGGAATTAAAGTCACCTTTCTTGTAAATGCTATAAGTGTATTGTGTGTACTGTATATCTGTGTGTGTGTGTGTAAGAGTGAGTGTGTGTGTGTGTGTGTGTGTGTGCATGTAAGAGTGTATGTGTGTGTATGTGTGTGCATGTAAGAGTGCATGTGTGTGTGTGTGTGTGTGTGTGTGTGTGTGTGTGTGTGTGTAAACAATATATGTTTGTACTGTATGTGTCTGCCACCCACCATTTCACATGCAATAACATTACCATTGCACCCTACTTCATATAATACTAAATCAATTAATCATAAAGAAATATAAATTAAACAAAGTTAATTTTGAAAGCCCAAGAGACAATGAAGGCCATGGATCTTGGTACAGACTTGCATTGGAGTGAATAAGAGATGAGCAGCAGTCTACTGCATGCTCTGCCCAGAGGAGTAAGCGCTTCCCCCTAGTGGCTCAAAGCTATTACTGCAGAAGACAATCCTCGTCCAGACAAATAGGTGACATCACTGCCACATGTCCCCGTTCTCCCCGTTCTCATGGAAACGATGCAGGTGGTCGGAGTACCTGGGGGACACAGGATAAAGGTGAAAACCAAGCGCCAGTAACGGCTGAGCTTCACCTGCTTGCTATGATTTTACCCCATATTGTTACAAATACAAAAAACGAACACAACTGCTAGCAGCAAAACCCACATCTTTACCACTTGTTTAACTTATTTTCATTGGAAGAGAAGCTGATGTTTAAAATCCACTGGCTGTGTTTAATCCCACTGTGTTTAATCACACTAGCTGTGTTTAGTACCACTGACTGGATTTCAACCCCACTAATTGTTTTTAGTCCCACTGGCTGTGTTTAAACTCAGCAGTGTTTAATCCCACTGGCTGTGTTTAGTACCACTGACTGGATTTAAATCCCACTGACTGTTTAGTCCCACTGGCTGTGTTTAAACCTCGCTAGCTGTGCTGTGATAATGGAGGGACACTTACTTCTTTGCACAGAAGGCAGAGCAGTCTCTTCCAATGCTCTCACTCCAAGCGGTCTTATACAACACCTGCAAATATCAAGGAAACTTAATGACAACCTGCAAGCTAACGTGTGCTTTGTACTGCTGATCAGAAATCAATTTCAGTTTATTATAAACCACAATGTTGACCAAGATGGAAATGTGTTACAGACAGCCGTGTGACAATGGTGAAAATGATGGTGACATTCTACACAGCACATTGCACCGCTTTGAGTCATGTGACATTGTCGGGGTCATGTGACACCAACCAGGAAGACCAGGAGGTGCAGGAAGATGGTGTAGAAGAAGGCTATGGTCCTGGCCATCTTATTGGACAGGATGACCCGGCCCTGAAACACATGACAGGATACACATCCAATCAGGTTCAACCCAGAGACAGGCCTCTCTACCCTAATGGCGCAGGCCTTCAAAATAACAAGGCAAAACTGATTTAAAAACAGTTATGTGGGACTATATAAATAATAATTCATGAACATTAAAAAATACATTGAATCAACAGACTCCAGCATAGTGGGTTGACATTTTGGGTATACAGTATGCCTTCATCCTGAACTAAATGCAAAGTAGTAACACACCTGCATGACGTACCACCAGTAATTGTGGGTCCCCAGGTAACAATCAATCATTTAATTAGGTGCTAATGTGACAGGCTGTGGTGTGTGAGTGTGTGTGTGTGTGTGTGTGTGTGTGTGTGCTAGGCTGTGGTGTGTGTATGAGTATGTGTGTCAGGCTGTGGTGTGTGTGTGTGTGTGTGTGTGTCATTCTCACCATGCTGAGTGTGGCCTTATCCCAGGGGCTGAGGCTCAGGTACCTGCGCTGCCGCTCCTACAACAGCACAAAGCATCCACACTCAGAATCATAGAATACAAAACATCCACACTCAGAATCATAGAATACAAAACATCCACACTCAGAATCATAGAATACAAAGCATCCACACTCAGAATCAGAGAGCACAAAGCATCCACACACACCAGATTCAGAGAGCACAAAGCATCCACACTCAGAGTCAGAGAGCACAAAACATCCACACTCAGATTCAGTATCAGCGAGTTTCACTATGAGACGGAGCAGGGCCTCAATTCAATTCAGCCAATTCAGGAAATGAACTGCAATTAAACTCATGAATTGAGAAATGCCCATGTCCTATGAGGATTTGCAATTCATGAATTGATTTTCAATTATTTTCCTAAATTGTCTATAAATATATATGCCATTTAGCAGACGCTTTTCATTCAAAGCGACTTACAGTAGTGAATGTATACATTTTTCAGTATATGTGGTCCCAGCGGGAATTGAACCCACAACCTAAGCGTTGCCAACGCCATGCTCTACCAACTGAGCCACACAGGACCATCAACTCTGGTATTAAATCAGCTTGACAGAGTTTTCCTGGCACTAATCATGAGCATCGGTGGCTCTCAGGATGAGAGAAGCCTGATGATGCTAGGGGCTGGGCAGGGGGGCGGAGTCTGTCACTGTTGGGGCCGGGACAGGGGGTGGGGTCTGGTCTCACCCGCTTGCTGAAGGTGGCGAAGGGGTCCAGTCTCTCCTCGTACTGTGAAGAGTAGCGCATCACCGTGTCATCACTCCCTCCGGCCTGCAGAGGGCGAAAGAGCAAAACCATGTCCGTGCATCAACATTAAGGGCACAAGAGCTTTCATCCTGGTGCACTTTCAAACACGCTTCCGTTTATTTTTCCTTTAGGCTTGCTTCACTTCAGGCCAGGAAAATTCAAATCAACCTAAAAACGAATTCCTTTCAGAATTCCTTCTAATTAACTAACTTTAGAAAAGTCTGCATTTTACATTTAATACAGAGCGACTTATTAGCAACCGCAGTTGACATTTCTTTACATTCAATCCATTTACACAGCTGGATGTTTACTGAAGCAATTCAGGTTAAGTACCTTGCACAAGGGTACAATGGCCCCACCTGGGAATCAAACCTGCAACCTTTGCGTTTAGAATCCAGTTCCCTAACCACTATACCACACTGGCCCCTCTCCAGCAGCAGTGGTCAAATGAACCAAATCCCACAGGGTGTGTTAGGGCCCTGAGTCATGTGCCAGCTGGTGTCACTGTGTAGCGGTGGTACCCACCCGTCCCGGGTAGCTCTGTAAGAACTTGATCTTCTCGTACAGCTTGATGTTGTCAGCACGCAGACTGTCCAACTCACTCTGCAACACCTGCAGGGTCTGCTGCATGGAGCGACTCTCCTGAGAGAAGGACAGAGGGGAGAGAGAGAGGGGGGGGGAGGGTATGAGAGAGGAGAGTGGGTGAGAGGGGCACAGGGTGAAAAAGGGTGAAAGAGGTGGACAGGGAGTGAGAGAGGGCGTGGTGCAGTGTTAATGTGGGAGTTAATGGTACACATTTAAGTACTAGTGTGAGGTCATAGTGTTAGCGTTGGCATTATATGCGATATACACAGTTTATCGGTGCAGTGTCATGGTGAGAGTGTGAGGTGGCAGTGTAGCCGTGGTGACTCACTGCCTCCAGCTCCTGGTTCCGGGAACGGAATCTCTCTCTCTGGCTGGAGATGATGGAGAGCAGAGAGTCCATCTGTCCCTGGGGGAGATCTGCCTGAGGGGACGGAGGGACACCTGCACACACAGAACACACTCAGAACACACCTGCACACACTGAACACACTCAGAACACACCTGCACACACTGAACACACTCAGAACACACCTGCACACACTGAACACACTCAGAACACACCAGCACACACTGAACACACTCAGAACACACTCTACACACACTGAACACACTCAGAACACACCTCTACACACACTGAACACACTCAGAACACACCTCTACACACCTGCACACACTGAACACACTCAGAACACACCTGCACACACTGAACACACTCAGAACACACCTCTACACACCTGCACACACTCAGAACACACCTCTACACACCTGCACACACTGAACACACTCAGAACACACCTCTACACACACTGAACACACTCAGAACACACCTCTACACACACTGCACACACACAGAACACACCTCTACACACTCAGAGCACACCTGCACACACAGAACACACTCAGAGCACACCTGCACACACAGAACACACCCAGGACACACCTCTACACACCTGAACACACAGAACACACTCAGAACACACCTCTACACACCTGCACATACAAAACACTCTCAAAACACACCTGCACACACAGAACACACCCAGGATACACCTCTACACACCTGAACACACAGAACACACTCAGAACACACCTCTACACACCTGCACATACAAAACACACAACACACCCTTTTACACAGTACACATGTACCGTGCAGGTGTGGTGTGGCTCAGGTGCCGTACAGGTGTAGGTAAAGGTAAAGGTGTGGTAAAGGTGCTGTACAGGTGTAGGTACCTGAGAAGAGGGCCGTAGCTTCCTTGATGGGATCAGGGATCCTCTCCAGGTGATGGAAGTCGGCCCCCTGTGGAAAGGGCGCAAACCGTTTAAAAATGAACCCGAACAGAGTAACAAGCCTCCCAAGAAGCTGATGCTGAGGAACACATATGTAGCTCAGCGCTGACTCGTAATGTGGGATAGCTAGTGTGAGTGTGATTAGTAAAAAAAGCCACTCGAAGCTGTGCAGTTGTATGAAAATACACCACAACATGGTGGTGCGATGCTGATGTCAACCAGCCTGAAGTGATTTATTTTCATACAACTGCAAAGCCTGGAGCAGTTTACTCCACTTACGACTACTTGAAAAATACACAATTCAACACTAAAATACAATAAGAATAAATTGTTGTAGGACTTTGTTCTTGTTAACTTATTTTGTACTTTCTTGTTAACTTTTCTGTCGTTATGTTCTTGTAAAGAAAGAGGTAAAGTCTTGTGTATTGATTTGGACCTGTGATAAGGCCCCTTGCACCGGAACTACTTCACAGCTGTGCTTTATTGAGTTCCTCCACACCAAACTCGTCTAACCATGTCTTTATGGACCTTGCTTTGTGCACAGGGGCACAGTCATGCTGGAACAGCAAAGGGCCTTCCCCAAACTGTTGCCACAAAGTTGGAAGAGCCCAATTGGCTAAGATGTCTTCGTATCCTGTAGCATTAAGAATACCCTTCACTGGAACTAAGGGGCCTATCCCAAACCATGAGAAACAGGGGTGTCCACTGACTTTTGGCCATATAGTGTAAATAGTAAACTTGGTGTATGGCTGGCAGAACTGGACGTTCAGCATTTGCAGTTATAACAGTGTTATCCTCAGTGCTGTGAAGGCCCTGATCACATGGTAAAGCGCAGTGTTCCAGCCTATTTAAATGTTTGTAGGCTTTCATGACAGGAAGTGTGTGTAACAAGACTGCTGCTTTAGCACTGAAGCACTGAAATCCAGGTTGAAATCAATGTTATTTTCAGGTTAAATTAAAATGTACCGAAGCCAGTGGTGTTCACTCTTGCCCATAGAGAGCTGCAAGGGTTTTTTGTTTTCATTGCATTACAGGCATTTAGCAGACGCTCTTATCCAGAGCCACTTACACAGTTTACATTTCTTTATATACAATCCATTTATACGGCCAGATATTTACTGAAGCAATTCAGGTTAAGTGCCCCTTGCTCAATGGGTACAATGGCAGTGCCCCTCCTGGGAATCGAACCTGAAACCTTTGCGTTACAAGCCCATATCCCTAACCATTATACAACACTGCCGCCCATAAAATCAGCAACCAATTCAGACCAAAGAAACCAGATGAGGTGAGTTAACTGTGTAATCAATGGCTTTAATTGATCACGTAAGAACTGAGTGCCAATGAAAATCGACACGCCCTACAGCTCTCCGAGGGCCAGAGTGAATGTCACTGTTCGGAGCGGGGGAGCTGTCCCCGGGTGGCTGACAGCGCCAGGCCAGGTGCCCACCTCCGCATCCGGGCGAGCCAGAGAGGACATGTCCTGGATGGTGCTGAGGTCATGCTCCAGTTTCAGGATCAGCTCCTTCTGCTCGGCGCTGGTCCGGACGGCCTCGGAGAACTCCAGCTGCAGCTCTGTGTAACGGCCTGTCAATCAACAGGGCAGGGCAGCCCCGCCCACACCCGTCAGCACACACCATATTACAGTTTTTCACAATTTTATATGCATGTAGAACCTGGCTATAAAGGCTCTTTACAGCAAGGAGGAGGTTGGCACCGCAATCACCTAATGTGTGCCATCTGGCTGGGGGATGCACGGCGGCCATTTTGCACCAGAGCACTCAGCACACATCAGCCAAAGCAGACCTGGAGGAATTCATGTAACCAATTAAACCGTGGGACAAACAGAGGACTAGATTGTGACAGCCGGAGTGGGAATCTTTCCAAACACAGGGGAGCCCCTACGTTTCATGATAAGTGCTATGGGATGGACAAAAACCAAAAAGGAAAACCATTTTCCTTTTTCTCTAGTAGCTCTGTGTGCTGCTAGCAGCTACTTTTGTAAATAAGTAGTGCTCACTATTAATGTGATATGTGGTCTCACCCCACTTACTGGAACGCACTTGTTGTAAGTCGCTCTGGATAAGACATCGCGTAATTGTAACCGGGCAATCGTAGGAAGAACGGGCCTCTGTTTAATCTGACAGACAGAATGGCGTATAACCGTGTCCCCATTAGCGCATTGCGGTTTACTCTTGGTTCAGAGGGAAGCTGGTAGAACAGGGGTCTACTCACCTGCACCGGCTTCGATATGACAACTCACCATTAAGTGACCACAATCTCCAACTTCTGTCTCCATCCAAAACAAAACATTCATTCACACCTTTAGAAAATACATTTCGAAAGACCGCAGAAAAAGGTCTGAAGTTTACACTCCCCTCAATGTCTATTCAAAGAGGAATTGAGTGCCCGCTGAATGTGAAAGGGTAATAGGCAGTTATCAGTTACGGGGATAGTTCTTTTGTTATTTTGTATCTCATGGGGGAAGCGACAGATACTAATGGAGAGTCTGAAAGAGATGTCGATCTTAATGCTGTGCCACGTGCCTTACTCTCCCCACGATAACGTGGTGATAACCTAAGATGTACTCATGGATGGAATCTGGAAGAAGGAGTGCATATAGTTAAAGGCCAACTTCACTTTATCTTTCCACAACCTAGCCTTTACACGACAAAAAAATGTTTGCACTGAAAGCACGAGTCAGTGCCACCTATTAGGACATTAACAGAGGCATAAAATAGTCAAACCCCCCCAATTTTAAGTCAAAATCCCTCCTGCAATGTACAGAAGAGTATGGAGGTGTGGACAATGGTGCTTGTGAGAACAATGTCATAGTATAGGCTGGCACATTACTATAGTCATGTTTGTTGTTATAGCATTACAAAACCGGATATAATAGTTCCGGTCCTGGATGCTGATTGGGCAACCAGAATTCCTGGCAGTGCCGATATTCATGATGCAGCACGGCTAAATAGAATGCCCATTTCAATATCGTCGCGCCTTCCGCTAACATAAACATCCCACGAAACATGTAATCCATATGAAAAGTTAATCCTTGACAGTCAAAATGTTGACGTTCAGTCACTGGGGTTCAATTTCCAAAAGGTTTCACTTTCCATAAAAGTGGGCTGTCCGGTGTTGCACTTATTGGTGGGCAGAGAAGAGAATAGCTTTTCAAAATAACAACAAAGGGCGAACTGAATAAGATTCTGTGTGAATGTCGAGAATTTAACTCTCCTTGCTTAGTGACCGCATTACTTCACCATTCGAAAGGATACACCCGTTTTCTATTTAAAATTGTTGTGTCTTACTTTTCTGATTCCATTTGAATATCTGTGTCATGGATCCATTTTATAACAGCGGTATCGAACTTGAGCCTGTTACATCTAGGGGTGTGATGGTATACCACAATATTAAAATATGAAATAGTACTATCATAAACTTAACGTAATACAGTGATAGTAAATCAGGTGGCAAAATACATTTTCATGCGGGGAAAAATATTTCAACCGTTACCCTACTAAAATGTCTAAATAACCCATATTAAATAATGTAATACTGGTCTGCTAATGCCATTTAATCCCACCACCTCTTTGGCTGTTCTTGCATTTTCTTTTGTTTACAATGCGATTGCGCACATGCAGACAGCTCCCTTGCATTTCCCAAATCTGGTAGGTAGCTGTTATTAGCTAGCTCGCTACAGGGCATAAATCTCAGTTTGCAGTCCCTTATAAAACTTGCAATGTCCGATGCTGATTCCGATACCGGGTATATAGAAGTAAAATAAGTTGATAAGTTGCTAGCTAGCTCTGTTCTCGGAATGAAGAAATAAACTTGTCACTGGCTAATGTGTATAACCTAAATTGAGACAGACGAGAGCAGGGATGTTGCGAGACTCAAGGGGACAGAAAAAAGAAAAAAAAGATGAGGGGCACGCACTCAGAGCCTGGCAAGCGAGGCTAGTGGCCGAGATAAATTAACCTACCTCCGCTGACCAAAGTCAATATTGGTAAAAATCTATCACAATGTTAGGCGCCTGACAGGTTGGGAATCACTGAGATAGATGTCAAGTTGTATCAAATTCTGAGCTATCCTGGGACTCATTTGAAAAAAGGACGATATCTTCTGCATTGCCAAACTGAAAATCAAATTAATTGGCGTTATCCTACACAATAATTTTACACTATAAAATAGGCCATCTATGTAGGCTAGCTACAATCTAACGTTAACAATTATTTGCAATCGCTGTCACTCGCCTTTCAGAGACAGCGGGTCGCCGTGGTGGTGCATCCAAATGAATAAAATTGCCGCCTCTACAAAAACGCCGAATGTAGTAGCGCGCCGTGTAATAAATATGAAACAGCAGATGAAGTCAATTTAAAAAATGAATGAAACGTTTTTTTACTGATAGCCTATTTTCCATTTATTTTATGCTACCACCTAGTAGCAATCAGTGCAAGGGTTAAAGCCTCTGTGTATTAATGCCAGATGTAAAAATAAAAACAAATAATTTAAAAAAAATTATACTGTCACACACATACACTACCGGTCAAAAGTTTTAGAACAACCCTATTTTCCAGTTTTTATTGAAATTTAAGCAGTTCAAGTCCAGTGAATAACCTGAAATGGTACAAAGGTAAGCGCTAAACTGCCAGAGGTTTTATATTTAAAAAAAAAAAAGTTTAGGTTACCAAAAACAGAAAAATAATGTAATTTTTTTGGCAGTGAGTAGTTGTCTACACCATCAAAAGGCACTTGGAAACTGGAGGAAACTCTGACAGGAAGGGGTCTGGCAGACCCAAAGCCACAACAAAATCAGAAGACAAGTTTCTGAGAATCAACAGCTTGCGTGATAGGCGGTTCACAGGACAACAGCTTTAAGTACAGCTTAACACTGGCCGAAGTATGGAAGTCTCAGTTTCAACTGTGAAGAGAAAAGCTGCAGGTTTGACAGGTCGAGTGGCAGTAAGAAAGCCATTGCTAAGATGGCAAAATAAGAAAAAGAGGCTTGCCTGGGCCATGAAGCACCACCAGTGGACTACTGAAGATATTGTCTTATGAAATCTTGAAAGGTTTTTGTAGGCCGTCGAGTAGGCGAAAGGATGGTTCCTCAGTGTGTGACACCAACTGTCAAACATGGAGGAGTAAGCGTGATGGTCTGGGGCTCTTTTGCTGGATCCAGAGTCGACGACTTGCACAGAGTGACTGTTAACCCACGTTAACCCATTACTTGTTCCCTGAAAAGAGCCTTTTTTTATAACTCTGAAATTGACATTATTTTTCAGTTTTTGGTAACCGAAACTTTTTTTTAACGCAGTTTACCACTTACCTTTGTACCATTTCAGGTTATTCACTGGACTTGAACTGCTTAAATTTCAGTAAAAACAGGAAAATGGGGGTGCTCTAAAACTTTTGACTGCTAGTGTACACATGCATTTCTTTTAGGCAGTCAAAGAAAACACTTAGGCGGCCCAACGCCTAAGCATTAGACAGGCAGGGAAAACCCTGCATACAACAAACAGATCGAGTTGTAAACTTTGTGTGATACTTTGTGATATACCAAAAACTGATATTGAGTAGGTGGTAAAAAATGAAAATGTGAAAATTTAATACCTTCACAGCCCTAGTTACATCATGAATACCAGCACAGCTAGGGGTCTGCCGGCACTCCGTTTCACATCGTGCCTAACAACCATGACCTATGATTTATGTGGAAAATTATGATCATTCCAACCAATGTAACTCTGTGTTTAGGCCTCATTCAGTACCGAATAAACAGTATTGGGAGACCCAGGTTTTCAAGCCTGACCTGGTTATTGATGAATCCTGTGGCCCATTTTAATTTGCTGTGATGCACAGGAATGTGAGCATGGAGCGAGGAGACCATGCTCCTTTAGATTGACCAGGGGCCCGTCCCAGGGGAATCAGCTTCTTTTACCATCAAGTTAAAATGTATTCATGTAACGGGGGTCAGTCTGCTGTGGGTTTCAAACAACGGGCCTCGCCTCACAACAAGAGATACGATTAGCCCGCTGAGCTAAAGACCAAGGTCCCCAGCCAAGGGAACTAATCATACTCTTATTGCTTCTCCAGGGGTGATGTCACATTCTGTAGCGGAACTTCACGTGCCAACTCCCGTCTCTAAACTAATTTACCTTCAAAACACCTCAGAAGATACCAGACAGACAGACGGACAAAGAATACATCACACACCAACTTTTGTGTTTGTATAAAAGATATTTACTTCAATTATCACACCTAGGGTGCTAGTGAATAATAATAATAATAATAATAATAATAATAATAACAATAATAATAATAATACATTGTGTGAGTTTCATACAGTGATATTGCTTCTCCATATTGTATAGGGACTGTCTTACAGTGCTGGGAACAGACTACATGACTTTACGTGTTAGGGACAATAAAATAAAATTTAAAAAACACGGACCAAAACCACAATCGAAACAAACAAACAAAAATATATAATAAAAAAATAAATAGAATTACCAGAAGAAAAAAAGTTTTGTTTTCTTTCTATTCGTCTTTGTTGGAGGAAATCATTGCCAAAACCACGCAGCTTCTTACGTCTTACACAGAAACGGCGGCTACGCCCCGGCTGGCGGTCCGATAGACAGCATCTCTCTCTGCCGTCAGAGTGACAGAGAGGCTCCACGGCCACGAAGCCAGGCTCTCAAATGCCGCAAAGTCCTCCTGTATTACCCTTGAAAGCCACCCCCCCCCCCCCCCAGAATGTGAAAAAATGCCAAGTAGCAAAACAAAAACCACCATAACTATTGCTCTCCTTCATGGTCAGGAGCTGCCCGACGCACCTGATGCACAAAACAACGTGGAAGGAACGCAAGCCTGGCGGATGGCGGCCCTGTCTCCAGGGCCGAGCGTTATAGAGGAAGGCTGCACTGAAACTCACGGCCAGCTCAAGTGCCACTTTCACTGAGAAAGACACTTTTTGGTTGACCAGATTTTTTTTTTCTTATTTTCTGTAACATCAGGGTAACAAAACTTCAATGTGAAGTTTGGTAACAAATCACAATAACCTCATGAAGCCCCCCACCCCCCCCAAACAAAAGAAATAAAATGCACCAACACGCCCTATGGAAGCCACATCTGTACAACTGAGGCCTCCAGCCAAAGCAAGCATTGGCTGAACTTCAACAGCCGAGTAGAATAAAAACGTTTCAAGGGAAAGGAAATCCTCTGAAAGCGGCTAATAGCTCTTGAATGTCAGGAAAACTGAATTAATATTTGGTATACGATTGTGCTCAACCACAACCCATTGGAAAGCTCATTAAGAAAAAGTTTTCCACTTTTTTTTAATTAATTTTTTTTTTTGGGGGGGGGGGGGGAAATCTATTTAATCAAAGGAAATGTCTGACTCCTTTTACCAGCCCCATTATGTAACTGGTATGGTAGGTTTGTTTATAAAAGATTTAAAAAAACCTTACTGCTTACTTACAACTTAAATGTTTTTGGAAACCAGGCTTGTGTCAATTTTGACCGGTAATTTTTCACTTATAAAGTACTTAACAGAAAACTCGCTACAAATGCTGCCGATCATAACACGAGGATTGGAGACCTCTGGCACTTATAGGTTGTGAGTGGGCGTGGCGCAATAACCCCCCAGCCCCCGATAAAAGTAGTGTCCCCATTTCCATGTTATCAGCTGAAAAATATTCTTCTAGAAAAAGGCTGCTTATAAATCTGGTATATTAGTAGTAAAGTGAGAAAATGTGAAGAACCACACACTGGCAGCATGTGCAGTTACCCCCTCCCCCATCTTTTTTTCTTATTTTTTGAAATATTTTTTTTTTGGAAATCGTTAATGCAAATCTGTGTACAACAGCCTCTTAATAAGGCCTAAGACTTCTGCAGTACGATATGGCCAAAACAAGATCAAAGTACAAGAATATAAACAACAACACAAAGTACTGATTTGATAAACTGCATGATTTCTGTGGAGGACGATAAAAGCTCCCAAGCTAAGATTAATGTAGACCTGAGTGGACAGGTCTCCTCAGTCAACCAATCAGAAGCAGTACCAGCTTCAGTAGTGATGTGACGCCTAGGAGCTCGAATGCAAGAGGTTACCACGGCCTTAGCAGACCCTGGCTAAAAAGGAAGGGGGGGGGTCTGACATTACAC
The DNA here is from genome assembly GCA_029706075.1 of Aldrovandia affinis. NCBI lineage: Eukaryota > Metazoa > Chordata > Actinopteri > Notacanthiformes > Halosauridae > Aldrovandia > Aldrovandia affinis. Next base: position 375,533 of record JAINUG010000012.1, read on the forward strand.
TGCACGAGGCAAAACAAAAAACATACCTCACACAAAAGAGGGTTCCCTGTGGACTACAAAACATTTCAGAACAAACAATATCTAATTAGCAGCAAGGCACTGTGGGAGAAGTAGTTTTATTAAGCATCGCCGTAGTTCTCCAGTGGGCCGATGCTGCTAGTGTGGCAGCACTTGAAGCTGGTGACTTTGATGGACAAACAAATAGTTGTCCGTAGTGCTCACGGTGCCACGGGTCCTCAAAAATATTTTGGAAAATCACTTGTTGCTTCAGTGTTTTCAGTCAGGGAAGATCTTGCGCTGATGTGAGGAAAGTACTTAAATCACCAACAATATCAGCAATGACCACGTTGTAATGGGACCGCAAAGACGACTGAGATAATTGACATTCTCTGTAAAGTCAGCATACATCCACATGGATTACAGTCAGTGGAAAGCTTAATAACCCACACTTTCCCACAGCATCGACTATACTGGCCCATAGAACCTCTCATCCATCTGGGGTCGAAGTAGACAAAAGTAAAGGGCTTTGCCAAACATAAGAGAAGTGATAATTGTGTCCAGATGGCTGAATGTAGGACATTTGGGTCAGCACCCCCATATCTTCTGATTCCTGATAATCGCTATGCAACAACCAATAATCTCTTACCATGTTTAAATCTTGACGCTGGGAAATGTGTGTTCCATTTTCCCGCAAAAGTTATCAAATTAATTGACAGCCTTGAATTGCATTGCTATACAATTCTGATAGCCTTCATGGTTCATGTTCCCCCTGCCTATTCCTCTGCTACACGTGAGCATAAAAAAGGTGGGCTTTGCAATGGATTTCAATTCATCCAATTTCCACAATGCAACGTTTTACACTACCCTCACTAGTTTCTTATTGCCATAAACACCACTACTAACTTCCATTTTGGACTTTATCAAGCAAAATCAAACGATGAGATGTTATGATAATTAAAACTTAAAACCAATATAAGAACTGTTCAAAATCTACTGCAAAGCCATTCCAAAAGTATGGCCACTCAAAGAACTGTCAAACAAAACCAACAGCAGCTGGATCTGCTCCGAAAAAGTCAGACGGAAAGTAAATAGTCAGTTACTTTAACGAAGCAAACTGAGGAAGAAGAAGGAAAATCTGGTCTTTATGAGGAGGCAATGGTTTTTCTTACATCTCAAAACAAAATTGGAAAAGCTCAACAGAAACACCTGCGGGACTGACAAAACTATTATTTAATCCCGCCAGCAAGTTCTGCTGTTGTGTACGTACACCAGTGACTCTGAAAGCTGAAAGACCTGCGAGACTCACCTTTCATCGAAAAAAACAAAAAGAAATCTGAGGTTTTTAGTCCTGATATGGAGAGAGGAGCTGCATACTTAACTCTACTTCAATGCTACACAAATGTATCAATGTCAAAAAAAACGAACAGCTCGAGGAGTCGCTATTACGATATATCTTTTCATCTGTACATCTTTACATGACAGTTTATAGAACATCTCTAGCAATCTGATTTAGTTCTGTAGAAAAATATTTGCAACGGGCAAGCTCCCGATTCTTTTGCTTTTGATTATGAAAATGATTCCGCATGATATTCACTGGAGTGAGAACATTTGGTATTGTGGATTCAACGGCATACAATCTACTAAATGACGGAAAAAATCTAGACAAGAAACAAAAAGCCGCGGCAAGCACAAAAACGACAGACGTGTGTGTAAAATGGCCTTTACTTTTACCAGTGTGTTGCTTTGGGGCTTGCTCCTGGATTTCACAAACACTTCCTCCGATTCTTCATAAAGATGACTACAAAGCTTACCCGTTCTTCAGAAAACTACAGATGAGTGCACATCTACAATAAAGGGCCCTACACAGCGAAGGTGCCTTCCCTGCCATTGGCTATCAGCAGAAATATACAAACGGACACGTAAAACCAAAAACAGAAGTTTTGAAATCTGCGCCGAGCACTCTTTGCAACAGGACGAGCACGGCGACCTATCTGAGTCACGTACCCAAATCTTACTGCCCTGCACTGTTGAAGTCAGACAAAAGAAAAAAAGAAAGAAGTATTCCACGACCGTGTCTAAGATGATTTGGTCCTTTACACACATTGTAACGCTTAAAAGTATTTCTTCACCTCTTTTGTGTCACCTGGATTTTTGTTGTTCTTCTATACCCCTGGCTTGCCGGGGAATCAGAGTGACCGCAGAGGCCAAGATCACAGGCCCAAGAGCCTGAATCGCATTTTTTACCCAAACACGTGCAGTACTCCTCCCCAACACAGTGAGCGCATGACCTCGGCGAGTCCCACAAATCCAACACCACCAACGAACAATGTCATTCGGAGGCTTGTCTGAGGTGAACATAGTTTATTTAGTCTACTTTTCCAGAAGGCGCTACTGCTTTTTAAGTGAAAGGCCCCAGCCTTGCTGGCAGAGGGAGAACTGCAGTGTAGACTGAGCTCTGTGTGAAAACGCAATTACGGAGGCTCTGAACATTTACAAACCCGTTTTGCCACTACTATTTGGTTTTCATTTAATCGTTTGAGGAGTTACATTTGTTTTTCCCAGAGAGCGCTAACACACGCACGCACACACACACACACACACGCTCACAAAAATTAAATGCCATCTTAAATGAGAAATTGCACATGGCAGGCGGAAAATTTATGACATAATTAAAATGTCAAGTAGGACCAAGTCGGACAAATCAATGTTTTGAAGATTACAGTCCACTACAGTGTCTAATACAGTATAAGGAGACAATGGTTCTCAAAGGGACGGAATGAGGAAGCTAACATTACTGGAGATATACCCTTCATTTGTATCTATTTACTCAGAAAGGTTTCATACCAGTTGATTAATTATACAGATTAACAATGATAGAAATAGGAGATGATTGCCCTCAATGGCGGAGTTGATCTGATTATACGAAAAGGTGAAAGATTCTCGGTTAAAATAAAATAAAAATTGGGATGGAAGTTGTTTTCTACTGGATCAGTTAAATTAAAAAACATGTATAGATGAGTAAAATGTTTTTTTTTGGAGGGGGGGTCACAATGACAGTGTTCTGGAGAAAACGGACCGTGGTCAGAATACAGACCTGCTACCTTAGACGAGAACAGCAGGATGCACCACTGACATTCAAACATGCTTTTCATCCTCTGTCTGTGGAGCCGTTACAGGCACACGCCTGAACTCCACCACAGCCTTTTCTTAAGCCTTGGTCCACACAGCATCTCACTACTGGGGGGGACGCACATTCATTCAACAACGAGCGGAGCTGCACATTCCCTCTCTCTCTCACAGCTATTCATCTCTCACAGCTAATTCATCATTGGCAAGGACTGAATGGAGAAAGACTACATTTCCCACATGGATCCTGGTCTATTTGTATGACCCTGGCCTTGTGAAAGACCTCCACTGTCTGACAGCCTTCAGATCTAGTGACATCATAATCACCATGACAGCGCATCAGAGCCCCAGCGGTGTTTCTGTTCCAGGGGTCTACAGTGGTGTGCTCCGCGGGGCTTAGGAACAGCCTGCAACACAGTTCCACACTCTTCACAGGTTCATAGCTGACAGCCAGCTTCCAAACAACTTTTTGGGATTGTGTCTCGAGCCTCGTTTCATGGCAGCTTCAGCTCAACGCCCCAGTGACTGCAGTACACTCTCGGCAGGAATAAAGAATAACACAGCAACTGAGTGGTACTATGGACAAGGGCTCTGAATCGCATAAATGTATTATCAACCGACCACATGCGAAATTAAGTGGATCCATTCATGGAGTGTACAGTTAATGGGGGGGGAGGGGTAATTCAACACATTATCAAGTTTGGGCCAAATTCAGGCAGACAGCACTGCAGGAGGCAAATTAAAATATGAACGTGCATTGACGTTACATACAGCGCAAACCCACAGCTACTGCGTTCTTCTGGTGTGGCCAGCAAAACATGGAAGGACTGAAGTGAAGCGACTTAAAACGTTTGGCTCGGAACGCGATCGCCTTCCGTTCACAAGTGCCAACTGCACTGGGCTTGGTGTGGAAAAACTAACAAACGAGCTAACAGAAGCTGACTGCAAGAGAAAGTGACCAATCCGGGGCTGCAGACCCCCACCCCACCCCGCCCACCTGCTTTAGTTAGAGGGGTCCATTAATGATGACATCATCGCGCTCCTGCTGCGTGCGTGACCTCGAGACAGCCTGGAAAAAGCTTCTCAGGTTAGTTAAGTGCTTTCACTGCAAGTCCTACCCGTTTAAACAACCATAAAAAACCCAGTCAAAATAAACAGTCCTGACTTCCACTCACACGCCCCGGAAAAAGGGTGGCATTAGCCAGACATGCCTTGCTGCTGGCAGCGGTTTCAGGCTAACTGCATTAAGCCTGGTGCCCCAGCATCACACATAAGGGGGCGATGAGCTAACCGTTTGCCTCTTTTGTGCTTTTCAAAGTGAAAACGTAAAAGAACACTATGGGCCATATCATTTTGAGTAGAAACTAAAGCAATTTTGCCAATGGACTTAAGACACCTAAGTTGTCACTCAGTTATTATCTAATCAAAATGAAGTGCTTTTTTTCCTTCTGCAAAAATGTGTCATCACTGGCATTATGTTAATGACTGACCCCAGGTCAGTGAGCACTGATTTTCAGACCCTCAATGTCTCTTCCCAGAGGAGGAGGTCATGGGTATGGGTCATAAGCACACACATCAAGATCTTTTGCACTCTTTGACAGTTGGCAGCAGGAGAGAATGTTCAGCAATAAAGCCAAATACTAGTGGCCCCAGAGACATTTAGGGTCTCAACAACAGTGATTCCTCATTTTAATCAGGAAAAATCACATCCCTCATCACTGGCTCTTGTAAATGACTGACCCCAGGTCAGTGACCAGTTGTCAGGGGCGGAGGGGTGGAAGGACTGCTGGGAAGGCTTTGGTTTGAAACCAAATGAACAAAGGTAAAGTTGAAAGGGAGGGCATCGGCTCAACACCCCCCCCACCCAAAGCTCAGTGGTACGGAGGGGTTTCGAAGCAATGACATGCTGGGACACGTTTAGAACGCGCTGGGATACATTAGGAACGCGCTGAGAATGCACTGTGACACACTGAAAAGCAGCGGTTCACCAGCTCCATTCTTGGCTTTAGAGTCGCAGTTCAGCGACATTTAGGGAGCACATTTATTTTAAATCCGTGAATTTGGGAAGGCCCACAGCCCCCCTGCCCTCCAGAGTAATTACATAATTCGTGCTTGGCCAAGGAAGGGGCGTAGGGTGGGTGCAGGGGTGTGGGGTTGGTGGAGAGGGGTTTTGCTGTAGGGGTATGGGGCGGGCGGGTTGGTGGAGGGGTGTGGCGGTGGTGGAAAGGTGTGGGGTTGGTGGAAGGGAGTGCTGGTGGAGGGTCGTGGGGTTGATAGAGGGGTGCAGAGGTGGTGGAAAGGTGTGGGGTTGGTGGAAGGGAGTGCTGTTGGGGGGTCGTGGGGTTGGTAGAGGGTGCGGGGGTGGTGGGAAGGTGTGGGGTTGGTGGAAGGGAGTGCTGTTGGGGGGTCGTGGGGTTGGTGGAGGGGTGTGGCGGTGGTGGAAAGGTGTGGGGTTGGTGGAAGGGAGTGCTGTTGGAGGGTCGTGGGGTTGATAGAGGGGTGCGGGGGTGGTGGAAAGGTGTGGGGTTGGTGGAAGGGAGTGCTGTTGGGGGTCGTGGGGTTGGTAGAGGGGTGCGGGGGTGGCGGAGGGGGCCAGAGGTTTACAGCCCAGCAGTTAAAGGCAGGAGCTGCTCTCTGAGCTGGGCTGCAGGGCGGGTGGAGGCTGTGCTTGGTTTGAAACCATGTGTCAAAGGCATACATTTCCCAGAGTCCCATGTGGTACCACTCTCTCCTAGTGCCAAGGGACTGGTGCAATGCGAGATCACACAATCCCAAACGCGTGCTTGGTTAAACTTAAGCAGAAGGTATAGTCTACAAACAGGTTGTGATGCTTCTGTGTGACATGAAACCCATCCTTTTAAAGGTGACTAATAATACAATTAATTGAATCAAAACATAACTTTTAGTTAGGGTTTTCGGGTAAGGACTTAAGAAGTCTAGCAGTTTTAGAGAAATTTTGAATAATTTTGTCGTAAAACAAGAGCAAAATGTGCAATAATCATTATGTTACTGAGAGACAATATATTCTTCAGACCTGAAATGCATGTTATTAATCTTGATATTCTCTTGGTTTGACCTCAGTACATGTGAGAATGTACTTTCTGTATCAGCAGTCTGTGTTCTGTGGAAGCCATCTTAAGCGTGCTCACCTACGTTACAGGGAGCCATAGCAGAAACCCATCATTTACTCACTTTGATGACACACAAAGTCAAACCTGCATGCTACCAAAAGAGAAAAAGTGTCCAAATTTGTGGCTGGAGATCTAGCACTGTGTCCCAGCCTAGCCGAATCCATCAAAGCTCAAGCTGTGTCTTGAAGGATGGTGCTAAAGGGAGAAAATATTTCTGTTCACATAAAACACTGAGAGTGTGATAGATTAGCTTCTTCCGAGTACTGTGTGCATAGTTAAGTTTTGTTGCTCAGGAATAACTCCTAGTAATCCATGCGTTTTGGTCTAGTTAGGGCAGACGCAGTGCTGGACCTTGTTACAAACTGAGATTTTTAGCAATGCAAGTATGGCATGACACGACACTAATATACCACAATTGATTTTGGATCAAATCTGAGCAGTGCCAGTGCTGACTGTTGCCCGGGAGACCTGCAGGGTGACTCATAAGTGGCCTCCGCATCACCCAGGGTGAGGGGGAGGGTTTCTGGTAGCACTGTTCAACAGCACCCCCTGGTTGATTGATGCCACTGCAGTAGTTGCTCAGCTCAGCTGGTGGTGGTTGCAGAGCAGAAGAGTGTCAACTGACCCCACGTTTTGAAGGACCCGTGTTCCAGTCCTTTCCTGAAAAGGACCCTGCTTTGATGAGCCTGAGCTTACAGTTGTGATTGGCCATTCCAAATTGCGGAGAAAACATTTGGACGTTTCCTTTTTAAACAACTGATTTTGGACCAACAGTCAAACGACTTGTAACAGTACGGAATGTTCAGTCTCCTTGTTCAATTTGCTGATAAAAACATACAGACAGACAGTACCTACAACAATACACAGTCCATAAAAATACTGAATAGTGTACTCAGGGAGCTTACTCAAAGTATTGTATACTCATATCCTGACTGCTCGATTGTGCATTGGCATCTACAGCACCAATCACTCTCTAATTTAGTGTATCGCTGTTGCTTGATTTTCAAGAAGTGCAAGAAACGTAGACACAAAGGACTTTAAAAAATAGTAGGTGCTTTTTCAGCTCATCGCCACTTTTAAAATGGCATTCCAAGTCGGGAAAAACATTAAATTCAAACCTGTTCTGTTTACAGAACATCAAATTATGTAAGACAGGCGATTTTACGTGAATCATGATTGAAATATCTCCCTCCAAAACGGTTACACATAACGATTTTGTCGTGAGTGGATCACATGACAAATCACACCAGGGCGTTAGTGTACACTGTGCATGCGTGCGTGTCGCTCAGGTCACCGTTACTCGTGACGTGCGAGCCTCTTGCGCCGTAAACTTTGTTCATCTCACAGACCGTCACAACTGCAGCAAACACAAGCCACGCTCACACTCTCCTGGAGCGAGCGCAACGGAGCTGAACTGGGCCTCTACAGGTCAACCTGCCTGACTTCTGATTGGGCGGACCGGGGGTAACCAAAGCATGACGGACCAATCAGATAAGTGAAACCAATGACACAAATGATCCGGTTGCTAAGAGCTTCCGATTGGATGCCACACGGTGTGGTGCGTGACACTGGGCGCGAGAGCCAATCAGCATGCAGAGATGGTCGCCTCTCTGGGAAGAGGTGCACGAGTGAAAAGAAAAGAGCGGAAAGGGAAATAAAAGGTTAAACCTGACTGGACCTGATTCTCAAACGAGCGCGTGTGCGCTGAGGTGCTCTGTACTCTTGTCCTCCTTTTTCAAACAAAACACTCACAAATAGTAGCAACGTTAAACCGTGAACAGTGAAGTACATATACTGCTAGCATGATCATGTTTCCTTACGCAGCTCTATTAAAACAATATAAATGACACTGTCAAAATAATCTTCAGAGTTCACCAATATACATGTATGACAACTACATCCTGTAAATATTACCCAATACTGCCGGCAGTCTATCAGTCTAAAAAAATGTCACTTGCCCAAATTAGAAACCCTTCCATAATAAAAATGAAATAATAATAATAAAAAATAAAAACAAAAAATCCAATAAAATAAGACAAATGAAAAATACAGCACCTATAAATAAGCAGAAACAACAAAACAAAAAATCTATATACTTATCTTTTAAGATATGGCAATAAAAGGAATCTAAATATCAGCTACTCTGAAAGCAGCAGCACATGTGATAAAACAGCTTAATAAGAAACTGTGGCAGTTGTGCGCTCTAAGTGTGCGCAGGTACGTACAAATATCCTCACGTAGACTTATAAAAAAACACCCACACTGCAAACTCACGCAGTCACTCACTCCTGACGGGGGCGGGGCCTCTGGACACTCCCACTCGCACGCGGGGGAGGGGAGGCAGTGGGCGGGGCAGGCACTGCAAGCTTGGGGGCGCAGTGTGAATGTGTCGGGAGCATACTTATGTTATGTATGTGCGCTGTGTGTGTCGAGCAGGTCCGGCGTGACGCGAGGAGTGTCAGGCTGTTTTCATTTTCTCAATGAAACTTTCCTTCTCCTCATACCGGTGACACTGGGTGTCGGGGGCCTGAGTGCTTCTTGTTTTGAGCGATTTATGACTATATTCATTAAGGGTAGCCAGTTTGATTAAAATAAATAAATAACTGAACACGAGAAGAATTTGGTAACAGAATTCGGAGTCATTTGAGGTATTCCTGATTCCACACCGCGTCACGTGGTACTTTGGTATCCCATAATTCATTAATCGCAGTGCTCAGATTGACCCCACTGGTAATTGCACTCGTGTCTACTGGCAATCCATGCTCACAGCCCACTGGCTGGTGGTGTTTGTATCTCTGTGTCTGGCACACTTTCTTTACAGATACATTACAGATGCGTTTGGAGGATGAGTTGACCTAGCGCAGGTCCTGCGGCCTGCATGTTGGTAACAAGTGCATAAGGGAGATGAGCTAGCACATCTGCCCTCACGCAATGTGTGTACGTTCAGGGCAAAAAAGCAGGTTTTTATTCATATACATAATCATGTGTACTGTTGAGTATATACATAGGTTATTTGTTGGATGTTTGTCTCAATGCACTTGTCCTTGTGTGCTGTGTGTGTGTGTCTGTGTGTGTGTGTCTGTGTTGTGTTGTGTTACCAAGCTTGACAGAGCCTTGCGAAGGGAGTTTGGAGCCTGAAAACTTAGAGCTGTGCAGCACTTGGCTTTTGCAAATGCAAACTCAAATGCAAATGAAAGTGCTTCCCTTGCACTGTGCATTTGAGTGTCGCGCAGTGGGACGGACAAGCTTGTGCAGCGCTGAGCCCAGGCCTCCTGCACGAGGGCTCACCGCTCTGGTTTTCTGGTTAGAGGTTAAAAAGCAGGGGTTTTTTGCTTGTTTTTTAACATAAAAATATCCAGACAGATTTCTACATTATTTTTCTCTTTTTGTTTTTCCATCTTCTTCCTTTTCCTGATTTTGGCCTAAAAGGGAGTGTTTTAAAACCAACGCTCACAATTTACCCAAATATAGTTAGCCCACATCCGTTAAAGCTATGATATAAATGTGCACTACAAAGAGTTCTAGAACACATACGAGCAGTTAACACTACATCAGCTACCACAAAGATTTTTTTCGATTTTTTTTGTGTTTCCTGACATGACCTTTTTGCTTTTTAAAGTTAAAAAACTGTGCATTGGAGTGATAATTTCATTTTTTTTTCCTTTAAAAGTTTTAAAACAGTAACTGTTTGTTGTCATAATTTTTTTTTCTTGTAAGTTTCCCTCCCTAAATATCTAGGAATCCAAACTAGAACTGTTTAGAGTCGGCAGACTGTGCAATCTCTTAATGGCAACCAAATTTCTATAAAATTAGTTTTTTTTCCCCCTTTGGAATTAAGGAAAAACATTTTTTTGATTCCCCCACAAAGTAGTTCAGGGTGCAGTGGCGATTGGCCACCATTAGATGGCAGCACAACGGAGGGGGGGGGGAGGGGTTTCAACTGTCTTTCTCCCCCTCCCCCACCCCCCCAGACAAACATCTGTTTGTAGATGCTGGGCCCTGGCTTATGACCTCTTCTCTGTTTGACTCATCCCTCTTCTAGGAGAAACACAAATACTCTGGAGAGAGAGAGAGAGAAAAAGGGCAAAAATGCCCCCAGCAAAAACGCACGTGCACGGACACACGGGGAAAAGGCAAGAAAAACAAACAAACAAACAAACAAAAAAGAGGTTGTAACAGTTATTCAGCTCGACAGTGTGTGAAAAAACTGTCTGAGAAGATGCTTTAGAAAACTCGGAAGGTGACGAACGAGGGAGCGAATGAAGAATAAAAAGGAGCGATAAACTAATTGCTTGTGTTTGAGGCAGGTTCCGTCGTCCGTCTGCCCTCCAGGGGACGCGATGCTTGCTGCACATAGTTGAACCCCCCCTGGAGCCCTGTGGCCTGCAGGGTGTTTTAAGTGCTTTTCTCAGTCATATCAGACTAAGTCCTTTTCTTGTTTCTCTTTTTTCTCTTTTCCCCACACGTCCACCTGTCCAGACCAGCTCTCTCCCTCTCTCAGGAGAAGCTGAGGTGAGAGTGATCATCGGAGTAGCGCTCAGTGCTCGCCTCTCCCAACAGCCAGGGGGCGCTGTGGAGGGGCTCAGAACTCCCACTCGGAGGGCTCTTCGCGGCTGGCAGCCTTCTCCAGGCGGTGGATGATGTTGTTGAGGTTGGCAGCTTTCTTCTTGCGTAGGCTGCTGTCCCTGGGGACCCGGGCCTCGGGGAAGCTGAACATGCTGACGGCGGGGTGGCGCGGTGGCCGCTGGTGCACGGCATGCTGGGAGCTGAGGTAGTGGCATCCTGCGGGCCCCCCTCGTCCCTCGCCTCTCTCTGGTCGACGCATTCCCCCTCTGAGGCTCCTCCGCCGTACTCTTCGGGCGCCGCCCCCCCACTGCCCCGCCCCTCCACCGTGCCGTCCGATTCGGTGCCGTCGCAGCTGTCACCCTCTCCAGCCTGAGCCAATCGGGCTGAGGGGGAGCCCCCCTCCCGAGGTGCTCCCCCCGAACCGGCCTGGATCTCCTCTATGAAGAGCTCCCGCCGGATTCTTGACCTGCAACACCGACAGATGACAGAGTCTGCGGTTAGTATCGGCGCTATCACAAACATCACTACACTTTATACAACCAATACCATCATTACACTTTACACACTCAGAAGCACAACTCCACCTTACACACTCAGAAGCACAACTCCACCTTACACACTCAGAAGCACAACTCCACCTTACACACTCAGAACCACAACCACACCTTACCGTCATTACAGCTCACACACTCAAGACTCTCAGTGTGGGCTCACCTGTAGTTGTGGAACCAGTTGATGACGGTGCTGGTCTTGAGGTTGAGCTGGCTGGCCAGCCCCTCGATGGTTTTGGGGGAAGGGTAGGGCTTCTGCTGGTAGGCCCGTTTGAGGGCCTCTTTCTCCTCAGGAGCCAGGACCACGCGGACCTTCTTCAGGTGCTGGTGCTGGTGCTGGTGGTGCTGCGGGCTGCCCCCCAGGCTGAACTCTGGCCTTGCCGGGCCACTGTCCGCCAGCTGGCTCTCACTCACCGAGCTGTGGCGGCGCTTCATATATGCTGTGGAGACAGAGAGACCCGCGGTTAGGACTCACGGACACACAGACCCACACGTTAGGACTCACGGACACACAGACCAGGATGTTAGGACTCATGGACACAAAGACCAGCATGTTAGGACTCATGGACACACAGACCAACGCGCTAGGACTCACGGAAACACAGACCAGTGTGTTACGACTCATGGACAAACAGACCAACGCGTTAGGACTCAGGGACACATAGACCCGCGTGTTAGGACTCATAGACACATAGACCTGTGGTTAGGACTCACGGACACAGACCCGCGCGTTAGGACTCATGGACACACAGACCAGCACCTCATACATAAAGATGTTGTGCACAAGGATTTAGTTTTTTTCATGTATCTTTTGCCATTAGCCCTTTCTTAAAAGAATGTTGGTAGAGATTGGCCTGCAAAATTAATATTGTCTCAGCAAATTACATAATTTCTATTGCACACAAACATTAAAACCTCACAAAAGGATCTGCATGAACAGTGAAGTTAATCTGCAATCCATTGATCTAGACTGGCTGATCGCTCTGCCTCTGCACCACTGCCTGGACATACAGTGTAAAACAAACCTTGCTGGCTGGCTGGGTCAGCTAGTTCCTTCCATTTCCTCGTTTTGAGTTTGCATTTGATAGCACATGCCTTCACAATGTCATGTTTTTTTTCCATACATGTATTAAACACATTATGTCACGTCAAAGGAAGCGTCTTAGCTCGAAGGAGAGCGTAACATTGCCCAAGCTGTCCTAAATATTTTTAGTGAAGTCCACCAGGAGGCAGTCTTGTCCCATTAAAGCGGGAAAAGAGAATACTCTTAGTGTATGTGAGTCCACTCATTGTAAACCTCCAGTGAATACTGTGATGCAGGTTACTTTAAACAATGAACACAATAATCCCCCGGTCATGTTCAGTGGCAAGGTCTGGGATGAACAACTAGACACTGTACACATCCGCTGTGCCATAGAAATCATAAACACGCAAAAACTGGGAGTCAACCACCCAACAATATTCCAAAACGCCTTTCTTAACATTATTTATGCTTTTGTCTATTTCCCTTGACCTTGAAATGCAACTATGTTGAAATGCAGAACATGGATAAGATTCATAGATCCCAGTTCATCTGTGAAATGATTAATAATAACAACAAAAAAAGAAGTTTACTTCCACGGAATTACCACGCTACAAATAATTGATATGATTTGTGTGGTTCAGCCTGTAGGCCCTGTGCGTTTTGCTTGTTGATGCTGCGTTTGAAGATGCAGTTCTCTCAGATACAATGCGCCATTCTGCCCCACCTCCTCCAGCCTCGCTGTGCTGTGGAGGTCAGACGTGCGGTCCCCCTCCACGGCGCTGGGGGCCGGGCGAGGTTTCTCAAAGTCACAGCGCGGCTCCAACAGAGCCTGCCCCGCGGCCTGCCGCATAATGAACCATCGCTATGTGCGCCCAAAAGCACCAGCAATGTCACTTTTACCCCCAGAGAAGTGTTAAACAGGCCCCGTCACTCAGAGAATGCTCACTTAGCTTACTGGAGTGCGTGTGTGTGCATGTGTGTGTGTGTGTGTGTGTGTGAGGGTATGTGTATGCATGTGCGTGTGTGTGCATGAGCGTGTGTGTGTGTGTGTGTTAGAGAGAGAGTGTGTGACTTTGTGTGTGTGTGTGTGTGTGTATGTGTGAGCGTGTGTGTGTATGTGTGTGAGCGTGTGTGTGAGCATGTGTGTGTGTGTGTGTGTGTGAGAGAGAGTTTGTGTATGTGTGTGTGTGTGAGTGTGAGTGTGTGTGTGTGTGTGTGTGTGTGTGTGTGTGTGGTTATGAATGCATCAGAATAAGCAGGCCCTGGAGAGCTCCCCAGATGTCACCTCAGATGAGAGCAGTGAGAGGGAGCTGGCTGATGAATGTGGACAGCGGCTAGGAAGGCCTTCTCTTCTGAGAGCACATTATCTAGGGCCTGGGGACACCCGACTGTTTGCAGAACAGAAAAGAGCATCAAAAAGCCCTGCTTGATCCTGTTTGATTCTGCATTAGCAGGTTCCACAGCCCTCACAGCGCACGGACAAACACTGGGAAAATGAACGCTCTCTTTCTCCTGAGCAGTCCGAGACTAGGACACCGGTCTACAGCTTGTTTTCCACCAACAACTTTGGCTCCAATTCGGGTAGACCTCAGCGCTTACACTTCCTGATCTACACAGCCTTTTCTGTGATTGACCAGAGAAAACCTGTTACCTCACTAACCCGTGCACACACAAATACACACACACACACAAACACACACACACACACACGACGCACGCACGTGCATGTGCGCACGCACGCACACACACGCCAGGGCAAGGCAGAGAAGATGGGGCGCGTCTAGGGCCCTATCACTCTCAGGCGGGGGTGGCGTCCGACCAGTGAGGGGGAGGGGCGCAACCAGGGACCGCGACGCCTCCGTTCCAGACAGGAAGAGGATCAGGAGGAGGAGGAGGAGGAGGAGGGGTGGAGGAAGATATGGTGGAGGGGGAAGAGGAGGAGGCCAAAGGGGTAGACGAGGGGGAAGAGGAGGAGGAGGAGGGGAAGAGGAGGAGGAGGAGGAGGCTAAATAGGCGGATGAGGCGGAGGGGCAGGGTTTGAGGACTGGAGGGGCGTAGGGCAGCGATCAGGTGCCGTTACCTTTCTTCTCCATGCGCTTCATGTCCATGAGCTTGTCGACGTTTCGGGGGTCACTGAGCCACAGCTGCATGCGCACAAAGGGCTCCCTGCCCTTCAGGCTCAGCTTGTGCCAGGGCTTGGGCCGGGCCAGCAGGTCCGACACAGAGCCCTGAGTCAGGCCTAGGATGGTCTCCCCAAACAGCCGCTGCCCTGCAGAACACAAGCACAAAGAGACGGAGGGGCGTTAGCCCGACACGCTCCGTACGGCCCGGGGGCTGAGCAGGGGGGTGGAGGGGGCTGGCCTGGGGAGGGCGGGCGAGCCTATGGGGCCTTTTCAGGGAAGTACACTGCAGTACAGGAGGAAGGCGCTGGTGCACTTCAAAGAAAAATGGAGTAATCGAAAATGTAACGATTTGTCCAATTGGGAAATTTGTTCATTGAAAATCAAGTTCCTCGCCTGCTACGAAGAACGCTGGTGTCTGACTTTAGGGGATAAAGGAAAAATAAATGGTGCATTCTGGGTATGACCAGTCTCCTGGTGGGGGGAGGAGATGTTCCTGGGGGGGTTTCCTGTTCCTCTGAAGCCTGCGGACAGAAGCTGTGCCACTTCATCCTCCTCACATTCATCCTGCTTCCATTCCCATGCAGCACACCACACTGACAGACTGCACACAACACACAGCACCCAACAGGACATGGGCTCCTCCCAGCTCAGTGTCCACCGCTAAGGTCTGACCACTGTGGCCGACACTAACTACGGTCAAGACAAATGACATCAACGCTAACTACGGTCAGACCAACGACGTCAATGCCAAAGGACGGTCTGACCAATGACGTCAACGCTAACTGCAGTCCGATTAGTTATGTCAACGCTAAAGGTTTGGCAAAAAGCAGAGGGCGAGCCTACCGTACAGCTACGGTGACCACCATCACAAGGCTGAAAATAACCAATGGGGCCATCTTTGCAGACGAAAGGGGTTTCAAGATGAGCTTTCCGTCCACTTCTGGAAAAAGGGGACTCTGAGAGACCCCAGAACCCATAAAGAGGCCCATGTAGAATGCTACAGGAGACACTCCTGAAAACAGACACTTTATACCAGTTGAACTTATTTGGATATACTGGTAACTGCCAAAATAAAGGAAACATCAACATAAAGTGTCTTAATAATAGGGTGTTGGGCCACCACGAGCTGCCAGCATCAATGCGCCTTGGCATAGATTCTACAAATGTCTGGACCTCTCTTGGAAGGATGTAACACCATTCTTCCATGAGAAATTCCATCATTTGGGATTTGGTTGATGCTAGCAGAAAATGCTGTCCCAGGAACCGCTCCAGAATCTCCCATAAGTGTTCAATTAGGTTGAGATCTGGTGACTGGGACAGCCATTGCATATTTACATTGTTTACATGCTCATCAAACCATTCAGTGGCCACTTGTGCCCTGTAGGTGGGGGCATTGTCATCCTGGAAGAGACCACTCCCATCAGGATAGAAATACTTCACCATAGGATTAAGGCAGGGGTGTCAAACTCATTCCATCGTGGGCCGAGTGTATGCAGGTTTTTGTTGCAACCAGTGCACTACACCAGGTGATTTCAATTAGTTCCCCTCCTTGGTTGAAGAAGTGAGCTAATTAGTGAAATCACCTGGTGTAGTGCAGTGGTTGCAACAAAAACCTGCATACACTCGGCCCACGGTGGAATGAGTTTGACACCCCTGGATTAAGGTAATCACTCAAATCATGTCTTTGTATTTATTGCCATTTACCCTCCCTTTAAGGGGTTGAGTGGACCTAAACCATGGCAGGGAAATGGGCCCCACACCATAACAGAGCTAACAGAACCCTTCGTTTCATTTAGTTTGGCAGTTGCTTGTATTAACTGCACTGTGGAGCTCATTCCCAGCTCACTGGCACTGTCAAACACACAAAGTATGCATCTGTATGGGTTGTAACGATATCTGTTATCTGTGTGACCTTACCGTACAA
The DNA here is from genome assembly GCA_029706075.1 of Aldrovandia affinis. Taxonomy (NCBI): domain Eukaryota; kingdom Metazoa; phylum Chordata; class Actinopteri; order Notacanthiformes; family Halosauridae; genus Aldrovandia; species Aldrovandia affinis. The sequence continues at coordinate 391,978 of JAINUG010000012.1, forward strand.
TGCAACGCGATATACCGTTTTGTCTCAGTTGACCTCAGACGCAATGGATTTTCACCCGCCATTTTGAGATACAAGATTTAAAACTGAGCCTCAGAAAGCCATGAAAAGGAATACGTGATCCTTTACAGACGTTCTCAGAGGAAGAGGATGAAAGGAAAGGGGCATCCAAACTGGGACCAGGTGCAGGGCGGATGAAAGAAAAGTAAGTCAGTAAGTTATAAAATGTTATCCGCACGCCGAAGCTGCTCTAAAATATCAGCCTTTAACCTTATGGTATTATGAGCCTGACCAGGCTGCTCATAACCTCACAGTACTATGAGCCTGACCAGGCTGCTCATAACCTCACAGTACTATGAGCCTGACCAGGCTGCTCATAACCTCACAGTACTATGAGCCTGACCAGGCTGCTCATAACCTCACAGTACTATGAGCCTGACCAGGCTGCTCATAACCTCACAGTACTATGAGCCTGACCAGGCTGCTCATAACCTTACAGTACTATGAGCAGCACCGTGCCGCACTTTTCCTTCCCAGTGTTACAGGTATGGTACGCAGCTGCCTACAACGATGCCTATCGCTGTATCACTGCACTGATCTCTTGCGCGAACTATGATTGTCCCTACCATGTATTAATGCACATCTTGTAAGTCGCTCTGGATAAGAGCGTCTGCTAAATGCTTAAAATGTCAAATGTAAATGTAGCCTGACCAGGCTGCTCAAGAAATAGAGGGTTCTGGTTGTAGATGAGCCCCATTCTAACTGTATGACACTGCAACTCCAGCGCTTCCTGGCCTGGTGAGAGTCCCTGCCCTCCTCTGTTCAAAATACAAACATCCAAAAATCACTCATCTACTTAACACAAACAAATACTCAAACAGGAACGATCGAATCCACTGAGATGTCCAAGATTGACTTGGACGTGTAAAAGGGTAAACCAATTCTGCCGCAAAAGCCGGATTTGGCTCGCGCCTCGTTTTCCTGAGCAGGAGCCGCCCCACCGTTAACTGACAGAGAGAGCCTCATTACTGAAGGGGAACGATGCTGAACAGCCGAGACACCCCTTTCCCTTTGTGCGCGGCCAGCGTGCGGCGGGGGTTCGCTCTTCCCGCGGCGGAGGGTTCAGACCCAGCTGGCAGAAGCAGCGGCGGACGCAGGACAGAGCAATAAATCTTCACTAAGGTCAGCGAGTGACAGAGCACAAACGCAGCCCCCGATACCGAGGCGGGGGGAGGGTATTTGAGATAAAGCAGGAGCGATAGCGAGCCGGGACCGGGAGGCGCCGGGGCCTGTGCGGACCAGGCCTAAATCACCACATCCATCACCAGGCCGCCGCTCAGACAGCGCAGCGCGGACGAGGTGTCTGATCGCTGGGGCCCGGTAATGAAGACACCCGCGGCCGTTAAAGGGCCACGCGCGAGCAGTCTCTCTAGCGTCCGTCTGCACGTCCACGCCGTGGGGAGAAGCCTTGTTGCGGCCGGGAGGGGGGGGTGGGCAGTGGGCAGTGTGATGGGAACAGATCTGGGACAACTTGCGCATCTGAGATATTCACTCTTTAGATGCTGGCAAAATCTAAAGACGCACCGCTCTGCGGATTCCTGAGAACTCCCTACGAAACATGTTACTAACCAATTAGTACAATCAACTGAAAGAAGACAGATTAAAGTAGATGCTTCTTTCACAATTGTCAGTTATCTGCAGGAATTTTACTGGTGTTTAAAGGGTTAAAGGATTTCACGTAATTATTTGACCCAGGTGTGAATGGGAGGGGCCCAGAGGAGAATGGTAGGAGAGAGCTCGGTCGTTACAGTGGAAGGGGGCGGCCCTGCGCTCATTAATCACTGCAGCTGCAGAGACGCGCGGGCGGGGCTGGGTAGGGTAGGGTAGGGTAGGGGACAGGCCATGAGTAGGGGTGGGGCAAGCCACGGTAAGGGGGTGGGGTCATATAGAGGGGGCAGGGCTGGGTGGGGTGGGATCCATCACTGTGAGGTCAGGCCCACACTGACCCACTACAGCAGGACCTGCAGGACTGGTGTTGTGTGTGTGTGTGTGTGTGTGTGTATGTGTGTGTGTGTGTGTGTGTGCTGGTTTTTGCTCCAACCAACTACACTGGCTTAATATACTACATAGCTGCGTACGCCCGGTTCTCTCACAAATCTGACCACAGTAAAACATTGTCACCAAGGAGACGTGCAATCTGCGGCAATAGTTCATGAACTTATCAGAAACGTCAGATCAAATAAACGACTGGAATAATTAGACATTGAATAGCGCAAGCTGGCACGAAAGCCTGAAACAGACGGGCCTTCGATGTGCACCCCTGGTCACCCTGAGCTCATTTCCCGTCAGCGCCAGCGCAATGGCCCGTCTCCTAACGGCGTGCAGAGGGAACGCAGCTGCTAACGAACCCATCAGCACAGATTCCGCAGCGAGATTTACGACATGACTTCTGCATTTAAGACAAGAATGAGTCGCCTCAAATTTCTCTTACTTATAAATCATCCAAGAACAAGAACAAGAACAAGAACAACAGCAGCAGCAGCAGCAGCAGCAAAAATGCACAGCAGATATTCAAATGTGTGGATGGAAAAGCCCCTGATAGGACACAAGAGAGAGAGGCACTGACGAATCGCACTGAAGACATTAGAATGATTGAGCCGTGTAAATGCCACTCTGGTGTAGGGGCCAAGCAGCCAGGCTCGTGAGGTTGCGGGTTCAATTCCCATGTGGTGCACCTCGAGCAAAGAGCTTAACCTGAAGCGCTTCACTGAGTACCCAACTGCACAGATGAATAGTACAGGTGCATCTCAATAAATTAGAATATTGTGGAAAAGTTGATTTATTTCAGTAATTCAATTCAAAACGTGAAACTCAAATATTATATAGATTCATTACACACAAAGTGAAATATTTCAAGCCTTTATTTGTTTTAATTTTGATGATTATGGCTTACAGCTAATGAAAACCCAGAATTCAGTATCTCAGAAAATTAGAATATTGTGAAAAAGTTCAATATTGTAAACTCACGGTGTCACACTCTAATCAGCTAACACCAGCAGACTGAGAGCCTTTAAATGGTCTCTCAGTCTGGTTCAGAAGGCTACACAATCATGGGGAAGACTGCTGACTTGACAGTTGTCCAGAAGACAGTCATTGACACCCTCCACAAGGAGGGTAAGCCACATAAGGTCATTGCTAAAGAAGCTGGCTGTTCACAGAGTGCTGTATCCAAGTATATTCATAGAAAGTTGAGTGGAAGGAAAAAGTGTGGTAGGAAAATGTGCGCAAGCAACAGAGATAACCGCAGCCTTGAGAGGGTTGTCAAGCAAAGCCCATTCAATAATTTTCGGGGAACTTCACAAGGAGTGGACTGAGGCTGGAGTGCATCAAGAGCCACCACGCACAGACGTATCCAGGACATGGGCTACAACTGTCGCATTCCTCGTGTCAAGCCACTCCTGAACCAGAGACAACGTCAGAAGCGTCTTACCTGGGCTAAGGAGAAAAAGAACTGGACTGTTGCTCAGTGGTCCAAAGTCCTCTTTTCAGATGAAAGTAAATTTTGCATTTCATTTGGAAATCAAGGTCCCAGAGTCTGGAGGAAGAGTGGACAGGCACAGAATCCAAGTTGCTTGAAGTCCAGTGTGAAGTTTCCACAGTCAGTGATGATTTGGGGTGCCATGTCATCTGCTGGTGTTGGTCCACTGTGCTTTCTCAAGTCCAAAGTCAACGTAGCCGTCTACCAGGAAATTTTAGAGCACTTCATGCTTCCTTCTGCTGACAAGCTTTATGGAGATGCTGATTTCATTTTCCAGCAGGACTTGGCACCTTCCCACACTGCCAAAAGTACCAATACCTGGTTTAATGACCATGGTATTACTGTGCTTGATTGGCCAGAAAACTCTTCTGACCTGAACCCCATAGAGAATCAAGAGGAAGATGAGAGACACCAGACCCAACAATGCAGATGAGCTGAAGGCCGCTATCAAAGCAACCTGGGCTTCCATAACACCTCAGCAGTGCCACAGGCTGATCGCCTCCATGCCACGGCGCATTGATGCAGTAATTCATGCAAAAGGAGCCCCGACCAAGTATTGAGTGCATATACTTGAACATAGTTTTCAGAAGGCTGACATTTCTGTATTAAAAATATATTTTTTTTATGGTCTTATGTAATATTCTAATTTTCGGAATTTGGGGTTTTCATTAGCTCTAAGCCATAATCATCAAAATTAAAAGAAATAAAGGCTTGAAATATTTCACTCTGTGTGTAATGAATCTATATAATATATGAGTTTCCCTTTTTGAATTGAATTACTGAAATAAATTAACTTTTCCACGATAGTCTAATTTATTGAGATGCACCTGTATATCAAATGTAAGATGTGCATTTGCTCTGGTTAAGCACACAGTGTATTTTCACAGCAATCCCTAGATCCAGAAACATGGACCTTTCCCCAGAGAACTTCAAATCCATTCAAGGCTTCAAATAGATAATCCTGCTGGACGATGATATTCAAGTAAAGAACTGACCAGCCCCTTTGCTGGTCAGATGCTGGAGGTGGGGGAGGGTGGAGGGATAGAGGAGGGCAGTGGGTGGAGGGACATAGGGGTAGAGGGATGGAGGGTTAGAGGGATGGAGAGATGGAGGGACAGAGGGGTGGAGGTAGAGAGAGGCAGAGGGATGGAGAGATGGAGGGGCAGAGGACCTGAGGGGTAGGGGGATAAAGAGGCAGAGAGGTAAAGGAAGTGGTCAGCTCTCTAACTCACCGAGGTTGTTGTCGGTCAGGACCTCCTTGACCTTCTTGGTGATGACGTAGGTGTCCAGCTCGGGGGACATGGCCACCATCTCCTGGATGCTGAGGCCGGAGTGTCCCGGGACGGGGAGGGATGGGGTGGGCTGGGAGTCGGAGGGCTCCTCAGACTCCGGGGCCGGAGGGTGAGCGGCCGGCTCCCCCAGGCTCTTCACCGACTCCTCGGCCGAACTCAGGGGAGACTCTGGGGCGGGGCTGCAGCTGGCAGAGGTCTTGGGGGTCCCCTCTGGAGGGTAAAGAAGAGACGGCGCATCAGGAGACTGCATGAGCACACACCCTGCGCACTGACCGGCACAATAACCGCCACACTGCTGGCTGTGCATCATCAATACATCCCCTATCTTCTACAAACTACTTTAAACTTGTTATGTCACGATTGGGGTCAATTACATTTCAATTCAGGAAATGATCGGAAATTCCATAAATAAATTCAAAGATGGCCATAATGCTTTGTGAGGATTTTTCCAAATCAATCTGGGTCCTACCATTCTTGAGAGCTTATTATCGTAAGTGAAGTTTCAAAACCTTTCTGCTGTTTGCCTAGAGGATCACACAAAGCCTCAATTATACAATATGAAAGTTTCATAAGTTATTTTTTGTAAATTAATAAAGCTCAGTGTATATAATGAGCATAGTGAATATCAGTGGGGTCTTATTACGTGCCTACACCCCTCGAGTGAGTGTAAAGCAGTAACGCAAGCAGGGTTTCATGGAAAGATTTTGTTTGTTTCAAAACATTCACCATATCCCTAAAAGAGTGTCTTTCACTTTCGTGACAAATGCATGAGAAATGCTAGTTTGTGCGAGCAAAGCTCTATTGGCTCGGGTCCAAAGACAATGACTTCTGTATTGTAGCTACGCTTGAACCAAAGCCTCACAATCGCATAGCTGAAAGTGATTCCCGCATACAGGCATACTTTGATGCCCGGTACACAAAATGTGCGCTTGAGGTGACACCCAGTGAAGGTTAATGTTGGCATATAGCACTGCCTAGCAAACCAGCTAGTAGCTACACTTCAGTGGTTTCATTCTTTTTAAGTGAACGACCAGAAGCCAACAAGCTAGCTAGCCAGTTGTTTTAATGAAACACTGTGTTGCTAGGTAGTTTGGCATCTTTATTAATTTTCTAGCTGGCTACACCAACATATTTTTGGTATCAGAGCGTGAATTTAGTCCAGGGTTTTATGGCCTACCTTGTAGTCATGCAAACTATCTGAGTCATGAAACAATATTATGCATGGGCTACATGTTAACTGATAAGAGTAGATACAGAATAATGGGGGAGGATTTATAATTGGTTGGCCTGGAGCATTTCTGATGATGTAAGCGATAGGAAATTCAGAAGGAGAAGCAGAAGAAACTAATTGTGGCCGTGTGAAGTTGTATATGAATTCTGTGTATTTACATGAGGTCAGAGGGTACAGAAGTTAACGTTTGTGAGGACTGAGAGTATGTGGCGATTGTAGTCATTTCTGTGGGAAGCCCTTAGAAGTGCCAAACTCTCGGTGCTGTAGAGGTATGGGCTATGTCACGCCAATCCGTAACTTGGTGGATGGCATACCTGTCATCCCAACATAAACGCACACTGCTGAAATAAGCCACCAGTCACCCAAGACCAAGCCAGCATTGCAATACAAACAATACAATCTCCAGAGTGAGCAGGAATCTCATCAATGTGGAAAAAAAAAAGATTTTTGGCTTGAGTATTGATAATGACCAGTTGTTTGAGTAAAAATGAGGCTTGTGTAGCTGGATAAATGAGAGCTGCTCCTGGCACACGCGGCCTCAGCACATCAGCGGTGCTGTGGACGGCTTGTTAAGATGCAGGGGGCCCAGGGCCCTCGCCTGAGGGCTGCCAGGCGGAGCGGGCGCCAGTTGGCACATCCCGCTCGACGAAGGCAGTGAGGAGGGCCAGGCCCCTGTCAGTGACGGAGGACGGGGCAGCAAACCGGCGGTAACGGGCCAAGGGCAATTTCACCCTCATTTCCAGCGCTAATGGATCCCTGCCCGGCCTAACAGACCGAGTCAGACGGTTGTTGAAACCCCTCAAGGTCAATGGAAGGTCGCTCGTTAATTTCAGACTTGCATCTACGCCGACAGGAAATGCTGAACGCACACTGACAACAGCCACCCTCTGTTCCATTGCACTGCTCGGGGCGGCCCGGGTCCCGACCAATCAGCATCCGATGTGCTCACACTCCAGTCACTGGGGACAACAATCTCTTCCTGTCAAGCTTCCAAAAATGCACACATTTCTGCTCATGCACCCTCATGCAGCCTGCCGGTTTTCGAGCACCTTTTATTCGCTCAAAATAGTCGGACGCGGGCTGACGAAACTGATGTGGTGATGTTGGGGCTGATGTGGTATCGTGTAGTAAACTCCAGTGCGGCTATGTCCCCTCAAGTGAGCAGTGAAGGGGAGCCGTCAGAAGCGATTTGCTCCCCGCGGTCAGCTTGCAGTCAACTCGCATTGCGGTCAGCTCGTATCGCGGGTCCCGGGTGCCAGCTGAATTCTGACTGCTGGTGGGGGGCGAGGGGGGGGCACAGTGACACAGAGCTGATGACCCACAGCACCGTGCAGCCAATCACAGCCCTGCACCTAGAGGGGGCGGGCTCTAGTACAAGGGGCCTGTCTATCTAAGAACGAGAGAAGGTAGTGAGAGAGAAGAGAGGAGGGAGAGAAAGGAGAGATGGAGGGGAGAGGGGAGAGAGAGAGGGCAGAGATGGAGAGAAGAGAGAGAGAGGAGAGAGGGGACCCGAAAGAGAGAGGCATTACAGTCTGCCCATTGGATAAAAGGCCATAGTGATTATTATTTTAAGTACACATTGGCCCTTGCTGTAGTGGCCACTGCTCTACACCAAGACCCTGCCCTGCCTGAGTCATCAAATTGGCCCATTAAAAACCCTCACATGCACATAATATCCTTTTAAATTCTCTCTTCCCGGGCTCAGATTAACCAGAAAGGCAAACTGACACCTATGTTTCTTTTTATGATACAGGCCCCACTTTAAAAGCCATTCATTTTCTATCCTCTTTGCCTTTTTTTGGGGTTAAAGCCATCCAGTTAATCTATATATTGCTTCGCCTAATTTGCAGTAAAAAAAATGATTGAGAAAGGGGTACTTAATGCGGGACAGGCAGTGAAAGCCATTCATCACGTTTGCGCCGAGTGCTCCAGTTCTGAGCCAGCTCCTGCTCATTATTCATCATGTGATCGGCTGATTATTTGCATATTAATCAGCCAATGGAGCATAGGCGTGCGGGCTTCTGTGATCTGTGATTATCATACATCAGGGTTATGATGGGGCGGGGGGGGGTGTCTGTGATTACCGTAGATCAGTGTTATGATAGGGGTCTGTGATTACCGCAGATCAGCATTATGATGGGGGTCTGTGATTACCACAAATCAGCATTATGATGGGGGTCTGTGATTAGTGTAGATCAGTGTTGTGATGGGGGTCTGTGGTTACTGTAGATCAGTGTTATGATGGGGGTCTGTGATTACCATAGATCAGCATTATGATGGGGGTCTGTGATTACCGTAGATCAGCGTTATGAGGTGAGGTCTGTGATTATTGTAGATTAGTGTTAAGATGGGGGTCTGTGATTACTGTAGATCAGGGTAATGATGGGGGTCTGTGATTACCATAGAACAGTATTATGATCTGTGATTACTGTAGACACCCCATATGGAGCTATACCAGACACCACGTCATATTCTCTCACAGACAGACATGCCACTACAGACACTACATTTACACACAGCCTCTGTCAGCAGGAACATGAATGAGCTCATATTATGTAGAGTACTGTACTACTGTGTACTACTGTACCGTGACAGGGGCAATACGGGGCCATATAGTGCCACACAGGGGCCATACAGGGCAATACAGGGCCCATACAGGGCAGTATCAAGCCATACGGGACCATGCAGGTCTGCCTGTTCTTTGCTGGGCTACAAACTACAGCAAACCAAGAGCAAATGGACGCAGGAGCAGCACGACCGGGATGATGGGGGAGGAGAGGAAGGCTGCTGGCCCAGGGGAGCCAGAGAGCCAGCCTGAGAGTGTAGAGTGCTAATGAGGCAGCGTGTGGGACCAGGGGGCAGACAGGCAGAGGCAGCCCAGACTCCCCAGAGAGAAGGGGGGCTCAGCTGGGCATATATTCCACCCTGGAGTCATCAATCCACCCAGGGGCCTCTAAGAGCAGGACTAGTCTGTGTGGAGCCTGCTCGCACTACCCACGGCACTATTAGCTAGCTAAATGCGTCGGCTGCAATTAGCTAAGGTCTTCTAGCTAGCCAAATTCCCCGTTTATTGCTACTGTACTTAAGTAGAGATTAATTTCTAGACAACGTTACAACTTATGTTACGATTGCTGGTGAAAACGCTCAACTAAAACAGTGATTGTGTGACATGATTTTATGTTGTACCATTTGTAATGTGTCATGAGTTTAACATGATAAGTGTATGTTACCATGGCTAGCTAGCTAACAAATGATTATGTTTCCTGGCTAGTCCTTTAATGTGTACGTTTCTGGAAATGGGAGTGTGCTTTTTCAGACGGCCTGAAGTAGAAGGTTCTATTTCAGTTTCAAATTTCTACCTGTAGCTGTGCCCATTTCATTTCTGGACACACAAATTACACCTTGTATACCTTTGTTTTCTGTCAAGGAGATCACCTATGATTACTTCCTGGTGCTTCGTTGATTTACACAAAGAAGGGAATGTGTTGCTGATTTACATTAATCCAATCACTGAGGCAAACGTCAAGAAAATATGGACCTAGCAGTAAGCTAGTAAACATCGTTTTAGAGTGGATTTTGAACATGGTCATAGCAATGTTAATTCTCAGTCTAGAGACAGTATACAATTTTGTTGATAAAAACTTTTCTAAAGCGATTTAGAAAATCATGATTGTGTCTAGTGAACGTGACGCATGACATGACCTAGCTAACAAGCTGAATTAAATGTTAGATACTGCTAGGTAGCCAGCTAACAAAGAGACAAACTACTTCTAGCACCGAAGCCTCCGTTGTCAAACCAGCTAAGACTAGCTACCTAGCTAACATTACCTAGCCAGACTAAAATGCCCAAGTTTGTCTAGCAAGCGATGTCGCCTACAACAATTGCTATATGAACAACAATTATTATTATTCTTTTTTTTTAAAAGAGTACAAAGTACTATTCTTTACAAGAACTAACCTAAGCTGCTCGACTAACTAGCCTAGCTAGCTGCTAACAATGAGCCACTCTGTTCAATTCACTGCATCAATCAATGTTGATGGGAGGAAGACGTGTGTAACGCAGTTGTCATAACACTGGTTCAGGGGGCTGCTGGTCGCTGCCATTTTGGCTCTAAACAATGGCTGTGTGTGTTGCTTTGGCTTAAACTAAAGTGCCCCGTGGCTAATCAGTTGTCTGTTTAATACATTTACATTTGACATTTTAGGCATTTAGCGGACGCTCTTATCCAGAGCGACTTACACAGTTCACATTTCTTTACATACAATCCATTTATACAGCTGGATATTTTACTGAAGCAATTCAGGTTAAGTACCTTGCTCAAGAGTATAACGGCAGCTAACAGGTGTGTTTTAAATGTTGAGGATGAGTTTGAATAGTCTCAGTCCTTTGGCACACAACATGTAATCTGCATTGGTGCTGGTACCTTGGTTGTGGCCCTGCAGGGGCAGCACGCTCTGGCCCAGCTCCCCGTTCAGCCACAGCTGCATGCGGATGAAGGGCTCCCGGCCCTTCTGGGTCAGCTTGCTCCAGGGCTTCGGCCGAGACAGCATGTCACTCACACTGCCCTGAGACAGACCCAGCACCTGCAACACACACACAGGGAGTCAACATCACACACTCACACACACACACATACACATACACTGCCCTGAGACAGACCCAGCACCTGCAACACACACACAGGGAGTCAACATCACACACACACACACACACAAACACACACACACACACACATCACACACACACACACACACACACACACACACACACACACACACACAAACACACACACACACACAACACACACACACACACACACACACACACACACACACACACACACACACACACCCACAGAGGGCTCCTCACCTGCAATAAACATACGTGGAGTTAACATCACACACACACGCACACTCACCCACACAACCACACACTGTCCTAAGAAAAACCCAGTACCTGCAACACACACACACATACAGGGAGTTAATATCACAGACCCACACACACACTGCCCTGAGAGACCCAGACCCTGCAACACACAGAGTTAACATCACACATACACACACATACATGCAGACACGAGCACACACGTACACACACACACACGCACAGAATGGGAGGAAAAACATCACTCATAGGCCATTGTCAGACCCAACACACACACAGATAAAATGTCACTCACACACTGGAGCAGAAACTAATATTCACACAGGATCACAGTCATTGAATGCAGGATCACAGACAATCAGAAATGACATAAGAGGCCAAAACTTCTAAAAGCGACTGAGATGTGAACTTTGTTTCCACACAGCTCAAGCAGTACTGGCTGTACTTGGCAGATCTTTGAGGTTGAGTTATATTCTCCCAGAGGGGAATCATAACGCCACCTTTACAGTCACTTTCAGACACTGTAAAAGTTCTCATAAAACGAAGGAAGATTTCAGTCTCAAAAGATATTAGATTTCTTTTTTTAAATGTCTGGGTACTTATTGAATCTGTACAAAAACGATTTGATTTACGGGCTTGCTAAGTTTGAGGATTTGGTGTGTGAACAAGCTGCGTGCTGACAGAGGAGCTGTCAGGTTTGGTGAACGTGATGGGTTTCAGCTGAGAGTGGAAGGCTTGTAAAAACTCTACAGGCCTCAGTGGACTTCCAGTCGGCCCGCCGAAAGCTGGAGCCAGACAAGCAGAGAGAACGACCCCACAGCCTGGAGAGCTGAAGGAGGCGCGGATCTGTTTAATTACTTTCCCACAAAGCCCTCTTTAGGCCGCCAAAAAATGGGTGTTAGCTGGAAGGGCTGGGGGTCAAATGTGGGTCAAATAGGTATTTGAAAAATGGTTTGAATAGTTTTCACCTATTTTCATTTGAAAAAACAAAAATGTGAAAACATTCCTGTAGATCCCTGAGAATTTTGAAAGAAACTTGTTGCTCACCAAAACATACAATGATTTATCTATTTATTAGATTTATTAGTTTATTTATAAAAAGATCATTCTGATCTGAACTTTTACTGCAGTCCAAAAAAAGAGCATTTCAAATAAAGTATCTGACCCAGGTGAAGTCGGGGCATAGGAGTGGGGGGTGTGGATGGGGGGCAGGGCAGGAGGGCTGTTGGGGTTGGGGTTGGGGTTAGTGGGGGACAGGGGGGCGGAGTCTGCCGACCTTTTCTCCAAAGATGCGCTGGCAGATGCCGTTCTTGGCCAGCTTGTCCTTGACCTGGCGGGTGAGCTCCAGCGTGTCCACCTCCTGGTACATGTAGGCCTCGTACTGCTCGGGCGTGAGCGGGGGCACGGCGGGCTTGGCCGCCTTGGCCAGGGGGCCGCTCTGGGGGGGGTCGCCTCCACTCGGGTCCGAGCCCTCGGTCGGGGAATAGGGGGGCTCGGCGCTCAGACACTCCTTCCATTGGTCCAAGGAGGGGGTGGGCGGGGCCAAGGGTTCGGTCAGCCCGGGAGGCTTCAAACACAGAGACACAGAGAGGCAGAGTCAGTCAAGGGCCCCTACTGGCCGGCTACATCACTGGGGCTATGGGGGGGCTGGTCTCCATGGCAACCACGCTGGCCGTGAGGGCGTGTGGCACATCATCGCTATGACGCCCAGGCTCTGGGTACATGCCGTTCCCTCTGGGCTCCGATAGCAACAGCGTCTGAGATATCTGATTGAGCGTCTCCGTCACTGGTTTTGGGTCAAACCACGGCTGCGCTGTGGATGATCCCGCCGTTCCTGTTCGGCAGCCGGAAATGTTGAGGAGGATCTTTGTGACGGTTCTGTCCCAATTATCCATGGTGTCCTAATGTCTTCTTACGCAGAGCTTTCCCCACTTTCATAAGAGGAAAGACATTGAATCGCCAAAGTGGTCCACTATTATGACACAGGCCAAACGAGTGAACGTGAGCCCCTGTGTGTGGCTGCTTTTCAGAAGTGTGGAGCCTCGTGAAAGAAAGGCACAAATTTCAAATCTCAGTCATTTAAGAGAAGCTAAAGCCTTAGAAAAGAGGAGCAGGAAGAACATTAAAGATGTCAGGCAGGGTGAGGGGAACAGACCGGGGTCAAAGGTCAAATATGAGTTTTAAATACTTTAACTGTTTATGTGCCGGTAAAAATGGAAACTTCTGTAGATCCCGAATTTTCAATGAAGCATGTTACCAACCAAATTGCAATATGACAGAAGAACTTGTGTTCAGTCCATTTACATGAAAATAAACATTTCTTTTTAAAGGGTCAGATATCTGCAGGTATTTTCCTGGTGTCTAAAGGGTTAAAGTATTTCATGTTGAGTGACCCGGGTCTGGAGGCGGGCGGTTACCTCCTTGGTGTCCTCCTGGCTCCGGTTCTCGTCAGCCAATGGTGTGGGGACGCCGCGGCGGTCCAGGTGCAGGCTGCTCCACCACTGGTCCCTCCAGGAGCCGCTGCCTCGGGCCCCGTCGGCCGTGCGGGCCTGCTTGGGGCCCCCGTCGGGCCCTGTGGCGTCGGGGCAGGGAGACTCGGCGCGCTCCCTCTTCAGGCCGGAGGGCTGGAGGTCCAGGAGGGGGGCGGGCGCCGGGCGCTTCAGGGACAAGGCCAGCGGAGAGTAGGCGAGGCCCGGGGTCACGGAGGAGGCCTTCAGGATGGGCTCCAGAGCGGCCTGCTGCGCCTCCATCTCTCGCCGGGCCTGCTCCAGGATCGAGCGGATCGCCTCGTCCGAGCCGCCCCCGCCAAAGCCACCGCCGCCGCCGCCGCCACCCCCGCCTCCGCCCCCACCCGGCCCTCTGGAGGAGGGGGGGGGCTGGGAGGGGTCCACTTAAAGGGGGTAGGCAAAGGGGAGAGGGCGTTAGAAAAGGACCCGCCCCACATGGCATCTTCATAGCTTTGTGCCGTCACAGGTTCTATGCACAAACCAGATACTCCAGATTCATTGAAAGTTCTGTCTGCCTACCCATGAAGTAAAAAAAATTCCCGTTTGACGCATCGTCTGAAAGTTCAGTAAGGGATGTGACCAAGGACAATATTGTGGCAATGAACGTTCTTGTACTGTAATACAGCACTGGAAAGTCTCGTTACCGGGAGCAGAGAGGGCGGGAGGAATGCAGGAGCTCAGTATCTGGTGGCTCTACAGACTGCACTATGTGGTGGGTCTACAATCTGTGATGTCCAGAACAGTGCAGTCACGCACTCCAAGGACCTAACATGCAACGGGATGTGCAGTATCTAGTTTATGACAGTCTAACTCTGTGCTGTATGTTTGAAGGTCATTTATGTTTCTGTGAGGCTGCCAACCCAGTGGCCCCACCTCACCTGTGGAATCAGGACTCTTGCTCACCTGCTTTCTGTACCTGCAGCTCCCTCTTGGCCTGCTCCAGGATGGACTTGATGGCCTCTTCCGAGCCGCTCTCGGGGGTGCGGATTCGGGTGGTGATGTTACCTGGAGGGGGACAGACAGTTATGATCAGAGCTCTGCCCAGGAGGGGGGGGGGGTGTGTGATGTCACCACTCTTAGGAGCTCAAAACGCGTGAAGGACAATCACAGCAGCAGAGCCAACAGCAAATCTCACACAGACACGGAGAAATCTCCACAGGAATGAAACGCGCTTAGTCAAGAGGGACCAAACAAGTGCAACGGCCCACTAATTTGGGCTACTGGATGCTTCTAAAATACGGGACTGATAACTGAACTGAACATGAACCAAGCACGGCCCCAGGGTCAAGGCAGGACACCTGGAGGCTGCAGCTGAGGAGACTTACAACACGAAGCCCAGCTGTTCGTCTTCCGAAAGACAGAGAGAGAGAGAGAGAGAGAGAGGGAGGGAGGGAGGTCATGGAGGGGCTTCATTACCGAGTCTAGAAATGCTGTCGGATATTTGGTGGGGCAAAGGAATGGAACTTTGGAATATATTTAATTAAAACGAAGGAGAATCCTACAAAGACCAATTTCAAAACAGGAACTAATTGGCGATTTGAGTGAGACAAAGTCGGCGAAGGGCAAAAACTTTTTCTTTTCTTTTTTTGTGTGGAAGAGCTTCAGTTGTTCATAAGTGTGAGCAGGAGGGGGGCGTCTGAGGTCTTTATTCAGCAAACCCGCTTCTTCACCCGTCTCCACCGTTATGTCCCACACAAGAAAACTGCAGTTTGAGTGATGGAGAGTTTGTTTAGCAGACTTGTACTTTTTGTTTTCTAAAGTGCTTGCTAATACTCCCCAATTGTATATAAAGGCACTTTTTAAAGTCGGTTAATTATAGGCGCTGGGTTTGGTCTGATGTCACTCCGGGGTGAAGTGGTGAGGGCTGGTTAGGGTGTGGTCAGCAGTACCTACAGCGTTGCACGCTCTCTCCCTGCCCCCCATCCTCCCATTCAGAAACACTCTTGTGTAGATCTCTGAGAACTTTCAAAAACTGTACAATCATATGAAAGAAAAAATATTTTCTCAATGTTTGGTTAAAAAATATATTAAAATGTTTCTTTTAAAATTGTCAGTAAACTCTAAGGATTGCACTGGAGTCTAATGGGTTAAGGTCACATGGTCAAGACCATGGTCATGTGACCCAGTTGTGGACAGATACGACTCCACCCCCACTCCCAAATTACCACGGCGACGGCAGAGAACCGACCTGGCCGCGAGGAGCCGTCCGAACCGGTCCTCCGTTTGGGAACCTCCTGAAACACCCTGTTTAGGTTCTGGCCTGGGTTCTCTGTTGGAAAACAAGTGGCGACAGGTAGAAGGTGAGTCAGGCGCTGGACTGGTCAGTGAAGGGGGGTAGGGGAGTGGAGGGGGGAAAGGGGGGAGAGGGCTGGACTGCACAGCGTCTCCAACTTGCACCATGAACACGGCTGTACGGCGGGACTACAGAGCTGCTCCCCTGGTAACTACGGCCCTATCGGCTCTCCCTCTCTCTGGGGACGCATGTTAGCCTCCCCGCCGCGGTTTGATAACGCGCCTGGGGGATGGGGGCGGGGGTAATTGGGCCTCCTCCTAAACGGATGAAAGGAGGTGAAACTGAAGGACGATGATCGCGCAGGTTTAGGAAAACAGTCTGTCACTGGACGGTGCTTCTTTTCCACCACTGCAGAGAGAAGCCTGATGGCTGGTCTCTCATGGATGGGTTTGTTTGGGAGCTCAGCTCCTTCCACTGCTACACACAGGCTGGCATCGGCATAGTATCCACGGTCACACACCCCAGTGTCCAAGCACTGTCCTGAGAGATCCTGCATCTTCTGTCTGACTGCACCTCACTAATGCAAATTCAAACAAATGCAGGCCCTGAGTATGGGAAATACTACTGTGTGATATTATAGTACACACACACACACACACACACACACACACACACACACACACACACACACACACACACACACACACACACACACACACACACACACACACACACACACACACACACACACACACACACACACACACACACACACACACACACACACACACACACACTCTCTCTCTCTCTCTCTCTTTTAAGCTTGAGGGTTTGGAGAAGCAATCTGAGAAGCAGGCAGATTGGGGGCAGGCAGCCAGGCGTATTGTTTGAAGCCCTTCCAAGTGCGAGCCTAACAGAAGAAAAAAACACGCCAAACAGACTCCAGACCTCAAATTATCCTGCCCCAACCTGTTACAACACTACTGTGCTACATTTCACTAGGAGCGCCGGAGTGTTTCACCGCTCAAAGCTGCCAAGTGGGGCCACGGCGCATAACCACCGAAACCGCACGTCAGCATCGCTCTCGTCCCTCTGCGCGGCCCACCCTGCGAGATCAGCGCTGCGTTCAGCTACGCCGCGGCGCCCGGGAACACAAGAGTGCGCACGGAGTGTGGAGTGTACGGCCACGAAAACAAAGCACACCCTGCGGTCTCTTACTCCCCAGGGAGAACAAAACACTGTAACTTCACACGCCTGTGCCGAAGTCATCAGCATGCGACGCCGGAGGACTCGTCTGCATTCGGCGTCCCGTTCAGCGTTCCGCTTTCACGAGACGAGCCCCAGCGTGCCGGGAGAGGCCGAAACACAGGCCCAGAGGGTTTCGACACTTTAACTTATCATTTAATTTTTTCCAATTTTACCCCGTTTTTCTCCCAATTTGGTAGCCAATTACCCGCTGTGCTTAGTTCAACCCCCCTTCCCTCATAGTTCGCTGCCCTAGTCCTGTGACCGGCAGTGACAAGGGCGAAGCGCTGCCTCCTCCGAGACAACACACGTCATGCCGTCAACTGTAATTCCGGTACCCCAGAACCACTCTTGTGCGCAGCAAACTGTGTGTGTCGGCTTCCCTCCCCCCTCCCTGGGGCGGACAGCCAATTGCCGCCCCGATGGCACTCCCGACCAGAGCCGACTCTGGCACGACGGGAAAATCGAACCCCGGTCGCCGTGGCCAGCGTCGGACGTTGAAACCACTAGACCACGCGGGAGGCCTGCGTTTCAACACTTTTAACCCAAGGCGATAAAGACGCCTTGTGACAATCCACCGGTGTCGCGGAGAGGGGGCGCGATTTGATTGAATGTTGTGAAGGCGGACGCCTGGCTCCACCGGGGAAACGTCGCATTTTCGATTAACCTACGCTGGCGGAGACCTGTCACACCGCTGAAAAGATAAACCCATTTTTTAATCTCGAAGCCCCCGAAACAATCGCAGCGTCAAACGACCGAACACGCCGCCCGTTAATCAAGGCGGCTGAGAAATAGACGGCTCCCTGGCGGACATTAGCCGCAGTATTCGGTCAACGTTGGTCAACGGCTGTGCCACGTGCTTGGTCCATTGTCCAGTTCAGAACGCTAACAAATGCCCTAAGGTTCACCTGCACTTCCACCACATGCTGTGTGAGAAGACGTGCGTCGCCTGACACAGGAACTGAAACGCACGGAGCAGAATCGTACTTACCCGTCAGGCTCCTTTTTCTTTCTCAATGCAACTGATCAATGAGCGGTTCATGCGACCCGTCGTGCATTAACCTGAGCCCTTGGGCACCACTCTGCCCTTCACGAGGGCGCCTTTACTCCTTAGCTAAAGCAGCCGGCGGTCTGACTCGGCGTGACCGTTCACACTTTGAGCTTTTTTTCCATTCGTAAAAGGGACTAACAAAGTGAATATTTTTCAGAACGAGTTCTGTCAGCAGAACGAGAGGGCACGTGTGGACATGAGCGAAAGGTGAATTCCGCGCTGATATCAGGTCATGCCAGGTCGTGTAGTAGAGGCAGAGACACTTGGGGTGAACCTACATGTACTGAGTGGCCTGTTCTCTTGTGTGTGTTCTTCTGCTCTCGCCGTGTGCAGCCAGTCGGCCCTCTCTGCTGTGTCGCTGCATGTGCATGTCAGGCATGTGAATGGACTGTGACCGCAAACCACCGACCCTGGATCAGCTGCGCTAACTGGCTTAAAGGGGATTAAAGGTTCAGCTAGCTGACCCTGGGTCAGCTCTCTTTGGAGCTGTGTGTTTGTGTGTGTATGCGAGTGTGCGCGTGCATGTGAGTGTGTGTGACTGTGTATGTGAGAGTGGGCATATGTGTATCTGTGAGCGTGTGTGTGCATGCACATATGTGAGTGTATGCGTGTGCGAGTGTGTGTGTGTACGTTTGTGCGCATGTGTGTGAGTGTGTATGTGTGTGCGTCTGTGGGACACTCACCGCGCTGTCGTCCCTGGATGCTCCGCAGGGCCAGGATGTTCTGCTCGTCTGACAGGAACTGCCTCATCTTGTGGAAGGGCTCCTTGCCGCGGATGGTCAGCTTGTTCCAGGGCTTGGGCCGGGCCAGGATCTCACTGACGGAGCCCTGAGACAGGCCCAGCACGTAGTGTCCGAAGATGCGCTGGCCGATGTTGTGCTTGATCAGCTGCTCCTTCACCTGCCGCGCGATCTCAGAGGTGTCCATGTCCTCTCCCTCCGACGCGCTCCCCGCCCCCTCCGATTGGCTGGGGGAGGGCGCCATGCCGTTGGCGTCGGGGCTGGGGGCGGGCTGGTGGTGGGGGAGGGGACTAGGGGGGTAGTGGGTGGGGGAGAAGAGCAGGGGGCCCGTGGGGGGGTCCTGCAGGGCTTTGGAGTAGAAGGTCTGCATGAGCTGGCGCTGGAGGAGCGAGTTGAGCGCCATTTTGCCCGTGAGCGGGAAGCTGGCGCTGGTCAGGGCAGGGGCGTAAAAGTCCTGCCCGATGCCCGTGGGGGAGAACTGGTGAGCGCCGTTGGCCCCCGAGGCGGGGTCTGAGTGGGCCGCGCTGTTCAGCCCCGCCCCCGGCCCTGCCCGCAGGAGGAGCTGGGAGGAGGGAGGGGGTGTGGCGGTGTGGGGCGGGGCACGGTGGTGGCTCTCCGGTGGGGCCTCTTTCCCTTTCCGCCCAGCTGCCCCTACAAGAAAGGTCAAAACACAATGCATTATGGGGGGAGTCAACAAAAAAACGGGGGTCTGAAAATGCGCAAAAAAAAAAAAAAAAAAAAAAAGATTAAATTTTTTTAAAAATAGATTAATATAAAAGCCCAAATTCTGGACAGGTCAATTGAGTTTATTTTATTTTTAGATTTTTTTTTTGCCAAACTCCCCAAGACAAGACGCCCATGCATTTGTGCTTTGTACCTTTCTTGCAAGCAGCAGCCCTGCCACAGCAGGCAGTCTCACACTGCGCTAAGAACAGAGTCTGAGTCTGGGACAGAGGGGAGGTGAGAGGGGAGGGGGGCAGGAGGTCATGCCTAAACTATCCTTCCTTCAGAGAAGAGAGCTTGTCGGGGTTGAGTGGAAAAGTATGTTGGGGTTGAGCGGTAGAGAGGGTGTTGGGGTTGAGCAGTAGTAGAGTTTGTTGGGGTTGAGTGGAAGAGTTTGTTGGGGTTGAGAGGAAGAGTTTGTTGGGGTTGAGTGGAAGAGTTTGTTGGGGTTGAGTGGAAGAGTTTATTAGGGTTGAGTGGTAGAGTTTGTTGGGGTTGAGCGGTAAAGAGCAGTTTGGGGTTGAGTGGTAGAGAGGTAGAGAGCTTGTTGGGGTTGAGTGGAAGAGTTTGTTGAGGTTCGATGGGGTTGAGTAGCTCCTCTGGCTTTGTGCTCTAGTTGAAGGCGTCGGTGGGATGAAGGGGCAGAGCCGTATGCCTTCCTCTGCAGCCTTGCAGCTCCTTGACATCTTGCAGCTTGTTTGTTAAGCAATGTCTTTGCTGCGGAAGTCTCTCGCTACATAAAACATTTCCACACCGTATACTTGCTGAGTCATGTAAACACACAATTGAATCTTATTTTTTTGGGGGTATGAGTTCCATAGTTCTGGCTGTGAAAATCCTTCAGAGTCACAATCTGATTTGTGGAAAATAAAATAAAAAATGTGTCCATAAAAAATATAAAATTTAAAGAAAAGAAGTAAATGTACTCCAGAATGTAAAGTGAAAAGTCTGCACAGTGCTGACAGCAGGCTCCAGTCTCCTGCTGTGTATTTCTCATGCCTTAGATCACCGGGCTTAACTGACTTAGTTATGACAGATTATCAGATTTCTCAGGGGATCAAATATTCCCCCGCTTGCATTTATACCAGGGATAATCCTTTTATCATTTCTGCAAAGAATGTCCTATTCTGCTCTTCTCTCCCAGACTAGTTTTTTCCTAAAAGCCAGGAGCCTAGGGGCGGAACACACCATGCAGTAGCTAGGTAAAGTTAAAGGCCTAATCGACGATCCAGATCCGTCACGTAATCAATGAGTCAGTTTCAGAAACGCCAGCTCCGTTAAACACATCAACCCATCAACCGTGAGATGCGTTCTCACAATGGAGAACGCGGCGAGCACAGGAGAGGAAAGAGGACAAGGAGCCCTTAAACACGACAGCGTCAGGAGACTCTGCTCTACCAGAGAGCGACGAGACAAGACGCTGTGAACAGCCAGGCCCAGGGCTCGGCTGTGTGCGCGACGGGGTGAGGGGGCACAAACGCGTCCTATTTAACATGCTTTTAAAGGCCCTCGTCCACTTTTAAGGAATGTTTAAATCTCTCGTTTCAGCGGCCCCCCACAGCCCGTTCTCATGACATTTCATGAGCCACGCACACAGCACAGAGAAAGACCACGCTGGGAGAAATAAGACAAGACCATCCTCACTTTAATGTCACAGCCCCACGCCCCCTCACCCAACAGCACACCCCCTCCCGGCTCAGAGCCATTCACGCGGCTGCATTTGTGTTACTGTGGCGACAGGCCACTCTCCAACCAGGACGGGCGCAGACTGACCTTTTGCAGCGGATAGCCTACAAACACCACCTGTCATTACCTGTTTGCACATTACGATCCGTTGGAATACTTTCAGGCTATTGTTCCTTTTGGCCACCCACCTATTTTCAACGCTGCCACAAACGGTGAAAGCAAATCTGACGCATTCTCGGGAAAGGTCAAGCCCATGAGAAAGTGGATATTTTCAAAAAGGGGAATTCTACACGCAAACCGCGTCATACAATTCAGAAAAACGTTTGAATTGTTTGAAAGTCAGATGCGACAGGAGAGCCAACACACACAAAAAACCCACCCCCAATGTTTCTGGACATTTGATCAAGGATCTGCACTTCACTCTCAATGTAAAAAGTCAATTCTCAATCAAACCACCGGCCTAAACGTCAAAATGCCAACACTTGGAAACACCTGCAAGACCATTCACAAGGATGACAGTGTTTACAGACAGAGCTGCCTGTGCTTCCTGTCACAGCCCCCAATCAAACAACGTGTGCACATGCGCACAGACTCGCCCCTGTGCCCTGGAGTCATGGGACCCCATGTACTGTCATAGAAGCTTGGGTCCTCCAAGACCTCATTGTGTATGCGTGTGCCTATGTGAGTATGTACGTGTGTGTGTGTGCGTGTGCATGTGTGTGTGTATGTGTGTGTGTCTGTGTGTGTGTGTGTGTGTGTGTATGTGTGTGTGTGTGTGTGTGCGTGTGTATGTGTGTGTCTATGTGAGTACGTGTGTGTGTGTGTGTGTGTATGTGAGTATGTACGTGTGTGTGTGTGTGTGTGTGTATGTGTGTGTC
This sequence comes from Aldrovandia affinis, assembly GCA_029706075.1. Taxonomy (NCBI): domain Eukaryota; kingdom Metazoa; phylum Chordata; class Actinopteri; order Notacanthiformes; family Halosauridae; genus Aldrovandia; species Aldrovandia affinis. The sequence goes on from JAINUG010000012.1 coordinate 413,987, forward strand.
TATGTGAGTATGTACATGTGTGTGTGCGTGCGTGTATGTATGTGTGTGTCTATGTGAGTATGTACGTGTGTGTGTGTGTATGTGTGTGTGTGTGTGTGTGTGTGTGTCTAGTATGTACGTGTGTGTGTGTGTGTGTGCATGTATGTGTCTATGTGAGTATGTATGTTTGTGTGCGTGCATGTGTGTGTGCGTGCATGTGTATGTGCGTGTCTATGTGTGAAAGTATACAAGTAACCGATGAGCCTGTCAGCCTGGGCTGCACGGCCTGTTCTTGTCATTATGTGTTCTTATGTTCTTATGCAGTGCTGTAGTGCATTTAGTGTTGCGCTTCATGTCGGTGTTTGTGGGTGGAGCCCATGGCCATGAACGTCCCTGCAGTCTGCGTTCGCTTCGTCTGCCGCGTGAATTAAACTAAACCCCTGTTCCACTGTTCCATCCTGGTCCATAAAAGGACATGCAGCGCCCCGCCCCGCCAGCCCCAGGACTCACCGCTCAGCTCGCTGTTGGCAATGCGCATGGAGGCGCTCTCAGACTGCATGCTGCGGTTCTTCTCCAGCAGCAGGACCTCCAGGGGCTTGGAGGAGTCCTGCAGAGAGAGGCAGAGAGGCAGAGGCAGAGTCAGAGAGAGCCACTTCCTGCATGGGCAGAGTCAGAGAGAACAACTTCCTGCTCAGCTGTCCCCTGTTGGCCTTTACCCTCACCACCAGCCTGTGCTGAGTGCTGCCTTTAGGCCACCTGGCTGCCTCTGGAGTGGCACTGAAACAGCCCAGTGTGGCTCAGCTGTTTACCTGCTACTGCTTACACTGTAAGAAAGGCCTGGAAGCGTTTACCCTAAGGTGGCTATGTACGGTCCATGTTTTTGTGTTGAATATGTGGTGAAGATAACCTCCCAGCACTCCCTTGAGAAAGGATTTGGCAAAAAATTGAAAGGCTTTGCCGAAACATTGAAAGGCTTTGCTGGAACATTGGGCTGTGCTGCTCCAACTCCATTAAACAACTGATTAATTAAACTATATATTATTTTCCATAAACACAGGCCTCTTGTGTTTGCCCTGCCCATGTTGTTCTACTGCCTAATGTGTCTGACCTTTGAAACATGGGATTATTAGCACAGCCAACATTAATCGCTCAATACGCCTGAGCTTCCTGTGAGGACCTTTTGCTTTTCATTGTAAGCAGAGACCCCTGGGCCAGTTGCCAGGGTAACAGCTGGAGCGCGCTCACTGCCTACCTGTACTGTAGAACCCTCCGATGGCCCGAACTCCATGGATTTGAGGATGCTGCAGGAAAAACAAGACACACCGGCGTTACCATCCTCATTCTGACCAGGTTAGTTACACCCAACCCCCCCCACAGTGTATTACAAAACCTCAAACCTCACTGTGTCTTCTCTCTGTGTGACATAAGCACACAAAGAATGCGGGATAAATCGATTCAGCATTAATGCATATAAAATGAGTTACATTAAAATGCTTTTTAATGTTACTTAAACCGTTTAATCCTTTAATAAAAAGGATTTTATTTTATTTTGCTAAACCATTCAGACCTAAAATGCCTGCTAAAAAGCCTATTAAAACCTAAGCAATTATTTACACAACCTCTTTGAGGGTTTTCTGGAAAAAAATTCAAAAAAAAGCCGACACCAACGTGCACTTCATTTTCCCCACGTCTAAGAAGGCGCATTTCATTAAAGCAAAATCAGGAAAACGTCACTCCAGGTCTTAATGGGTTAAGAGGGCAGTAAGGTCAGGAAAGCGGTCGTGTTTGAAAAGCGACCGTTCGATTAATAAGTAGAAGAACGACCGCAGAGGTTTTCTGTAGCAGCCGATCGACCGATTTGAAAGGGGACGTTTTTCCTTGAGAAAAAGAAAGAAAGAAAAGCTATCGATACAAATTAGACAAAGGGTTTTTTAGGCCAACTGTCAGAACTTTTCCACAGTGCCGTGAACGTTGGGAAAGGCCCCGATCGCGGGGTTGTCGACGTTACAGATCTATCTATGACGGTGATCTGCCTCACTTTAAAGCCATTAGAGACCATTAAACGGCGGTGATCGAGTTCGGGCGAACGCGCGTGCGGCGGAGCGGGATTGGAGGCATCCGTCACCCTGACTGAGTTAGGCCTCCCCTCGCTCTCTGGGCCCGCCACCAGGCCCCGGAATTACACCCCACAGACACGGCCGCGTGGTTTACAGACACCGCCACCTGTTTTTACGATGCAGTACTGCGAGCATTATTGAAGGATAGTTGGGGGAGCTGTAGAACAGGACTAAATATCCTGCCAGCGCTGCATTACATTACATTTTACACTTCAGGCATTTAGCAGGTGCTCTTATCCAGAGCGACTTACATACCATCCATTTATACAGCTGGATATTTTACTGAAGCAATTCAGGTTAAGTACCTTGCTCAAGGGTACAACAGCAGTGCACCACCTGGGAATTGAAACGGCAACCTCTGAGTTACAAACCCAGCTCCCTAACCATTACACTACACTGCCAGCAACTGCATCCTGTAGAGGAACGCTGTAGATCTCTTATAACCAAATACAACTGAAACCAGCCCCACGTGCATAAAAAATGGATTTACGGTATCAAACCAAGACATTTGGAGTATGTTAGGAATTGTTGGATACATTTCTGGCTCAAACAATGTTAGACGCGAAGGTCATTTAAAAAAAAAACCTGGACGGGACAGACACCTTTCCTCATCAGTCACCCAAATCAGATCAATGGGTGACCCTGGGGTGCGGTTCTCTCTGTGCTCAGTCAGATCTGATTCACATCCATGCATGGTACCGAAACCCAGGGAAGGGAGTTGTCCTTCATCTCAGTGAGATGTCAGACAGGATAACCCAAATATCTTCAGCAATGTCAAGATTTCGAAATCGTGAACGATGACGTTTCTTGTTACTGTGCTAGTCGCCATTTTGTCTGGAACGTGTTTGTATGGTAGACCAAAATGTAAGAAGCATGACACTGGACTACACGTCCCATGAACCTTAGGGCATTCTCTCACGCTGCACGTGTGTGTGTGTGTGTGTGTGTGTCGGGTGTGACTGAGTGAGGATGAGTGTGTGTGTGTTTGTATGTGCGCATGTACATGTGTGTGCGCGTGCATTTCTTGAGTTTGATTCCTTGGCTACTACGATTTTTAAAAAGTGCAAATGTGCATAGCATGAAGGTGCAGACGAGCACTAACTGTACACATACTTCAGCTCTTTCTTCACCTCCTCATAGTCCGCCTGCTCCTGGAGCTTCTCCTCCAGTTGCTGTGGAGAGGAGAGAGGAGGAACGGTTACTCCTACAGTCATTATAACACCTCCCTTACAGGCACCAGCCCAGCAGCAAAGAGAGCGACGGGTACAGACATACAATCATACACAACTCTACACTCAGGTATAAAAACACATGCAAATGTCGTGCACACACTTTACATTCATTTAGCGGATGCTCTTGTCCAGAGCATCAAAAAGACGAAAAAGGCACGTTAGCATACCAAAACAAAACCTTCCTTCAATGTAAAGTGTGCAAGGTGTTCAATGCTTCTGTGTTGCGGCAAAGCTAACTGTTGTGAGGACTTAGCAACATAAGGGTAGCGCAAGTGTGCAAGGAAAGACAGGACAGACAACAGCTGTAAAAAAAAAAAAATCTGCAGATTACGGACAATTCAAAAATAAAAAAAGCATTATTTCATATAATTTGGTTAGTAACATATTTAATAGAAAATTCTAAGAGATCTGCAGTAGTGTTTTCACACGTTACCGGCATCTAACAAGTTGAAAGTATTTCTGGTACGTATTTGACCTCTGACCCAGGTCTGGTGCCCTCCACTGGTTTGCGTCAGGGTAACCGTGGGCGTGTCCTCACCTTGAGGGTGGAGTTCTTGGAGCTGAGCTGCTGCTCCAGCTGGCTGATCTGGCTGGCAGAGTTCTCGCGCAGTTTGCTCAGGCTGGCCTGCAGTCTTTGCACGTCCTCCACCAGCTGCACCACCTCCCGCTCCTTAGCGCTGACCTCCGCCTCCAGGCTGGAGCGAGACAGCACCTCCAACGCCTGCTCCTGCACAGAGGGGAGCGTCACTCAACACACCCAGAAACATCCACTCACGCGACGCTACGCATCACAGACACCACCTTAGCATACACTCACTCAACACTACTCCACAGTCATCCTCCCTGTGCTCTTTGTGCTAACGCTAACAAAAATGCTATGAAAACCCATTAACATCCCCCACACTCAATACTACTTTTCACATCCAGTCACTCAACACAACCAATCACACACACCCATTAGCATCCACTCACTCAACCCACTGCAATCACAAACACCCATTAACATCCCCTCACTCAACCCACTACCAATCACAAACACCCATTAACATCCACTCACTCAACCCACTACCTATGGCAAACAACCATTAACATCCAGTCACTCAACCCACTGCATATCACTAACACCCATTAACATCCCTCACTCAACCCACTACCAATCACAAACACCCATTAACACCCAGTCACTCAACCCACTACCTATCAAACACCCATTAACATCCACTCACTCAACCCACTACCAATCACAAACACCCATTAACATCCCCTCACTCAACCCACTACCTATCACTAACACCCATTAACATCCACTCACTCAACCCACTACCTATGGCAAACAACCATTAACATCCAGTCACTCAACCCATCACAAACACCCATTAACATCCACTCTCACAATCACAAACACCCATTAACATCCACTCACTCAACCCACTACCAATCACAAACACCCATTAACATCCACTCACTCACCTATCACAACCACCCATTAACATCCCCTCACTCAACCCACTACCAAACACCCATTAACATCCACTCACTCAACCCACAACCTAACTATTAACATCCACTATCACAAACAGCCCAGGTATGTGATCCACTCACCAGGTGTGGACATCCAGTCACTCAACCCAGTGTTGTTGTTTTAGGTCCATTCTTCACTGTCACAAACAGCCCTGTGACCCAGGTGTGGAAGTATTCTTCCTCAGAGAGCCCTACCATGTCAGGGGCCTTCTGGATCTGAGTGGCCAGCTGCAGGGATTTGTTGGCGGAGGTCAGCTGCTCCCGTAAAGTCTCCGCCTCCCTCTCGGCTGCATCGGCTCTCTGCAGGGTGGGCGGGCGTGTTAGTTTCCCCACAGACACCAATCACCACCGTTCATTACCCCGCCACTCGCCTGCACAGAACGCCTGACACACGCAGGACACACGCACGCACACACAAACGCACACACACACACACACACACACACACACACACACACACAGGGGTGTAATGGACTCCACCTTGGTCTTGGATGAGGGGAGTATAATTGAGGTTGATGATAATAATCATTTCCTGGAGAGGCTGGGTAAGGAGGCTGAGCGCAGAAACAGCCCCCTCTCCACAGAACGCTCACTATTACCAGCACCACGCTGATGGCCTCACTCTCCAAAGGGGCTCTCTGATCGGGGACAGCGTGAGCTTTTCCCCAGGAACCAAGGCTCCTTTTCCAGAATGACGCATAAAAACAGTGGATAGAAGAAGAAGTGGAAGAAAGGAGGATAAAATCAGTGACCCTTCCTAAGCTCTTTATGCTAATGCTAACAAAACAGTATCTTCACACTATGAAAGCCCAACCGCTTGAACTTTTAAAAAGAATAACACCATTCTTTTTTTTTTTTTAAAGAATGGTGTTATAAAGGGTATAATGTCATTCTCTTATTCTCACATCGAAGGTGTGAACGTTGTGCCTGACAAAAAAACTTATTTTTATCCCAACACGGTTTCTGCCTTGATCACCCGGGGCATCAAAACCTATACGGAGTGTTACTGCTGCCTCGCACATTACACAACACCTTTCACAAGACCCCCATGGGCTCATAATACCTCACCCTACAAAACCCCACAGACAGGTGCATTACATCCATTCACTCCACCTTGCTGGTTAACTCTCCACACAGTCTGACTGAATACCTATTGAAAGCGCAGAGCATTGAGTGACTGTACCACGTTACTCTAGTCTACGCTCAAAAAAGATCTTTGGTGCTGCACAGTGCTACTTTCAGCCTTTGACACGATGTTAAATAGTGATGAACACTGAAAACTTGTAGAAAGTTCTGAATTGTCTTTTCCATTTCAATTTATGAGTAATGAGTTAATTACACGCACAATGCCCAAACAGGCCTTTATTAATACGTATATTCTAAGGCTACAAATAAAGGACAAATATTAAAAATGTGATGTATTCAAATCCCATTTTCATCTGTAGCAGGAGTTAATTCAATCTGCATGGAATCATGAAAGTGTGACGCTCCAGTGATTCCGAAACCACAGGTCGTAAAGTTTGACTTCTGTAATGTTCAGAATGTACAGGCATGAACGGTGTATTCGTAGGGACTGGGAGCCAGCCAGACTGACAGGGATGTAATATAGCTGTAGAACGGACATCAGTGCGGAGCCAACTCAATTCTTGGTCTGCCGCACTTCCCGGGCTGTCAGATCTGAACAGTCAATAGTCAACTTTCATTGGATTTGATAAAAGATAGCGGATATATCCTCAGAGAGCCTGGCTGAGTAAAAACGCACAATGGCAAACTCAGATTGAGAAGAGCTACTGTGTGAACAGAGACAGAAGAGAGAGAGGGAAATCAGCGATGTGACAGCTGACATTCTGGGATTGTGACATCACTCTCACGGTGAGGGAGGTGTGTGTGGGGGGACTGGTGCAGCGTGGGTGTAACCGACACTGGGGGACGGGTTCGGCAGACACGGCGTGAGCCTCACCGGCTGACACAACAGATTTGTGTCAGTCACTTTCCTTTCGGTGGGGAATCTATCCGTTTCTCCATCTATGGAGACTGGACAGCAATGGTCACACACTCCCACATACACACGCAAGCACCCACACACACTCTCACACTCACTCACACTCACACACACTCACACAACTTCACTTTGGACCCACTGGCCAGACAATATTCAAAGTTCTGCATGAGGAAGGCACAGTGTGAATAGCACAAAGGCCAGAGGCCCATAAAGGCCAATGGCCATTCCTCAGTAGGTCATTCACAGTACAGCCTGTGATGCTTCAAGCTCAAAGCTGAAAACGTGCAGCGACGGATGAGCCCGTAGGAATCCATTTCCTGTAAAAGTCTGAGTACCACTCCACCTGGGTCCATCTGGATTCAACGGGTTTCCCCACACAAGAAAGTTTCAAAGCACTTACAAAGGAAGAAGGTAAATGTGTAACAGCGGCGAGACTCTGAGTATGAAATGAATTTTTACACTGAAAGGCAGTTCAATGCACATAAGCACTCAATCTTGCCCTGAAAGCTATCGCGGTCGTATCTTTTTGTGAAGGGTTCAATATCGCCATCAAGTCGTTTCCACACTTGGCATTATGTAGCTGGCATTGAATGGCTGTTTTTTCTTGGGCTCTCTGTGCTGCTTCTGGCCCAGCGCTGTGCTGAAATGCTGAAACTAAATAACGTCTGATTAAATGATGAATCCCGAAGACCTCGGTCACAATGTGACGCCTGCATAATCTTCAGCCTAATTCATCAAAATGCCGGTCTGCTCCAATTTCCTTTCAGCATCATCCTTTCAGTGTCGATCTGTACAACATTCTCCAGGTCAAGAGGTTTCTATCTTGGATTTTGTTCAAGCTCATATATAAAGTGGTCAGTAAGAGGAGTACTAGAAAAAAAAAGTCCTATTCTGCCTCATTTTAAAATCTGGGCGACAAATATACAGGTAGCTGCCAAAATAATCTGAGCAAATGAAAGGTTGTGGCAGCTCTGTTATGGCGTGGGGCGCATTTTCCTGGCATGGTTTAGGTCCATTCAACCCCTTAGAGCAGGGGTGCCCAAGTTCGGTCCTGGAGAGCTACTGAGTGTGCAGGCTTTTGTTCCAGCCCTTCACTAACACACCTGATTTGAACATTCATTGCCTTGACGAGCAGTTGATTAGTGGAATCAGGTGTGTTAGTGAAGGGCTGGAACAAAAGCCTGCACACCCAGTAGCTCTCCAGGACCGAACTTGGGCACCCCTGCCTTAGAGGGCAAGGGAAATGCCAATTAATACAAAGCCATTCTAAGTGATCACCTTCATCATATACATTTACATTTAACATTTTAGGCATTTAGCAGACGCTCTTATCCAGAGCGACTTAGTCTTTTTTTCGTAAAAATGTATTTCTATTTTTTTTCCTGTTTTTCTCCCAATTTGGTTGCCAATTATACCCTCTATTTATTTCAATTCCCCACCCCCACGAGTCCGCCGCCCGTTCAAAGGTACAATGGCAGTGCCCCACCTGGGAATCAAACCAGCAACCTCTGAGTTACAAGCTCAGTTTCCTAACCATTACACTACACTGCTGGTCTCTTCCAGGATGACAATGCCCCCATCCACTGGACATGAGTGGTCACTGAATGGTTTGATGAGCATGAAAATTATGTAAACCATATGTCATGGATGTCTCAGTCACCAGATCTGAACTCAATTGGACACTTATGGGAAATTCTATAGCAGCATGTGAGCCAGCGTTTTCCATCACCATCAACAAAACACCAAATGGTGGAATTTCTCATAGAAGAATGGTGTTCCATCCCTCCAAGGTCCAGACACTCATAGAATCTATACCTATGAGCAGCCTGGTCAGGCTCATAATACTGTAAGGGTACGAGCAGCCTAGTCAGGCTCATAGTACTGTAAGGGTATGAGCAGCCAGGTCAGGCTCATAGTACTGTAAGGGTATGAGCAGCCAGGTCAGACTCATAGTACTGTAAGGGTATGAGCAGCCAGGTCAGGCTCATAGTACTGTAAGGGTATGAGCAGCCAGGTCAGACTCATAGTACTGAAAGGGTATGAGCAGCCAGGTCAGGCTCATAGTACTGTAAGGTTATGTGCCTGACAAGCGAGGCCAAGTCAGCAGTGGAATCCATTGTGCATTAACAGAGTCGTTAACTTTGTGTGATGAGTAGCCCCAGTGTCACAGAAGATTTTTGGGTCTGTGGCAGATCTGTGGCAAAAATGCAGAACGCTAAACGAGGACCGAGAGACTCACCTGATTAGCTCTCTCCAAATCGGTCATCACCATCTCAATCTCATCAGCTCTGTGGAGGGAGAGGGAGAGAGACAGTTGGTTATGTTTGACTATTTATACACTTTTATCTAAAGCCAATTGCCCAGCTTACAGTTTATTTACATATAATCCATTTGTACCACCTGGGAATCGAACCTGCAATCCCCAAGTTAACAGCCCAGTTTCCTAACCATTATACCACAGTACACGGGTTGGCACTCCCTGGACCTCACAGCATGTGGTTGAATATTTTGAATATGTACATGGACCCTCATAACAGTAAAATCTCCTTTGACACCATCCTGAATTTCTAAGACTGACTGATGTCAAGACTCCCGGGAGCAACATGAGCCTAATAAAATCAATCAACGTCAAGTTTCCCAAAATACAGAGAATATCAACAATGCCTGAGATGTCAAGACTCCACACTCTAGAACAAAAGCTCTTCTCCCATTCATCTCTGAACCTTCGATTCCATCACAAGGACCCCTAGATCTAGAATTTAAATAGCACAAAGGACCTCCTTAACCACACCAGGAAAGGCGGCAGAGTCCGTACCTCTCCTTGTGAGAAAGGATCTCTGGCCATCGTCACAACGACATAACGAGGTGTGACTCCAAAATCTGTGGAATGCGGCAAACTGGAGCCTTGGGAAGGATACATTTTACTGTTCCAAAGGACTGAAGTGTGAATCCACAGGACAGTACAGAGAGGGATACAAGAGTGGCTGGGGAGATGTTATACAGCTTCACGTGAAGCAAAGCAGTCCATCAAAGGACGTCTAAAAACGGAGTACAGCGTGAATACCAGAACTAGTATAGTTCGCCAACTATAAATACACAAGACGTGTCACTGACCGAGCCACTGTAGCGGTGGAGAAAGGCCGGGGCTGAATTCGACGAGCAAAGCACATTCCAGATCGCATCATTCAGGGGACAAGCTGACATCATGGGGGGGGGGGGAAACCGAGCCACCATTTTAGAGCATTAACAAGGAGGCTGTGTTATTACTGTGTTACTGGAGGAGGCGGGAGGCAGGTTTGGGCTATTTGGAGGGTCCCAGAGGAGCTGTGAGGGACACGCAGAGCGCTGCACGCTCCACTGCCTGTTCAAAATGAACACAGACGTGGGCTGCAAACACACTGTTGGGCAAAGGGACGCTTTTTATGCCTTTGTCGCACAGTGTAAGCATGACGCTGGGCCGGGGGACGCTTTAGCAGGCAGTTAAATGTGAGCAGAACATTTCAAAATGATATGCGTACGCCAGAGGCACCTTTGCTAATTTTTCAATTGACAAAAGACATGCGCAGTTGAAGATCCCCCTACGAATGCTGCTGCTACAGAGTGAGTTAGTTCTCACACGTACCATGAGCTTGTAACCAGCACCAACACCGCGTGCGTGTGTATACGTATATATACACATGAGTGTGTATGCGCGCGGGCATGCGTGTGTGCGTATTTGGATGTGCGTGGGCATGTGTGCGTGTGTACTCTGATCCCCAGCTCTGAGTGACCTCTCTCTCTCTCTCTCTCTCTCTCTCTCTCTCTCTCTCTCTCCCCGGGCGTGACACATGCCCATTAAGCGTTCTCAGTTACAGTGTAATCCTGCAGCCGCGCGCTCCACAGCCCTGGCCCAAAGTGCTGCCTAAGCCACACAGGCGAGCCGGCGGTAAAACAGAGGGATTACATTAATATGGTCTTTAGGCTCCCCTTAATACACTCTAATCTGATATCATATTTTCCAGTCTGTGAGCAGAGAGCCAGGGCCCCGCAAATGGCTCAGCGCGGCCGGTACTCACCGCTCACCTGCTTAGCGAGGGGCTAAAGGCCTAACAGAGCGGACAAGAGCCACAGAATGCCAGCGAGGGGTTAAAGGCCCGACAGAGCGGACAGAGCCACAGAATGCCAGCGAGGGGTTAAAGCTAGTCAACAGCTGACGGAGCGGTGGAATGCCTGCGGGGGGTTAAAGGCCGACTCGGGCGGACGGACCCGCAGGACCGATGCCCCGGGTGGATGAGTCGCGGCAGTGGCCTCATTTGAAGCCCTTTAAAAACATGCTTTAAAACTGCAGGCCAGCCCTTTGGTTTAGGCCCGCAGTGCTGCTTCTTCCAGGCCTCACACGGCCGAGCTCCTGCTCGTGAATTATTTAGAGACGTGTGCCAGCAGCCGAGCCCGCGCTGGCATGACATCGCTCCCACTGTGCCACTCTCGCAGGCACCGCCAGGATCACCATAAATGTTTTATCGAGTGAAAAAGTTGAGGACATGTTTCCAGTCCGTCCGTCCCCAACGGTCCAGATTAAAGGTCATTACTCTTTCAGAGGCACATTCCGGACGGGGTTTAAACCCTGCTGGTGAAAAACGACGACTCTTAGCAGTCACATGATGGAGAGGTGTACGAATCACAGCCGGTAAACAACACACCACAAAGCGGTCCTGGACTACACCTTTCCCCCACGGAGGTTCTGTGTGGGAGGTAGAGAGCGTGGTTCTGTGGCTCAGTAGGTAGAGTGTGTTTCAGTAGGTAGAGCGTGGTTCTGGGTCAGTAGGTAGAGCATGGTTTGTGGCTCAGTAGGTAGAGTGTGGTTCTGGGTGGCTCAGTAGGTAGAGTGTGGTTAGTGGTGTGGTTCTGGGTGGCTCAGTAGGTAGAGCATGGTTCTGTGTGGCTCAGTAGGTAGAGTGTGGTTCTGGGTGGCAGTAGGTAGGTAGAACATGGTTCTGTGTGGCTCAGTAGGTAGAGTGTGGTTCTGGGTGGCTCAGTAGGTAAAGTGTGGTTCTGGGTGGCTCAGTAGGTAGAGCATGGCGTTGGCAACGCTTAGGTTGTGGGACCACACTGGGACCACATGTACTGAAAAATGTATGCATTCACTACTGTAAGTTGCTTTGGATAAAAGCGTCTGCTAAATGGCATATATTATGTTATATTATATATATTATATACATATATATTAGGTTGGTTTTCAGGCGGCAAAGCTGAAACGTGGAAATGACCAATCCCACATCAGAAAAAAAATCACATCCATCTTTTCTTTGTCTGAGAATGGCAGAGGATGTTCAGTGACGTGCCAGCATGTGCGTGCTGGCTGTTTTTAAGCTTGTCTGGGTAGCTTGCACAATGCACACTCTGAACAGCCGATGTGTCGTAATTAATGTAACAATCTTGCATCTAATTCTAGGTCATTTCTGCATGAACTGCTTAATTACCTTAATTGGGTTTTATCCATCATTTTAAGCATGTGCCAGTTTCTGTACTGTATTGTATTTTACTATATATTAAGCTGTGTCTGTACTGTATTTTACTGTATATTAAGCTGTGTCTGTACTGCATTTTACTGTATATTAAGCTGTGTCTGTACTGTATTTTACTGTATATTGCATTGTGTTTCTGTACTGTACTGTACATGACTGTATATTGTGCTGTGTGTTTCTGTACTGTACTATTATATGCCTTTAAGATCTTGCTTTGATAGAATCTTGGCCAGGTTGTCATTCTAAATGAGAACTGGTTCTGAATTGACCGTACCTGGTAAATTAAAATAAACCCTCTTACAAAGTAAGCATGCCGTAAATATAAGGTCAAAGCAGGGCTTCAGGCACATTACAGAAGTAAAGGGATATTGTATGCTAAATGCATCCATGCTTTTGGGTAACAATGGAATTTTATGGTTGCTGGAACTGAAATCTTTTACTGTATCTAATGCTCGATAGAAACCGATAGAAACAAACAGGCATTAATGCTGTTCTAGTGTTCTCGATACTAATGCAACCCAAATAGGGTAAAAGCGCCAAATTTCATAATTTAATCAAAGCACAGATGCAAAGCATTTTAAATAACCTTTGATTTGCCCCGATTTTGGAATTAGTAAGGTAATGCGGCCACATCGCATTGAGTGAGATGAGTGAATGAGTGAGTCTGAGTGAGTGAGTGAGTGAGTGAGTAAGTGAGTCCGTGGCTGAGTGAGTGAGTCCGTGAGTGAGTGAGTGAGTGAGTCTGTGGCTGAGTGAGTGAGTGAGTCCATGGCTGGCTGAGTGAGTGAGTCCGTGGCTGAGTGAGTGAGTCCGTGGCTGATTGAGTGAGTCCGTGGCTGAGTGAGTGAGTCCGTGGCTGAGTGAGTGAGTGAGTCCGTGGCTGAGTGAGTGAGTGAGTCCGTGGCTGAGTGAGTGAGTCCATGGCTGAGTGAGTGGGTCCGTGGAGTGAGTGAGTCCGTGGCTGGCTGAGTGAGTGAGTCCGTGGCTGAGTGAGTGAGTCCGTGGCTGAGTGAGTGAGTCCGTGGCTGAGTGAGTGAGTCCGTGGCTGAGTGAGTGAGTCCGTGGCTGAGTGAGTGAGTCCGTGGCTGAGTGAGTGAGTCCGTGGCTGAGTGGAGCTCGTGGCTGAGTGAGTGAGTCCGTGGTCTGAGTGCGTGAGTCCGTGGCTGCGGTGAGCAATCCGCTACTAATAAAGCGCAGTCACAATAACGCGGAGCGCTCTGAATCACGTCCGCTCCCACCCTTCTACAGAAGCTGGAAAACTCGAGCCAGCGCAAGCCATCACTTATGTGAAACAGAAGACCTCAGTAGGGAATTGCAGGTCCATTGGCCTCCCGAACTTCAAACAAACAACACCGAAGGCGCGGCCAAGAACAAGCTGCTCGCTGCCAAAGCTGGATATAGGGCTTGTCACGCCAAGTCACATTTTGTCTCTTCATTAAATCTTCATTACGTGGGACCAAGCGGGTCACAGAGAATTTGGGGGCCCGCACAGGGTGGGACAACATGGGGAAAGAGTGAAATATAAGCACAGAGTCCTGAACTCTGCGCCGGACTAAATCACATTACTGGGAAACTGATCAGGCTCTCCGGGGCGAGAAGGCTGTTATTCTAAAGACATGTCATTATTCTAAAAGAAAAGAAAATGAAGTGAGTTCTTGAAAGGCTGAAAATGAAAAAGCAGTCTTAAACCCCTATATTTTTGGATCTTGAAGTGGGCCGGACTGTTCTGAATACAGTGTTCTACAGAAAACATGTAATTAAGGAAGGTAATAAAAACAGGGCAGCTTTGCCACAGCGCTGGGGTGCACAGCTCAGGTCCTGGAGAGCCAGTGTGCACACCGCTCTCTGTTCCAGTCATTTCCCCCGGCTTCGTTCTCCAAACAGCTGTATACACCAGCGATTTACTCCCGTCTTCGGTCACTTCACCACGGTTAACCTGCCGCCTTCAGCTGTAGCTCGTCATTTGAACAAAACTGTCGTATCATGTAAATGATGGGGCTAATTAAACAATTATGAGCAGGAGTTGGCATGGAATTCTGAAACAGATCGGCCCTCGTTGTGCACCCCTGCTGTACAGCTATTTAAACAGAGATGGCGCTGATGGAGGAACCCGTCTACGCATACACAGAGGGGCTGCATGAGAGCCATTACGGACTCCAGATGTCCATTCAGGCTCCAGAGAGATTCACGCTCATCAGCAGCTCTGGAGGGGGTCAGTACGACTGGGGGACAACTGGATGTACAGACAGAGAGAGAGAAAGAGAGTGTGTGTGTGTGTGTGTGTGTGTGTGTGGGTGTGTTAGTGTGTGTGTGAGTGCGGGTGTTTTAGTGTGTGTGTGTGTGTGTGTGTGTGAGTGCGGATGTGTGTGTGTGTGTGTGTGTGTGTGTGTGTGTGACATGGGTGTGTGAGTGCGGGTGTTTTAGTGTGTGTGAGCACAGGTGTGTGTGTGTGTGTGTGTGTGTGTGTGTGCATGCGGGTGTTTTAGTGTGTGTGAGCGCGGGTGTGTGTATGTGAGAGAGAGCATGGGCAACCCCCACACCACCACCCACAGCTTTGATAATAAACCACTGAATGGTCAGTTACTACTTCTGATGAGGAGAGTCTCGAGGGTGGGTACATAACTTGATAAACCGCCGAAACCAACCAAATCCACCCAATCAGATAGCAAGATGCCTAGGAGTAGCCTATCAGAGGGTCTGGGGCTGACCAGTGTGGCCCTAACGGAGGGGTGTGGCTAATAATGCAGAGGGGCAGAGCTCCATCAGTGGGATGGTAAAGGAGCAATCAGTGCATCTCAGACTGTGGCCCTACCCAGCACACAGGCCCAAGCCAGCCGCCAGCCTGCACCTACAGACAGCCGCCACAGAGGGGAGACATAGAGCACACCACAACACATACTCGGGGTGCTTGGTTACATAGAGGGCGGTTACACCAGACAAGCAAGATGAATGAACCCACTCTTTAAACTTTTCACTTTTTTTCCCTCCTCCCACCCCACCCCAGCTCTCTCTCTCATTCCTCTATGCGCTTCTTAATGGCATTTCGTCCTAAAGCAACTCTAACATTACAGATATATTTGATGAATTCAGTCCACAAGACGGGGCCTGGAGATGAAAATCCACCTGAAAAGCTCCAATTTCCTGCTTCCCGAGTCCCTGGAAAGTGTCTTGGCTGACCTTTCCCTTGTCATAACAGGGCAGATTGCTGGCCTGTGACTAGCAGCCTTTCACGATAAGGGCCAAGCAGAGATGTCTGAAGAGCTCAACACACCACTCTGAAAGCTGAATCTCCACACGCTGCACTGCAATCCACCACCATCTCCATCTTTAACAGCGTCTGTGCACGACAATCACACCACCTTTCGTAAAATATGTATCCATACTTTTCTTCCTTCTCCAGTTTCGGAGTGCCCGATCGTAACTGTAGGCCTTTTCCGGCACTCTGCCAGAGTTCCATTTAATTATATTTGTATAAATGTTTATATTGTCGCATTTAATAGAGTTAATTGATAAACCTACAGGTTAAGCAGAGAGGGACTCAGTGTGGAGCAGGGGGAGTGAGTGTGGGGCAGGGGGAGTGAGTGTGGGGCAGGGGGAGTGAGTGTGGGGCAGGGGAGTGAGTGTGGGGCAGGGGAGTCAGTGTGGGCAGGGGGAGTCAGTGTGGGGTAGGGGGAGTGAGTGTGGGGCAGGGGGAGTGAGTGTGGGGCAGGGGGAGTGAGTGTGGGGCAGGGGGAGTGAGTGTGGGGCAGGGGGAGTGAGTGTGGGGCAGGGGGAGTGAGTGTGGGGCAGGGGAGTGAGTGTGGGGTAGGGGGAGTGAGTGTGGAGCAGGGGAGTGAGTGTGGGGCAGGGGGAGTCAGTGTGGGGCAGGGGGAGACCAGAGCACATCTCTGATTGTGTCGGTCAGAGCTCAGAGCAGCTGTGACATCACCACATTCCTCTGCTCAGCCCAGAGTCATTTATATTTCTACAGCAGAGAGAGACTGAGCTTTGCCCCAAAGCATCCGCTGTTTCTGGGGGGGGGGTGGCGGGACAGCCGCAATAACACTGTCAGGGTCTGCCGCTGCTGCTGGGCCTTTAATAGTTTCCTGGACTGCAATAAACAGCAGCTGGCTGAAGAGTGCTTTAGGAGCAGCTCCGGCCATATTGATGCAATCATTTACTGGAGCTGTGCTGAAGAAGACGGGAAGGAGCAGTTGGGGGCACCAGGGAATAGTGCTGCCCTGTCCCGACCCTGTTAGAGACAGGGGGGGGAGGCAGAATGACGGAATACCACTGCCCTGTCCTGATTCTGTTAGAGACGGGGAGGCAGACTGAGGGAACAGCACTGCCTTATCCCAACTCTGTTAGAGACGAGGGGGAGGCAGACGGAAGGAATAGCACTGCCCTGCCCTGCCTCTGCACAAAGCGCTGGGTCATTCACGCAGGCATGCCACCAAGAGTAAAACTGACACTTCCATGTAAGGAGAAGAGGCTTTGGAGGAAAGCACATAGATATCCTGAGCAATCTGACTCAGTCCTGAGCGATCAGATTCAGTCCTGAGCAATCTGGGCCATCTGTGCATCCGTACTGCACAGTCCCCAGGGCGAAGGAAATGCTCTTTGCTTGTTTGCCACAAAAGAACTAAATATGTTTTCCAGTGAAGGTGCGACATCATGCATTCCACATGCCACACATGTGCAGGGCTGTGTGTGAGCCGCCATTCCTGCGCCCCCCAGGGAAGGGGGCGACTCTGCTCCTGTTAAACGCCACACTGTTTGGGGCGCCCAAAACGACCACGAGCGAAACCCCTGGCTTGACTAGAGCGAGACCAGACGTCATCTCTGTCCACATCCTGCCGACTCGCGCATCTCCACGAGGATCCGCTGGTCTGTCTGGCCCCGTGCGTGGGTGCATGTGATGGAAAGGCCCAGCGTGTCAACGGCGTCCCCGGCGTGTACAGGGTTAAGTCCGTCTGCGCTGGGCTGCTCCCGGCATGTACAGGGATAAGGGTGGGCTGTCCCCACGTTAAGGGTTAAGCGCTGCTGGGCTGCTCCCTGGCACGTTAAGGGTTAAGTCCGTGCGCAATGGCTCCCCGGCGTGTACAGGGTTAAGTCCGTCTGCGCTGGGCTGGCTCTCTGCTCAGTCGAGCGGTAAATGGGAACGGCTCAGAGGAGGAGCAGCCATGCTGGGAGGCAGGCTGCGCTGTGAAGCGCTGCATTAAAATTTCAGATCGCGGCACGCCACACAGCCTGGACTGGGCCCGAGGCCTGGGGGTGTCTGCCACCCCCTGGGCCTCACGGCAAACAGTGACATTCCTAAGCAAACACGTCCAAGGGAGGTGGGAGGGGGAGAGAGGGTCTCAAACAAACCATGAAACAAATCGATGAGCTCCATTATTCCTGCTCGAGTGGAGCTTTCCTCCTTTCCTCTCTCCCTCCACACGCTCCAGCCCCTGCCTCCCCCCCACACACACACACACAGCACCGCGAGGCGGACAAAGGCTCACAGACGAAGGGAAGGAGAGATGGAGGGAGGGTGGCAGACTGAATGCTAAGCGGACACTTTTTTGAAGCTGAACTCTCTGACTTCCTGTGCAGCGCACTCATGTGAACACCCAGGATCTGTGCATCTGCTGCTACTGGAGCCTGGGGCTGCAGCCAACAAGCAGCACATCGAAGGCTGAGCAAGGGTTCTGTACAACTCTCTCTCTCACACACTCTCTCACACACACAGACACACCCACACACACACCTTCACACTCTCTCACACACACAGACACACACACACACACACACACAGACACAGACACACACACACACACACACACACACACACACACACACACACACACACACACACACACACACACACACACACACACACACACACACACACACACACACACACACACACACACACACACACACACACACACAGGTTTAACTGCTCTTACGTTGAGGCCTGCTGCATTACAGCTCAAACCTTACTGTGAAGTCTAGGAAATTCAAACTGGCACGTACCAGATCATATACAGATATTCTAGTCTTTCAATGAGTAGTAAAAAAGAATAGTTTTACATCAATATCAACTTAAATATCGGGTGTGTTAGGTGTGGAGCAAGTAGGAGTTCAGTACTGTCAGTACTGCACAGGAGACACACAGCCAAGCAGCTCTCGCAGAGCAGTGATTCATTCAGAGCAGGCTGACAGCAGATGCTTTTCCTGTGTATGTAATTACAGCGTTACCCTGGTCCGTGTGTACGTGTGCTTCTCCCGAAGCGCTCTCTGGGCTTCGCTCTGCTCCCAATCGCTGATAAGCATCCCACGCACCGCTCACAGAGAATGGATCATCTGAGGGGAGCGCTCGAAAAACAAGCGCCTCTTCTTGCCTTCTTCAACAGCCGACCCGCCTCCCAGTCAATGTGTGATTGCCGAGCACGGAGAGGAGAACAGCATGCAGTGTGTGGCGAGGAGCCAAATCCATTTTTTGTATTAATGTTTCTGTTTATTTTATGGAAACACTGGAAGGCTTGTGCTTAAGCAGACGGCTGCAGCCGGAGAGATCGAACCTTAACGTGCGCGTAAACGGCGCGTTTAGTTTAAAGCCCTGTCAAGAGCTTTGGGAACACGCTCCCAAACTACACACCAGGGCTGGGGACACGCTCCCAAACTACACACCAGGGCTGGGAACACGCTCCCAAACTACACACCAGGGCTGGGGACACGCTCCCAAACTACACACCAGGGCTGAGAACCCAAACTA
The DNA here is from genome assembly GCA_029706075.1 of Aldrovandia affinis. Classification (NCBI taxonomy): domain Eukaryota; kingdom Metazoa; phylum Chordata; class Actinopteri; order Notacanthiformes; family Halosauridae; genus Aldrovandia; species Aldrovandia affinis. The sequence goes on from JAINUG010000012.1 coordinate 433,084, forward strand.
CACACCAGGGCTGGGAACACGCTCCCAAACTACACACCAGGGCTGGGGACACACGCTCCCAAACTACACACCAGGGCTGGGAACACGCTCCCAAACTACACACCAGGGCTGGGGACACGCTCTCAAACTACACACCAGGGCTGGGGACACGCTCAGAAACTACACACCAGGGCTGGGGACCCAAACTACACACCCCTGTCCTGGGAAAACACTCTCCCAAACTACACACCAGGGCTGGGAACACGTTCTCAAACTACACACCAGGGCTCCCAAACTACACACCAGGGCTGGGAACACGCTCCCAAACTACACACCAGGGCTGGGAACACGCTCCCAAACTACACACCAGGGCTGGGGACCCAAACTACACACCCCTGTCCTGGGAACACACTCTCCCAAACTACACACCTGTCCTGGGAACACACGCTCCAAAACTACACACCAGGGCTGGGGACTCACACAAAGCTCTGGTTCCGCTATCAGACTCTGCCCCCTGCCTCTGCCCCCTGCCTCTGCCTCGGGAGGCTGTTTTGAAAGTGCGTCGTCAGTGACAACCTCAGTGAGCGGCAGGATCGGGGCCGGTGACTGACTGGTTATAGACGCTTTAAAAGCGGCTGCCCTCCCCTTTAGCAGCAGGTGGGCAGGAGCTGGCCCTAGTGACCATCACCGCGGATACACATGGTCTAGGCCCACCATTAAAAAGACTCTTCTTGGGAAGAATGAGAACAGAAAAATATAAACCGGGTTAAGTGTGAATGGAGGGATGTGGTCTACTGTGAGGAAGGGGGTGGGCAGGAAGACAATGAGAGAAATGGAGAGGAGAGAGAATGAGAGACATGCGACAGAAGAAGAGAGGAGAAAGCAGAAGAGGGAGTGGGGTGGGGGGGTGGTACAGTGGGGAACTCAGGGAGCCTCGCACAGAGGGGGAGCGTTTTTAGCCCAAACATAATTAGCCCAGGGAGACTGAACAAGGACCCATTGATGAGGTACAAGGCACTCTGTTTGTGCGGAGGCTGTGTGTGTGTGTGTGTGTGTGTGTGTGTGGGGAGGCCTGGCATCTATAGTGTTTATTAATGAGGGGGTCTCCACGCAACTTCAACAAACAGCCTCTCTCTCTCTCTTTCCTCCCCCGCTTCTCTCGTTCCCTCTCTCCACAGAGCATACCGTCGAGACAGGCGTCCTTCTGTGATTCAGCTCTTCCCTCCGTCACAGCATGGCTTCAAAGGCAGCTTTGGGTAAAAACAACAGGAGGGATTTCCGGAAGAGAGGAGAGACGCCGCGCATTAAAGCCAATTAACCCGATCCCTCGTTTCCTCAGGAGTTCCTAGGCGTTCCTCTCCGTCGAACCCGAGGACGCACGTTACCGCTCGGCAAAGCCCGATTTAAACAGACGGCGCTCGCCCTGTTCGAGCGGCCGTTTGAGAAGTCTCAATGACCGACTGACCAAAATCGGACCAAAAACAGACCTGCCAATATTGGGAAATCTTTATAATGTTTATGATTGGGGGGTAACGTTAGCTAGCTAGCTTGTCCAGGAACATATAACAACTAGCTGGCGAATGTCATTGTTGAGGTAGCATTTGCCATTTACTTGTACACATAATCTGCATGTATTTACCTTTGGGTTCCCTAGCAGCAGATGAAGCTAACCCACAATCCTCGTAGATTTGGGCTTCCTAGCAACAGATGACACATAACCATGTTTATTTTACAGCCGACGGAAAAAACTGCGTCGTGCTGACGAATCCCGCAAAACAGAATTTACGGTCGTACCGCCGTGCTGCTGAACTTGCTCACGGCGCTGGCGCGAAGGCCGCATTACTCCTGCAAACCTGACCGGAAGTTTCCGCTGAGGCGGCGACGGGGCGTAACGAGCCCGCCCCTACACACACACACACACACACACAGACGTGGTTAAACACCACAGAGGTGGGGAGATTTCCCCCAGACAGACACAGCGGAGAGGCACACAGAGCTGGGTTTCTCTGAAAGCCCCCCTCTCTCCGCTGGAGCGGGACGGCTCCCTTAGAACTGTCTGAGACGCAGGAGAAGCCGGAGTGGAGGGGCACATTTTCCCTGGAGAGCTGAGACTCATATCTGTACGGTGTAAGAGAACGTGTCCCGTTGGCTGGGCTAAAAGAAGCGAGCCTGTGGATTCCTCCTCTCAGTCGTGTGTTTTTTCATTGTTCAGGTGCGTCACTTCCCGGCACCGGTTTGGCAGGAATACTGAGGTGTGGCGAGCCCACAGGCTAGGCCCGTGCCATGCCTTAAGCTTCAGTCTGTGTTCACACGACACGCCCATGAACGCAGTCAAACAGACCAACGGACGGACGGACGGACACACAGCTGCAGGGATCAGAACGGCCTTACTTTGAGCGAGTTACAGTACATGATAACCCAGCTACTGTAGATGGCACACTACAGCCTGCTGCTGAGTTAGCTATGGGATCTGCAGCAGGTACAACGGGAGTACTGTGTGTGGTCTTCATCTTCTCAGGCTTGTAATTTTTTTTCCAGTGTTTTTTTTAAAATTATTTTTTTAAAGATTTTTCCCCCAGTTTTTCTCCCAATTTGGTGGTCAATTGTACCCTCTATTTCTTCAACTCGCCCTCCCCCAGAAGCCCATCACTATGGGTCAAGCCAATACCCGAGGCCGGCAATGATCTGCCTCCTCCGAGACGGAACTCGCCCACCTGTCTTACAGGGACGCCCTTCCGCGCTTCTCAGCGAGCTCGTGCCGGCTCTCCCTCCCCCCTACCCCCGGGGCAGACAGCCAATTGCCGCCCACGGATGGGGGCACCCAGCCAGAACCAGGCTGGTCCAACAATGGACTGAACCCCGGGCAAATGCGAAATGTTGACCAGGGTCTCCGAGCGCACAGACCGTGTGTGTTGGGCGGTTTATTTGAGGCCTTACATTTTACATTTACATTTAAAGCATTTAGCAGACGCTCTTATCCAGAGCGACTTACAAGGCCTTGGGAGGCGATTCATTGTGATAGTGTCATAGTGCTATGGAAGGTGTTACACAAAGGCCTGTGACAGGCCTGTGACAGGCCTGCTTGTAATCCCCCTCTCCCTTGAACATGCAAATTGACCTCACAAAGCCTGCTAAAACATGCTCATTTACCAGAGAATAGCTAGGTGCAACATTATAGGCCATCATTGGTTAGCAAAATGATACTGTTTTAGACCATGGCTGTAACCTAAGCCCTGTGTACTGTAGTCTCGTTTTCTTGACATTTTGCCAGGTAAAAAAATACCTGTTTTCCATATGAAACGTAGCTAGCTAGGTAGCGTACTAGCGAACGGCAAACACACCTACAACAAACAAACCAACAATGTTGCTTCATACCCATGCCTCGATACCCGAATTTCACCATGAACGTGGCCTGACTGCTGGTATATTAGCAAACATATGGTAATCCCAGGACTTTTGGCAGACTTATCTCAAATAAAAATGTCAGACTGGCCATGCTCATGGTACCATAGGGTTTTGAGCCTGACAAGTGGACAGGCTAGACTGGACTGGACTGGACTGGCCGAGCCCCTCATGCCTGGCCCCCTTATCTGAGCCGAACACACCTCACGACCCAACCAGCCCCCGGTCTCCTCCCCCCATAGCGCACCTCCTCTCTCACACCTGCCATACCGTGCTCAAGCCTACACAGGCCCCATCATTCACTGGGCAGAAAACCACCCACGGAGAGAGAAAGGATAAGAATAAGTCCTTTTATACCCCCATGTTATTTCGGAACATTAAATGAGGTTAAGGATTATAGGTATGATTTTCCAATTTTTACCGAGCGCCACTGAAGTTGCATTTTTGGCGGCAGCCACTCGCCCAGACTTGCAGAGTAGGGAAAATCTGAGCGCCCTGTCTATTTGAGGATGCCGAGAACCAGAGTCTGAGGTAACAGAGAGACAGAGGCTCCACTGGCGTGGGAAGTGATGAGACATTACCCCAGCAATAAAGGGACTAATCCTTTTTTTAATAAACCCTGGTGCCTTTGTACCGGTCACAAATCACACACTGGAGAAGCAGGAATGCCTACGCGGCAGGAACACGCCCTCCCCCTCCGCTCCGGTTTCGCTGCGCAGCACTTTGAGACGCTGATTGAAAAGGGCGCTACGTTCAATCCATGACATTGTTATGACTGGGTTCTGTGAGGAGGAAGAGCTGAGCGGCGGGAGAGCGGACTTACTTTGCCGACGACTCTTCGTCGTACTTGGTCTTCAGATCGAAAAGCTCTGCCTGAGTAGTTTCAAGTGCTGAGAGAAAACAGAAAGGGCAACAAACAAAAAACAGGCCCATTAGACAACGTGGCATCAGGGGTAACCGAAGCTGAAGAAAGAAGGGATGGAGGGTAGAGAGAGAGGGGAATGAGGATGGAGGGTAGAGAGAGAGGGGAATGAGGATGGATATATGGTACACTGCAGGTTGTCAGGGTGACGCCGTCTCTACTGCTCAAGCCCATCTGTGGAGGAGGGGTGATGTCATGTGCCAGCAGGGGTCTCAAAGCCAGTAAGGTGTGGTGTGGGGCAGTAAGGCGTGGTGTGGGGCAGTAAGGTGTGGTGTGGGGCAGTAAGGTGTGGTGTGGGGCAGAGTAAGGCGTGGTGTGGGGCAGTAAGGTGTGGTGTGGGGCAGTAAGGCGTGGTGTGGGGCAGTAAGGAGTGGTGTGGGGCAGTAAGGAGTGGTGTGGGGCAGTAAGGTGTGTGCGGCAGTAAGGTGTGGTGTGGGGCAGAGTAAGGAGTGGTGTGGGGCAGTAAGGCGTGGTGTGGGGCAGTAAGGTGTGGTGTGGGGCAGTAAGGCGTGGTGTGGGGCAGTAAGGTGTGGTGTGGGGCAGTAAGGTGTGGTGTGGGGCAGTAAGGCGTGGTGTGGGGCAGTAAGGTGTGGTGTGGGGCAGAGTAAGGAGTGGTATGGGGCAGTAAGGTGTGGTGTGGGGCAGTAAGGCGTGGTGTGGGGCAGAGTAAGGAGGTGGTATGGGGCAGTAAGGCGTGGTGTGGGGCAGTAAGGCGTGGTGTGGGGCAGTAAGGCGTGGTGTGGGGCAGTAAGGCGTGGTGTGGGGCAGAGTAAGGAGTGGTATGGGGCAGTAAGGCGTGGTGTGGGGCAGAGTAAGGAGTGGTATGGGGCAGTAAGGCGTGGTGTGGGGCAGAGTAAGGAGTGGTATGGGGCAGTAAGGCGTGGTGTGGGGCAGTAAGGTGGCGTGGTGGGGCAGTAAGGCGTGGTGTGGGGCAGTAAGGTGTGGTGTGGGGCAGTAAGGCGTGGTGTGGGGCAGTAAGGTGTGGTGTGGGGCAGTAAGGTGTGGTGTGCGGCAGTAAGGTGTGGTGTGGGGTAGGAAGGCGTGGGCAGTACCTGTCTGTAGGGAGTGGGTCTTGTGGTCAGCATTATCCAGCTTGGAGGCCATGGATTCCTGGCTCTCCTGCAGCTTTCTGTGCAAACACAGGTAGGAGAGGAAGGCACAGAGTCAGTAACGCAGAGCTCTTACACACACGGCTGCACAGCATCAGACCAATTCACCATGCCACTTCTGTGCTTTGCCAGCATTGTAGCTGTCAAGAGTCCATTTTTAACTCCCAGTTTTCTTTCACTGTACTTTTCTTAGCCTTCGTCTGAACACGATATGCTGACACTGCCGAAAAGCTGGATCCCATATTCTATAAAAACCTTTTACAGAAGTTGACAGAAAAATGTCAAGTTGGTGAAGTAGCCCTTTCGGATGGATACGTTCAGCCATGAAACCCAGGTGACTCCATCTCACCCAATGAAAGACGAGGAGAGGGTTTGTGATTTGAGGCTGTTAGGGTGTAGCTCAGAGGTGGCCGTTCTGACAGATGCACTTTTCTCCAAAATGAGAGCAGTAGTCCTCTCCCTACAGCTTCATATATATATATATATATTGAAGAAGAATCTGCCCTGGATTATGGGCTTTCAGTCTGAATTTAGCCCTGTAACTAACTAAGGTTTCCCATTATCCAACACAAAAAAAAAACATGCATCACTCTGGAAATACGTTTTTCGCACACATTGCCTAGAACCCTTGACCAATTTCAGCATATATGGAGGGAGCTCGTATTGATTATGCCACTGGATCATGGAACATGGTCATATTACTGGTGGCGCTGGTTGGACATTCAGGGGGGCCGTTTGGCTAACACTTATCGGAGAATGACGGGAGTGGGCTTATTTTGTAGCAAAGATTTAACATCACGAGGATAGAAAACTACATTACAGGTTCATTACTTTTGATCGGTAGACCCTTACGGTGATCAGGATTGCTCACATTATCAATGACCTGTCATATTTTGGGACTTCTAGACTTTACTGCAGCTATTCTCGTAAAGTACCCTGCCTTGAATCGGGACAGGACAGTGTTTTCGCGACATCGCAGTTGATGTGAATTGGCATGCACTGCTGAAAAGACGAGATTCCACCCGATCTGTGCATATAATCCATGTTCATATTTTTGGTACATTTAAGGTACTGCCCATGTTTCACACACACACACACACACACACACACACACACACACACACACACACACACACACACACACACACACACACACACACACACACACACACACACACACACACACACACACACACACACACACACACACACACACACACACACACACACACACACACAGGCCTGTGAGGTGGGGTGAGGTGGGTGAGTGTGGGCGGGCTGGTGGAGCGCAGTGATATCAGCAGAATGGAATCCGTTGTCGGGGTATGGTTTTACTGTGGTCAGGTCTCTCTGGGACCACACACACACACACGACGGGGACTGGGGTGTGTTACCGCGCGTGAGCTATTCCGTCCAGCCTGTAAACAAACATCAAATAATTAAAAGGTATTACAGAGGCTTAGAGGTTTCAGGGGGAAACCCGGCCAATTCCTCTGGTTAAGCGCCTGTGTAACAGGAACATAGGCCCCAGTGTCATTACAGACACACTTTGTGCCCCAATGTTATCGCGGACACACTGTCTGATATCTCAACAGCACGGAATTTAAAATTTGACATTTTTGTTCTTGTCAACTCCCAGAATATGCGTTTTTATGTGCTGAGACCTGAGCTTTAATGTACTTGCTCCAAATGCAGTTTGAGTACACACACACACACAGTTTGGTCAGCTGATCAGCCTTGGCTGTGTGCCTTTCCATATTGTGAGTAAGAATGAGCCCATTACTGTGGCCTGTACCAGCCAGGCCTGCAGGGGGCGATCTCTCTCACTCACCGTTCCTTCTCTGCATAGTCATTGTGAAGCTGCTGCTCCTTCTCTTGCGCCAGATTCTCGGCCTGGCTCTTCAGGGACTGCTCGTACTCCCGGATCTTCTCCTTAAGTGCTTTGATTGTAACCTCTGAGCCGGAGAGAGAGAGAGAGAGAGAGAAAGAGAGGAGACCAAGGTCAATTTTAGGCCTTTATCAGATGTTCTTATCCAGAGCGCCCTACCTTACATTAGTTTTTGAACATACCGTCCATTTATACAGCAGGATATTTACTGAAGCAATTGAGGTGAAGTACCTTGCTCAAGGGTACAATGGCAATGTCCCGCCTGGGAAAAGTTACCTGCAACTTCTGAGATACAAGAGCAGTTTCCTAACCATTAAACTACACTAGCATTGATTTCACTGATCTTAACACCCCACTGTGTTCATATGGTCTCGTGAGCTGTACACTGCTGTGGATAAAGGGACGTCTCAATGGGATATAACAGACACAATGATAAGAGCAAAGTTATCCTTAGCTACTTTGCAAACAACCTCAGTGAAGGCAGGTTACAAAGAATTACATAAGGCAAATATGTATTGTGTAAAGGAGTGGGGGGGGTTGGGCTAAAGAGCAGTGGGCGTGAGTGGCATAGAGGGAATTTAGTTGTAGGCTAGGTTGAAGATGGGGTTTTTCAGATTTTTCCCATTTTCTCCCAATTTGGTGGCCAATTGTACCCTCTCCTAACTAAACTACTCCTTCCCTTCGTTACTGCAATTTTGGACCGGCAGTGTCAAAAACGCTGAACAGCCTCCTCCAAGACGGCCAAGTTGTTGACCCTAACTCCCGACACACACAGGGCCACTTTAGCACGTGGCGAACTCACACCGGCTTCCCAATCGCTGCCCCCGCACTTAGAGCATGTGCCTTCACCGGTCGCTCCCCCCCGCGGTCTGAAGAGATGGGTTTCTAATCCTGGAGTGTGGCAGTGGAGTCTGAGCTACAGACGAGAGGGGAAGGGGTTCCAGAGCCGAGGTGCCCCGTGGAGGAAGCACCCAAACTGCCAAGGCTGGATGGGAGGGGGGATGGAAAGGAGACCAGTAGTGGAGGAGCTGATTTAATACGTAGCTAGCAGCCATTTATACCCATTACTCCGGCATTCTCTAAAGGAACAGGTGCCCTGCGAGGGCATTATCAAAAATTGCTGCTCTGAAATGGGATGACGGCAACCAGAACAGCGTGCCACAAACAGCTTGCAGAGGGTTCGGTAAAAAAGGTCAGCGGTCGGGAGCATTTGAATAAATATCAAAGAATTTTGCCTTTGAAGTTGAATCACAAACTGGATGCGACAGGGGTGACTCAGCGATGCGCGTTCCAAGTGCTTCTTCTTCCCACTGCAGAGAACCACGTGACAAGTTCTGCCTTTTTAATATTACATCACTGGTTGTTAAGGCTATGAAAAGATGAAACCAAACACACTATGATGAAGGCTGTGGTCTGTGAACGTCATCTACGCGGATACTGTTCAGGTATCGTGTGCAGCTCAGAAGAGTTGGGTGTCAGCTTCAGGCTGGATTCCTCCCCTTCCCTTCCCTTCCTTTCCCTTTCTCCAGCTCTGTTCCTCCTTTCATCTCTGCGCAGGGTGATGGCTGTGCCGATACTCATGCTGGCATGCACGCTATTGCTTAGCTCACAGAAAGGCACACGAGGGTGAAGACTGAACAGGTGTGTGTGTGTGTGTGTGTGTGTGTGCGTCAGAGGATAAGAAATTCCCTGGGAGCCACAGTGGCAAACGCACAATCACCCTGTGTGTGTAAGAGTAAGTGTATGTGCAGGAGTGTGTGTGTGTGTGTGTGTGTGTGTGTGTGTGTGAGTGTGTGTGTGTGTGTGTGTGTGTGTGTGTGTGTGTGTGTGTGTGTGTGCGAGAGAGTATCAGAAAGCGCGGTGGTGTGTGTGTGAGAGAGAGGAGAGAGCTGCCGTTCGTTGCTGGTGATGGTGAGTGCTCCTTTTTCCTCTCCCTCTCTCCTCCTCGCCTCTTCTGTGTGATTTAAACTCCAGCATTTCAACCCTGACACATAATCAATGGGAAAGAGTCACTCTGGAGACCTCTTACCCCTTAACTGTTAAAATGAACTTTAAACATTTAGGTTGCCGAGGATCAATGGCCTCAGCTGGGGAAAAATGAGCAGGGATTCTTGGGGGGTGCGTTCTGGGCTGAGATAACTGCAGTCCAGACAGAGGAAGGGAGGGAGGGAGGGAGGGAGGGGGCATTTGAGGGAGAATAGGGGGGGAAAATCAATGGCAAAAATATAATATTGCCACTTCTGAGCTGGTTCAATTAGCTCTCAGCAGAAGGGGAATTCCGCAGACAAGCTCCCCCTCCCCTCCCTCCATCTCCCTCTACCAGGGGAAAGGCTGTACAGGCTGGTTCCACAGGCCCGTCTGAGCTGTGTGTTGTGTCTTAGCCTGGGCCAGGGGAAATTAGCCTTAGTGAGGTCAAACCAGTTTACCTCTTCAGACCAGACTGAGGAACTTCTTCTACACCGACGGGCGGGGTGTGTTTGCTGAAGAGGGCGGTGCTCTGAAGGAAGGGGGAGGGAGAGCGGGAGGAGCCTGCTCCGTGGGACAGCGTGCGGGGGGAGGAGTCTCACCTTGGTTCTTGACCTCGGCGAACTCCTTGTTGTACTCCTCCAGCGTTTCGCGGAGCTTCTGGTTCTCCGTCTCAATGTCGTGCATCCTCTGCACCTTCACCTGCAGCTGCTGGGCCACATCTAGGGCCGGCACGGGGTCTGCAACGCACACACACAGACACACACTGAGAGCGCTATACACACACACACACACACACACACACACACACACTGAGAGCGCTATACACACACACACACAGAGCTATACACGCACACACACACACACACACACACACACACACACACACACACACACACACACACACACACACAGTGAGAGAGCTACACACACACACACACACACACACACACACACAGCTACACACACACACACACACACACACACACACACACACAGTGAGGTGACACACACACACACACACACACACACACACACACACACACACACACACACACACACACACACACACACACACACACACACACACACACACACACACACACAGGTTTGTGGTAAAGCACAGGGCGGCTGTATCTTTTTGCGTGTGAGCTGACGGTGTTCCGTTTGCAAGTGTGAAAGTTTGTCTGTCTGAGTGAAGAGAAATGAGGCATCTGAGTCCATTCATCATCCTACACTCACATTCTCCCCACTGGCAAGGCCAGCACAGCCCTGCAGGGTGGAAGGAGGCAGAGAGGGAGCGAGGGAGAGAGAAAGGGGGGAGAGAGAGATAGAGAAAAGGAGAGGGAGAGAGAGGAAGAGTGGTCGGGGTGTCTGAAAGGCCTCCCAGCCCTGCCGTTAGCTGCTGCTTGTAAGGACCAACTAATTACCCAACAACTGGAGCGCATCGGTTTTACAGCTACTTTCACATTGCCCCCTGCCCACAGCCACTACCCAACACAATCTGGATAGAAAGATAGAGGGAGAGAGAGATGAAGAGATGGAAGTGACAGAGCAAAAGAGAGGGAGAGAGAAAGGGGAAGAGATGGGGAAAGAGGCAGCCATACAACAATAAGCAAAGCAAAAAATAAACGATTGTATGTATGGTCTTAAATATCCCAAAAGAAATAAATGATTAATGATAAATGACTGAGTCACAGAGGATGATTCCCCCCCAGACTAAGCCAAGACGGCAGTGCACTCCAGCACCATTGCTAACACTACTGCAGACTGTGACCACAGCACCAGGGCTAACGGCTAAAGCCCCTCTGAGCCGCAGTGAGGGATCCTGACCCTGTCCCATATTTCACACAGAGCAGGATCAGGCTGCTTACTTTAGAAGATTAACTCTTTATGTTTAGGGAGTGAAACAAATCAGATCCATCATGTAAGACATACCTTTGCACTTAAACTGAACTGACATTCACTTTCTAGGCCAGCAACCTTCATAAATTTCCCTGGAATTCCCCAAATACCTGTTGATCTCAGAGGGGCCCAAATTCTATAAGTATCTAAAGCCACTAATCCACAGTCATTGGTCTATAACCCATTTACAGCTTTGTGTGTGAAACCAATGGGCTCCTGATTCCCTCTGTCTCAGGCATCAGCTGTGAAGTCTCTAACTGACTGGCCTCTGCTGTTCCACAAGGCTCCTGTATCCCGTTACAGCACCCAACAAACAAGCTGGCCTTGGGACCAAGGCCCATGTGGATAAGAGAGGGACCCCAGCACAGACACACTATCAGTGCACCAATCAGAGAGCTGCCAGAGCACAGACACACTGTCACTGGGCACCAATCAGAGAGCTACACGCCGCATGAGCACAGAAGTGCTGTCAGTGCACAAATCAGAAAGCTACCCGAGCACAGACACGCTGTCAGTGTGGACCAATCGGAGAGCTACCAGAGCATAGACCCACTGTCAGTGCATCAATCAGAGCTACATGAGCACAGATATGCTGTCAATGTGCACCAATCAGAGACCTACATGAGCACACATGCTGTCAGTGTGCACCAATCAGAGAGCTAGCTGAGCACAGATGCGCTGTCAGTGTACCAATCAAAGAGCTATCTGAACACAGACATGTTGTCAGTGCACTAATCCTGTACGCACACTTCCCAGGGTGCATCTCAGGCTGACAGGACAAAACAGCCCAGAGAATTCATTTTTAACAAACTCTCTGCAGCGTTTCAATTTCAATTTCAATCTCAATGCAAAGGTCCTGAAGCATGTTTCCCTCTGTCTGCCTACTGCTGAGAATCGGGCAAAGCCGAGTGAGAGAGGGGAAAGGTAAAAGGAAAGGGAGCAGCCAGGAGACACGCAGCGCGAGAACAATGCCTTCATTTTACAGCTGCCATCCCCGGCGATGCATTTCCAGAGTCCTTGGCAATCAGAGGTTCTTCTCTGGTGTAAATCTGCAAAGTTTCTCACCACATGATTGGGGAGTGTTTTGAAAAGATAAGACGCGTAAGAAATTGCGCGTTAGTCAGAGTCGGGTATGATAAATATCTCTACGGGGGCTGTGGGGGTGATGGCAGCCTCTTTGGGTTGAGTTTCAGACATCGCAGGCCTCATTGTGCTCTTGGGCCGGCGCGCTGTGCAAGCCAAACGGACCGGCGTGAACCCAAAAAAACCTGGCCCTACCGGTTCTGGAAGTGAACCACACCCCCAAGCTCTGGTCCGCTGCATATGGGGCCGTCTCAGGGAGAAGGCTCCCTGCGTTTGGGGGTGTGTCTCTGGGAGAAGGCCCAGCACACTCGCCCGTGGCGGACACCCCAGCATAGCCCCCTTCATCAGCACTCATCATCAGTGTGCTAATTGCTGCATGACTAATTATGCCCCAATTCCAGCTGATTTTCTTTAATGAGACAGCTGGGTTAATTATGTAATCATACGATTCCATTAGTCCCTCGAGCCCTGCCTTGAGGAGGGAGGGAGAGAGCGAGTGAGGGAAAGAGGGAAGGAGAGACAGATGGGAGAGCAGGATGGAAAGAAGAGAGAGAGAGAGAGAGATGAGGGAAGGAGGGAGAGTGGGGACAGAGAGAGAGGCCAGGACAGGATATAACAGTACATCAAGACAGAGATGGAAGAGAGGGGTGGGGGGAAGAGGGTGAAAATTATTGCAAGCAGTCTCAGAGACAGAGACAGGGAATTGGAGAGAGGAAGAGTAAGTGAGAGAGAGAGCGAGCAGGTGGAGAAGAGGGTTTTGGGCCCTGCTGTGTGATGCTCCTCTCCTACCGCCAGTGCGTCATACACTGCCCACAGGATTAATAGGAGGGTATTTCATTCTGCTCCCGGGGTGACGGAGCACACGGCTCTGAGCACAATGCCGTGCTTGTGGCCAGGGCTTCGACAGACGTCAAGGCACAGCCCTGACCCCCCTCCCCATGGTGAAATAACCCAGGCCTCCCCACAAAACTTCCTCCCTCATGGTATAAACACATAAAGCTCAGCTGCTGAGCTGTAACACAAACCAGAGTTTGTTTATACTCCAGAGTAGAGCTGACATTACATCATTCTCACTACACGACTGACCGACTGCCACATCCAAACAGGCAGCAAAGGCCTCTGAATGGTGTGTGTGTGGGTGTGTGTGTGTGTGTGTGTGTGTGTGTGTGTGTGTGTGCATGTGTGCATGTGTGCATGTTCGTTTGTGAAAAAAATATGAAAGCACCCCTGCAGATCCTAGAGAATTTTTATGGTCGTGAAAGAAATGTTCTGAACATTTGTGAAAATAGGTTTCTAAAGAAGTGCAGGATGTTTAATGGTGTCTACTGGGTTAAAGAATTTCAGATAATTTGACCGGGGTCTGGTTCTGACCGAGAAAGCGATCAGCTCTCCAGCAAGACACATCTGCAGAGACGTGTCTGGTCTGTTCTGAAGAAGTCCTATGCGGACGCGAGGCGGCGTCTCGCACGCCTGACTGCGCGCTGTCACCCTGAAGGTGTCACGAAGCTGTAAAACATGGTGCTGCGTAGTGTGCGACAGCCTCGCACATTCACTGCACAGCCAACAGCATCAGGCCTGGCGCTGGGCATCGAGCAGCACGCAACGTTAGGAGAACGTTAGGACAATGTTCAGGAACGTGCCATCCTAGGTACCAGACTGAGGGGCAGACAGGGTACAGACGGACTGGGGGCAGACAGGGTAGTCACTGGTCATATCACTGGTAAAGATTACATGCAGAGATTATTTACAGACCAGCAGCTCACAGGTCTCTCACACACACATACACACACACACACACACACACACACACACACACACACACACACACACACACACACACACACACACACACACACACACACACACGCCAACACACACACGCCAACACACACACGCACACGCGCATCTTTCCCTCTAAGACTCGGGAGAAAGGCAGACCTTTGGGAGACAGTGTTTGGAGTGGAACAGTGGGGTGGAAGGCCAGAGCAGAGTAAGCCGAATCCTCTCAGGGCACACTCACCTGGGACATCGATTAATCTCTTGTACACGTTCAAGAAGGCAGCCTCTGCTTCTTTACTTCTTTTACTCAAGGCATCGATCTGAAAGGGGGACCAGAGGGGTCAGCAGGCCACATACGGAAAAAAACGCAACAACATTTCAGCATCTTTCACAAAGACCTCAGGCAAGACAGAATAAAATTATCCAAAGAAAATGTAATCCAAAATGCAATGGCTGGAAAAAAATACAAATCGGAGCGCTTCGAAAATGTGATGTATCATTTAGAAACACTTAGTAATGCATCTGGAGATCTTAAGTGTGGCAGAGAACATTCCTTAAAAGGCCCTGAGGATCGAGCAATCCTTAGGACAGACACGTTGCTTTAATCCTCTGCTGAGGCAGCAATGTAGTGTAATGGTTAGGGAACTGGACTTGTAACTCAGAGGTTGCTGGTTCGATTCCCAGGTGGAGCACTGCCGTTGTACTCTTGAGCAAGGTACTTAACCTGAATTGCTTCAGTAAAATATCCAGCTGTATAAATGGATTGTATGTAAACAAATGTAAACTGTGTAAGTCGCTCTGGATAAGAGCGTCTGCTAAATGCCTAAAAATGTCAAATGTAAATGCTGATTTGAATGGCATTTCACACACAGCTTGGTGCATAAGGCACTTAAATCAGGGCATACATCCAAAATAAACCAACAATAAAAAAATGTTCAGGTGTGCAGCCGGACACAAGTTAAACATAGCTTCACAGTGTAAGACACCATTAATAACCTCATTCCCAACGAGCTAAGCCTGCTTCACCAGGTGACCACAGCCAGAAAGTCATTTCATAAACCAGATTGCAAGAACCGATATTCAACGTATCAGTCACACAAGTGAATATATCCAATTAGTTCAGCTTACCTCTGCTGTTTGACGCGGCCTGAAAGCCATCGCCATGCCCTCCGTGGCACCATACCAACCAAAAAAATCTATTTGGTCCTTTAAACTACCGCTAAATTGACCGGGTTTCAGTGTAGCGATGAACTTGATGCTAAAGCACGCAGCTGCATTCCTTTACAACAGAAGCGCACTGCTATGGACGTCAAGCTCGAAAGGATAACGCTCAAAAGCCCTTGCGTGACTTCCACTTGGAAACAGTTAAATTTAAACGCCTTAATAGCTGCCATTTTCCTGCTCTTCACACCATTCTGTTCAGCTGCTTCATAGATGATTGATGCCTTTTACTACTGAGTGAGAGTAATGGCGTGAGACAATCACGCGGGGAACGGGCCTCTCTCGCTTTTAACGTACTGCAACAGCTGGCCACGGCTTTTATTTTAAAAGAACAACTATTAAATGGCATTTTGCAAATGGCGATACAGTGAACGTATTCATTAATACAGGAGTAATGCTGAAGCTTTTGCCCGTGATTTATCGTAATGCCTGGCTTTAACGGGTTTTCGATTGGGTTTTTTTCTCCGTGCCCATCAGCTGTGAGTGCAGTAACCTTGCGCTAATCCTAAAACCAGCTCCTCCGCAGCTGCTCGTCCTGAAAAAACCTCCATCCACACTTCTGACGGGGCCGTCCAATTGGCTGCGCTCCAGCTCGGCCTCCACAGCCCAGCTTACACGGGAGCGGGAGCCAAATCGGCCATCAGACGCCATGTCCGCAAAATCAGCGTGAGCATTATGGCCTCCTTTCAAAGTGGTAGTTTTCACAAAGCCCTACTCGCATCCATAAACGCGCGCTCGGTGCTCTTCCGTGTGAGCAGTGACAACGTTTCCACGGTTTCCTCCCTTCAAAGTAAACTGCGGGATGTTCTGTTCTTAACCTTAAGGTAACACATTTTAAGCAAAAATATATCTAAAAAATAACACATTGTTACTTAAATTTAAGGACAAACCGCATTGCCGTTGCAGGCCTGAATAGGGGCCTGCAGAAGACGGTAAGCTGGCAGTGTAGTGTAATGGTTAGAGAGTTGGGCTTGTAACTCAGAGGTTGCAGGTTCAATTCCCAGGTGGGGCACTGCTGTTGTACCCTTGAGCAAGGTACTTAACCTGAATTGCTTCAGTAAAATATCCAGCTGTATAAATGGATTGTATGTAAAGAAAAGGAACTGTGTAAGTCGCTCTGGATAAGATAAATGCCTAAAATGTAAATGGTAAGCAGCACTGTGTGCTGCGACGGTATTGAATCAAATTTCTATGGTGCTTTGTCCTCAATTTTGAGTAATTAATTTGAACGAGTACTACAGCAAAAACGTTGATTCTTATGGATTTGGCGGTCGCTGAAAACAATGAATATTGTGTAAGAACTAGGTTCAAGGGAATTCTTGACAAAAGCTGTTGCTCAAAGTCAGAAGCACAGCTAGATACATAGCTTATTCTCTGATGGAGAAACGTCCTTAATTACCCACCATGGGGGGGCAGTGTTCGCTCAGTCACAGTCGACCGAGTTTTGAGTGTGCGAGTTTTGGGAAAATTTGAGAACCACACAGGGAGCACGCATACAGTAAAGCATTGGAGACTTAGTACACCATCTACAACGCCAACACTCGCGTCAGAAACGAATGCTTGTAACAGATAGAATGTTTTGTCGAGTGACCGACCCAAGTTCAAAACGCATTGATTTCCTCTCACATGGCTGTTGATAAGTTCTCCTGAGTAGAATAAACCGATACTATTCCCATGACTCTGCATAACAGTACGGTATAACAGCCTGTGATACAGCTGCAATGGCAATTTAACTGAATGGCTTCCAATTTCAGCCCTAATCCATGTAGTTATTGAAAAAGGTTGAAATTAAACAGACATTTTTAAAAAAGTGTTAAAATTCCAAACCCACTCGTGGTGCAGACTGATTTATGAACAGGACAGCCGCCACTGTAAATAGGCCATATGACCAACTCACTTTCCACTCCTGTGGGAGGGAAATTGAATCTTTTCAGATGTTTTTATGCCAGAGACATCTGGATGAAGCTAGCCAAGGCCACGCCCCCCCCCGTCCATCTAATCGGTAAGCACATCCCACCTGATTGGTGGGAGAGCACGGGGACAGATTTGCGCCTCCCAGCCAGCTTCAGCGGGGGGGATACTGTACGACGGAGCTCTCCGGAACGCGCCCACATGTTTTACAGGTGGCGCTTGGGGCTCGCGTGATCGCGGATAATAGTCCGCTCGGATTATCCGCTCCCGTTGTACTCAGCCACAAATGCACGCTGACAGGCCGGGCGAAGATGATGCCCCCCGCGCCCCTGCCCAGCTGCGTTCACCCCCCCCGCCGGCTGTCCATGGGGGCCTGGGCTTGGAGTGCCTAAAACACCAAGGCCCGTATGTATAAAGCATCTTAAAGGTAGGAGTGCTGGGATCAGTGTAGCCTCTTAGCTCCTAATGGATATGGTTAGGATAGGGACAGGGTCAACCTGGCCCTAGATCAGCACTCCTGCTCTGGGAAGCTTTATACATACGGGGCTTGGTCTTCCAACAGTATAAACGCCATTACTTTGGCACTGGGGAAGCCGTAGCAGCTAACCTGCCCGCCGCAGCCACACTGGTCCACACTGGCAGCCACACTGGTCCCATCGTGAAAGGTGAGCTCTGAGAGCACTGCAGAAAGAGCCGGTAGCAGTGCGAGCGAGGTCACAGACGGTGAAATATAAGGAAGTTAGCCATGGTTGCCGATAAAGACGGCGGGGTGGAGAATGGCCGGCTTGTCCCCGCAGACACCGACCTCAGCTACCCCTGCCATGGCACACTGGGCTGGTCTAGGGCGGTGGGGGGATCAGAGGCTTCTTAGGACAGAAAATGACATCCTCTGGCACACAGCTGAAAACACCCTGCAGTCTTCCCATTCGCAGAGACTCGCCCCCGGGGCAAAACCTCCCGGACACAGAGTCTACATCGCAAGGGGCCTCTTCTGTAGTCTGGGGCGACCTGATGCCTTCTGCACTTCTTCACAGAGAAAGTACGACGTTAAAAGTAAGTGTGTTAGGTTGATCGGATCTTTGATATGGCCGGGAGCTGAAGGCCAGGCGGTTGAACAGGGGTGCGTGGCAAGGTTGGAAATCCGGGAGCATATTGGCAGTGACTTTAATAAAGTGGAGCAGGAAGAATAGGGCCAGTGTGCGTAAGCTGTGAGCTGTGTATGATTGATCCCTACAGGCATCAGGCTAATGGGGGATTAATGCTCTGCTTTCATACAGTTGAATAAAGGCAGCATTAACATTGACCCTTGTGTGGGAGATTCACGCACGCGTTTACTGCTGGTGGGTACACCTCCCCTATGGGGCTTCATTTCAGCACAGCGTACCGACACGCCCCATATGGTAGTGCCATCGTGAGGCCACACCCCATACAGTACCGCCACCCAGAGAACACGGCCAACAACAGCGCCATCCCCAGGTCATGTCCCATATGGTATCGCTATCCTGAGGACACGCCCCATATGGTAGTGCCATCCCTAGGACACGCCCCATATGGTAGTGCCACCGTGAGGCCACACCCCATTCAGTACCGCCACCCAGAGAACACGGCCCACAACAGCGCCATCCCCAGGTCATGTCCCATATGGTATCGCTATCCCGAGGACACGCCCCATATGGTACCGCCATGACCCGAGAACACGCCCCATACAACAGCGCCATCCCCAGGTCATGTCCCATATGGTACTGCTATCCCGAGGACACGCCCCATATGGTACCGCTATCCCGAGGACACACCCCATATGGTACCGTCACCCTGAGGATTAGGCACTGCATGGACAACAAACTTAAATCAACATTCCAAGAAAAGTGTGAATTGATTGGTTTATTCCACTATTTGTTGTGTCAAAAATCTATTTGCGTGATCAAGGCAAGCTTCACACAGCAAAGCAATGCACGCACACACGCACGCACAGAGGACTGAAAAGCCCAACACTTCAGGAAAAGTGGGTGAAGGTAAAGGATTTCTACCAGCAGGACAGGCCGTCACGTTGTGGGTTCGCCTGCCCACTACTGTGCATTTTTTAGAGCAAGGCTTTGTTGGCATGCAAGTGAGCTCCCACTTCTGCAATATTTATGGGCGCTCCTAATTACGAGCCTCACATGAGTGAATTAAGTGGTAGAGAAGCACAATCCCTTTCTGTGTGATGTGCGATCACTGGCCAAGCCTCCCCCAAACCCCACTGTTGCCGGGCTACGCTATGTAATAACGGCCCCTTTGTAGGTGAGGGTCTAAATGTGTCAGCAGTGGATTAAATTACCCCATCAAGATATTTACATGAGTAACGTCCTTAGAAATCATGACGGGGGGGAAAAGAGAGAGAGAGGGAGGAGGCCCAAGCGTTTTCCTTGGTCTGAACGGTGATGTGTCCGTTGGGCCTTTAGGCCTGAAGAATTGGCTGCCCGAGCACCCAGTATCACTTTCATAGCGTCACACACTCACACTTCCCTCCTGAAGCCTTTCAAAACGATGAAGCAATTACAGGAAACTGCAGGATTATGAGGAATCTGTGTTTGCTTTCAGCACTAGCTAGATGCAGCTAGATTTGATTAGTATCTAGGTTTAGTATTTTGACAGAATATTCTGCAGAGCCACACTGTATTCTGATTATTGTATTATCTGATATGGGGGGGTGTACTCTTTGGTTGGTGTTACACTGAAACTCTTCGCCAAAACGTCCTCCTCATAAAGGGGGGGCTGTTGTTCCCTTTAAAATAAACAAAAATAGCCTTTGGAAACAAGTTGCATGAACTCTAGCCAATTACTGACATAAATGAAGCACTTAAATGCTGAAACACACCAACATCCAGCAGACACTGCGGCCCTCCAGGACTGGAGTTAAACCTGCAGACACTGCGGCCCCCCAGGACTGGAGTTAAACCTGCAGCAACTGCGGCCCTCCAGGACTGGAGTTAAACCTGCAGCAACTGCGGCCCTCCAGGACTGGAGTTAAACCTGCAGACAGTGCTGCCCTCCACAGACAGAGGGTCTTAAGGACCGCCACCCTGGTCCTCCAGAGGGGGTGCTGTTGCGCAAGCCGGCCGTCTCTGCTCCCTGCCGTGTTCTCATTTCCTGACCAGAAAGGAAACGCTTGCTCATTTTGCAAATGAAAACAAACATCTCTGTCAGGCTTGGCCCTTCTCTTGACCCCCCGGGTTTTTGAGTTGGATCTCTATTCATTGCTTTTCTGGTGTCACACTGCGCCCTGGTTCTACTGCATACTACTGCCGAATGACAAACACACCAACACTATTTCCTTATTTACTATCCAGAGCGATTTTCTTTACATACAGTCCATTTATACAGCTGGATATCTACTGAAGCAATTCAGGTTAGGTACCTTGCTCAAGGGTACAATAGCAGTGCCCCACTGAGACTTGCAACCTGTTAAGAGCCTGCAACCTTTGAGTGACAAGGCCAGTTCCCCAACTATTATACTACACTTCCACCCTCATACATACCTCCATTAACTGGCTTCATCACTACCAGTGGCTGAAATTTGTCTTCCATTTTTATCACATCTCTTCCATGAAGTCGATTTTTTGCACATGTGAGAAGAAAAAAAAGTCTCTATTCACTCTGAACAGCTGAGACCAAATAGAAAGCTGTAAAGTGGAAATAAAATAAAGAATTCCCGGAATGACAAGCTGGGAGTCTGTTAAGGTCAGGAACTGTCCTCAGCCAGTAACGTCTGGATTATTCTGAACAGAAATACATTCTGAAATATGAGGCTGTATTTACCCAATTTGAGGCTGGGTATTTTTAAAACTGGAGGGTTTTTTTCTTTTTCTTTTAGCAGGGCGATTACCTCAGTCAATAATAGTCCCGGCCACGTGAACTGGGAATGCAAACCGCAGTGAACATTAATGGAACAGACAGGCTGTAATTTGGGCTTTGAGTGGCTCCCGCTGTTCCATTCCTTAAATTCCATTAAATATAAATGCTTTTTTATTCCTGCTGAATTTTTTAGGGAGTAAACTAAGCTGTTTAACCGGGCTCTTGTGGAGTCATCAGTGACAGCCATTAAAGACCATATGCAGTACAGCCGGGTTATTGTTAGTGGGTTTTATACATCAAAAGCATGAATTATTTTATTTATATATATATACGCACCGATCAGCCACAACATTAAAACCACCTGCCTAATATTGAGTAGGAGTTAACTTTTTCAGCAATTTGTGCTACAGTAGCTCTTCTGTGGGATCGGACCAGACGGGCTAGCCTTCGCTCCCCACGCGCATCAATGAGCCTTGGGCGCCCATGACCCTGTCGCCGGTTCATCGGTTGTCCTTCCTTGGACCACTTTTGGTAGGTAGTAACCACTGCATACCGGGAACACCCCACAAGACCTGCAGTTTTGGAGATGCTCTGACCCAGTTGTCTAGCCATCACAATTTGGCCCCTGTCAAAGTCGCTCAGATCCTTATGCTTGCCCATTTTTCCTGCTTCCAACACATCAACTTCAAGAACTGACTGTTCACTTGCTGCCTAATATATCCCCACCCCTTGACAGGTACCATTGTACCGAGATGATCAATGTTATTCACTTCACCTGCCAGTGGTTTTAATGTATATATTATATATATACACTACCGGTCAAAAGGTTAAGAACACCCCCATTTTCCAGTTTTTACTGAAATTTAAGCAGTTCAAGTCCAGTGAATAACCTGAAATATATAGAAATAACCAGAGTTTTTTTTTTTTTTAAAGGTTTAGTGACTGATAATGTATATACAGTATATATATATGTTTTTCTTTGTTGTTTTTTTCCCCAACTACCAACTACTGCTACTATACTTGGTTATTTAACAGGGGTTTCCTTATGTGAGTTATATATATGGTTTTGTATGCACAGCACCAGATCAGGCTGATAAACGTAACTGACCACTTATGGACTCAGGCCACGCACCAGCTCGCAGCCCCCTTACCCCCTCCTCGTTAGGGCAGTCCTGCGAGACCACAGCACCGAGCACACAACTTCATCTGTTTATTCCTTCACCAGGCTCCACACAACCTACCAAAGTAATGCTATTCCACAGTTTATACACTAACAACCCATTAAGCTGCTTGAAATGGCCAAAGCAAACACAAAGATAAAGATGTCAGCTAAAAGCTGTTTAAAAAGCTCATGGTGCCTCTAAACAGGAGAGGTACAGTAAGTGGAGTACAGACTGAGACTGAGACCTTATTACTTTATTACCATTATTATAAATGACCAAACAATTGGAGATGGGTAAAGGCTAAAATGGGACCTGGAATATTTGTGTTAGAGATTAGAATATTATTTGTATTAAAAGAGAGTAAGTTCTGTTTAGTAAAACCAGGACTCTACAATTTGGAGGGCAAGTGTTAGGCAAGTGTGAAACATGGCCATCCTAACCCTGCTGATTCCATAATACAATTCTGTCCTATGAACAAGGCCCTTCTCTACTACAGAAACCTTCAGTTAAACCCCTAACCCCTCCACAAGTTATCACACCCTTCAGCTGAAATGCCTAACCCTCCACAAGTTATCACACCCTTCAGCTAAACCCCTAACCCTTCCACAAGTTATCACACCCTTCAGCTGAAACGCCTAAACCCCTCCACAAGTCATCACATGCTTCAGTTAAACCCCTAACCCCTCCACAAGTCATCACACGCTTCGGTTAAACCCCTAACCCCTCCACAAGTCATCACACCCTTCAGTTAATCCCCTAAACCCTCCACAAGTTATCACACCCTTCAGTTAAACCCCTAACCCCTCCACAAGTCGTCACACCCTTCAGCTAAAATGCCTAACCGCTCCACAAGGCCAGACCACCTTCAGTCCTCCTCTAAATATAGACCTGAATGTGCTTATGATGAGAGTGAGTCTGCCTGGCTGAGACTCACTGTACAGTACACCTTGACCCGCACACTCCAGCGCATATTTAGGCTAAATAACGTAGTCAGACAAATACTGTGGGGACAGTGTGTGCACACACCAGTTTTACAAACCAGGGCAGGAAAAAAAACTAACAAAACCCCAGAACATTATCACCGGAATAAAAGAAGAAAAGGAGGTGGAAGGTGGAGCAGGTCTGAGCAGCTGGGGGCTCCGGGGAGTGAAGACTCTGATCACCACCACCATCACCCACCCACACGCACAACAGCACGTGCTTGTGCGTGTGTTTGTGTGCATGTACAGACAGACATGCACACACAGATGTACAAGCACACAGAGCAAAAACAAAGGTGCACACAGATACACACAAGCAGAAACATAGACACAGGCACACAGATACACAGATACAGCAGGCGCTGGCCTCTCCTCCAAGGGCCCAGTCAGGGAGCAGCTGGCTCAGTGGGTAGCAACATGGTGCCAAGTCTGTAACCTTGCCACCCTCTGACATCATCGTCACCCCCCCCCCCTCCCCCAGCAGCAGCCTGGGACAGCACATTGTGTGAAGGACACAGACACTGACCTGCACCGGGCACATAAAGACCATTTCAGGGAGCAGCGCACACATACACACACACACACACACTCACTCACACACACACACACACACACACACATGCACACACGCACACCACCGTACCGGGCCTGCAAATAAAGAGCGTGTCAGGGAGTCCGATAAGGGCGCTGTGCAGGAATGTGCTCTTGATGGAAAAATAATGGAAAATCTTATCAGATCAATGAAGCTGTGGAGCAGCGGGGAGAGAGCCCTCAGCCTGCCGGGCCTCCGGACACTCACATCACGCACACAGAGTCCAGAGCTCTGCATGAGAGCCCGGCTGCGCTGAGCGTCTGCAGGGGAACAACTGCACAGCCATAAGAACACAGGTGTAGACCTGGAGGTGTCGTCGTTGTCACTGTTATTATTATCTCATCCCAAAAGCAATGCTCTGTAAGTGAGAGATGGCAGTTGGCAAAAGCCAAAGTAACTTTCAGAGGAACGTGGGACTTAAAGAGTTGAGAACATTCTAGAAAACGTATGATTATGTTTCCTGGCTAGCCGTTTGAAGCCTAAACAACAATACTGGTGCTAGGAGTGGGTTTTTTTGAACAACTTGAAATAGAGCATTCTATTGCAGTTTCAGGCTTCTTCCCGCAGCTGTGCCCATTTTTTTTTTTCGAGCACAAATTGCACCATTGTTTTCTGTCCAAGGAGATTGCCTATGGATATTTCTCAGTGCTTCGTTGATTTCCACAATGAAGGGAATGTGTTGCTGATTTACATAAAACCAATCACTGAGGGAAACACCTTGAAAAAGCAGACCTAACTGTAAGCGAGCGAACATTCTTTTAGTTGAAGAGAGAAGTCTTCTTTAGACAGAAGTCCGTTATTGCACATTCAAAGTATGCAATTTTGTTGGTATAAAAATAAAAAATAAAGGGGTTCTGAAGCGATTTAGAAAATCATGTTTGTGTCTAGCGAACATGATACATGACACCACCTAACTACCTATACTTAGATACCCATACTTAAATCCAACTTCAGCTGTCAAACTAGCTAGGTAGCTAAAGTTACCTAGGCAGGCTAAAATGCCAATGTTGATTTTTGTATCCACGTAAACGGACCAATTTGTGAGGTAGCAAGTTAGAGCTTACCTATCTATTGTTAACTTTAATTAGCACCGATATTTACTTACTATCTCTATGAGGTAATTATTTTGTCTAGCAGACAATGTTGCCCACAACAATTAAATAACAGCTGTATGAACAACCAAAAACTATTCTAAATAAGTACAAGAGTACAAAGTTAAGACCTTTACAAGAACTTACCTAAGCTGATCGACTGACTAACCTAGCTAGCTGCTAACAATGTTCTTAAGCCACTCTGTTCAGTTCATTGGGGGGAAGATGTGTGTAATGTGGTTGTCATAACAGCTCTTCAGGGAGCTGTTGGTCACTGCCATTTTGGCTCTAAATAATGGCTTTGAACAATGGCTTTGTGCGTTACGTTGGCTTCCAGTTTCCAGCATGGTTAAACTAACATGTCACTAGCTAACAAACAAGAAAAACATTCATTTTTTCATCACTGGTCCATTTGAAAAGGCTGACGTGTTCTAATTTGGTAAGAAACTGTATAACGTTGTAAGAAGTCTGTAGAAGAGTTCAAAAATATGTTTCACGATATTCATTTGTCGTTTTAATAAAAACAATAAAACAGATATCTATGAAATTGTATCAAAAATGTTGTTTCTGATATTTCTCAGTTTTTCTCCCCAATTTGGAAGCCAATTATACCCTATTTATTTGGATTAACAATCCCCCTACAAACTCGCCGCCCGTCTCTATGGGGCAATCTACTCTCCAAGGCCGGCGATGATCAGCCTCCTCCGAGACAGAACTCACCAACCCCATTTCTGGAGACACCCATGCTCGCTTCACAGCGAGTTCGTGCCAATCACCCTCCCCCCTCCCTCAGGATCAGACAGCCAAATGCCACTCCCGATCAGGGCAAACGGCCAGGGCCGGTCTGGCAGAGATGGGTTTCGAACCACGTCCCTGATAGGCAGCTTGCACTCATACCGGACCAGCCAAATACAGGTGCATTAGGATGCCTATGACATTTTGAGGATTAGTTTGAATGGTCTCTGTCCTTTGCCAAAAACATGTTTTATTGAATCCATGTTGGCAGTATAAAGAGAAAGTCCCAGTCTGGAACCCACAGAAGGTTACAGTCAGTCAGTCAGTCTACAGATGGTTGAAATTTCCTCTTCACAACAAAATGGGGAGTTTTGACCTCACAACAGTTGGGGCTATGATTAGGATTGAGTAAGTGAATCTTGGATCAGTTAACAGGGTGACATAGCAGAGAACATGAATGAGGTGGTGAATGTTGCCGTAATGTACTGGGCCTGACTGAAGGGGATTAACAGTAGCCTTGCGAGGAGCCAGGCACGTTTAGATGCTGTTGCTCACTGCATAACAACATACAGCCAGCACTGCACTTTAAGAGGAATCTGGTCCTGAAGCAATCAACAAAAAAAACTGCTTGTTCTCTCACAGCACGCCCTGTCTGAGAGCTCGTGTAATGAAAGCCTGAAAATAAAATGGGAAAATTACCGCACATGGAAATGGCAGCAACTTCTTTGCTCTCGGAACAAAATGTTAAACCGTAATGTTTGCGGCCCTTTGGCTGGCTTACGCTGTCACATCGAATCGTTCAGGGTCACGCTTTCCGCCCCCGATCGAGGCGATGAACATCCCCTTCAGGAACGTGGTGATAAATCTGCATCCGCTCCACTCGGGAGTCGCCCCGC
Organism: Aldrovandia affinis; assembly: GCA_029706075.1. Lineage (NCBI taxonomy): Eukaryota > Metazoa > Chordata > Actinopteri > Notacanthiformes > Halosauridae > Aldrovandia > Aldrovandia affinis. Next base: position 459,539 of record JAINUG010000012.1, read on the forward strand.
TTCAAATTAGCGGCTTCGCCCGCTGTGCATTATGGACTTGTGCTGCAGATTGTGCCAAACTCACGCACAGGCAACTCCCCAAACGAAGCGAGGCGAACCACCCCCTGCTCAAGGTCAAAAGGCAGGGGCGGATTCAAGAGGCCGCTGCACTCATTTACATACATTCGCTCGGAATAAAAACAAATCGCGGCTTCGGCAACGTGACACAATGCGAAAGGAAAAAAAAAAAGAGCTGTGTGTCTGAGCTAGGTTTTAGGATTAAAGCCCTCATCAGTTCCCATTTGACTTGAATCTTTTAGAGGATGCAATTTAAACATGGCTCGGAGCTACGCAGACTCATATAAGAGACAAGCAGGGTTCCCTGTGTGCTGCTGCCCTCGGACAGCGGAGCGCTGGGCGAGCGGCCCCTCGTTTGCCGCAGTGCATCATGGTCCGGAACACGGACCAAGTGACAGGGGGTGGGGTGGGCGGGGAGGTCAAATGGTTCAACCACTGCATTCTGGGATATGCAATGCCGATATCCATGCTAAAGTATGACACCGAAGACATATTTGTGCATTTTTAGAGCAGGGCTTTAAACGTGTGCTTTTAAGACAACGCAGCGATTGGTGTGTGATCTGAACAGAGAAGGGGAGACTCACCTCTGCTTGGAAGCTCTTGAGCAAAGGAGCTACCTGCTTGCGCAGATCCTGCAAGACAAAATGAAGAGAGCAGAAATTAGAATCTGGAGGAAAATCTCCAGAGGAGACAGTCTACAGATTTACCCAAAGCCTGACGGGCTTTGTGTCACCAGCCGCCCATGCATTCCCTCATCTCTCGATCTCTCTCTCATGTCTGTCTCTCACCCTCTAAAATTCAAATTTAAAATTCAAATATGCTTTATTTGCATGACAAGTGACCTTGTGTGGCTAGAAAATTCAAATAAATATGACAACAACAACCCCCAAGAAGGAAAACAAAACAAAACAAAACAAAAATCATACAGGCAGCCCTCCCCCTCCCTTACACACGCACCCCAAAATGACAGAGCTCCTAACAAACAAATTAGGAAGCCTCTGTCTCTGTGTTAATGAGGAGCATGTACGAGACAGGTGCAAATACAAACACAGAACAATTAGCCCACCCCCTCTCTCAGATTATGACAGGCACAGATGTCTTGGGCTGCCAACTCGAAGATGAATTTGTCTGGTTCTGGTAGGTCTTGATATTGATTTATTAGGGCAGAGAATTTGGAGAAATATGTCTCTGATAAGGGGGTACATGGGGCAGGTAAGCAGAAAGCCAGGTTGCAGTGATCGCACAGCCTGTTCTCTTTACCAAGCCCTGTCTTTTTGTGGCGGCCTGTTTCGATGGCAAGGCTGTGGTCACCCAGTCTGCACGTCGTTAATGTGCGCCTTTGTTTTCTGCCAGGGAGTAGTCTCTGTTTGGAACCCAGTAGATTTCTAATTTGTTGTTTGATTTTGCCCCTGCATGCCAATCATGAATGTACACATTTTTGTTTGTTAAATGAATTTTATATTTATATTGCTGCCTCAATCAGATACTGCTTAATTTTAGTGTCACTTCATATTCAGAGCTGGGATGACACAACAAAATACAGAAAACGAGTATCCTGCGTAACTGCCTCCTGCGTAACATAATGTAAACACGCTGTCCGTCTCTTCACCTGTGACTCCAACGGCAGACAGTCTGCGGGCCAAAAGCAATTTGACCAAAATAAGCCGTTCAAACTCTTCCCCTCTTCTCAGGGCTGTGGGAATGACGGCGAGAGGGCAGGAGGACGGAGGGCCTACGAATAACCAGGGCTTGGAGGGGTCGATCCCAAACCCGCCGCTCACCCCACCCAGCGAGGCCACCTCGAAAGAGACGGGCTGAGGGAGGAGAGGGAAAAATGTGTCGAGAATACATCTCTCCTGCTCGGAGTCTCTCTACAGGCCCTGAATAGCGCGCGGCCCCACCGCAGCGGCAGTGTCTATTCCAGGACTGCCGCTCCGCGTGCCATATCCATCAGAGACAGCGCTGCGGAGGATCCTGAATGAACTTTCCTTCGCCCCTTTCGGTGTATTTGTTGGAACTGAACATTCAGACCAAGTAGAAAGCTATTCAGAATGTGCCACCAGCATCCAGCAGCGAAGGGAGGAGGCGAGCGAAACGTGTGTCCAGTGAGGTTAAAGCTGGGTTGGGCCAAGGCTGATGTGTGTCCAGTGAGGTTAAAGCTGGGTTGGGCCAAGGCTGATGTGTGTCCAGTGAAGTTAAAGCTGGGTTGGGCTGGGGTTATGATTGTCCAATGAGGTTAAAGCTGGGGGGTGTTAAGCAGAGTAGATCCATGTGTCCCATCCATCAGAAATGGAACGTGTGTGGAGAGCGGGAGTGAGCAGTATGCGTCTGTTTCTGAAACCGACTCAAACCTTTGTCTGTGCATGCGTCGCATTAACGAGCTACCCCTCAGTCACGCACCATTGTGCCTTCCTCCGATGAAACACTCGACCATTAAACACCATTACATCCATTACCCCCCCCGAGCTGAGAGAGGGTCCGTCTGAGCCAGCAGAGGTGGCGATCGGTCCACACAGCGGCAGGACGTGTGGCGTTTCCGCGGGAACGCAGACGACAGCGTCTCCCGCTTATACGGAAGGTCAGGTAACTGGTTCTAACTCGGGCCAAAGCTCAGGCCTGCCCCAGGGACCAATCATAACGGGCCCACAGCTCAGTCGTGCTCAAAGCGACCAATCACAATGGCCCACAGAGTGCTGGCATGTGGGTCCCACCCCCTCACTTACAAAGCGCTCTCCCTGTGCCTTCAAATGGGCCGATCTGTCCAAACGCAGTCCTGCTAACACTATCTGAAAGCTTCAACAGGAAGTCTGAGAAAGGGGGGTGAGACGAGCAGGGCAGGGGGTGTTCTCTCTTTGTGGACCATCACAAGGTCACTGTCAAAGCAGTGACAGAGGCACACCCTGGGTCCAAGTTGCCAATGGAAATATGACCCTTGACCCCTGTCTATGGCTGGCTGAGATTGATGGAGGGGAGCATATGACTCAGTGTCCTGCTAGAAGACCAGTCCGATTAAATTCTTTTTTATTTTCCTTTATTTATTTATTTTAATCGGGGGGAAAAAAAAGCCACCGAGAGGGAGAGAAAAGCGTGTACTTGTTATTGAACCTGAACTTGAGGGAGAGAGAGAAGGAGAGAGAGAGAGAGACACTAATTATTATCAATAAAGCATATTGTGTGTGAAGCATGTAGGACCAATCCCTCATTTAAGAGCCTGACCCCTCTCCTTCACTGATCCCCCCCACGATTTACCTGGTTAATCAATATTTGGAAAAAATCACGTTTCTGTCAAATTGATCATGCTGTCCATCCAGCATTAGCATAAATGTCTGCAAGCCTTAGCAATTTACAAAAGAAACTAACCAAAGAAACCCCTGTGGTAAAGATGGCCGCTTTACGGTGCTTGTCTGCATCACTGAGAGATGGATTCATCAAATCCCCCTCAGGGGCCCTCACAATAACAATGGCAAATAAAACCCCAGGGGTCTGTGCTGTAGATCTAACTCGCTGTCGATGGGAATTACAGCCAAACAAAAGGGACGGGGCTGGCCGAGGGGTCGGGTGGTCAGGAGGGTGCAACGGGCGGGGGGGGGCGAGCGGAGCTGCTCCAGGCACTTGTCTGGGAACGAGGTTAGGGCACTCCCATTGTACCATACGGGGGGGGGGGTACCTGTCAAAGACCCCAAACCGCAATGAGATCAACCTCAGAGACCAGAGGCCACCTGCAGTGCCCTCACACCCCAACAGAGAGATTTGTTACCCGGAGTTTCCTCCCCTGCACCCCCTTCCCCCAGCCACAAGGCTAAAATAGAGCAAGGCCTGGTATTTGTGCTGGCCCGTTTCCACCCCCTAGCCCTGAAAACAGAGCAGGGTCTTGTATCTGAGCCCCTGTATCTGAGCCCTGAAACAGAGCAGGGTCTGGTATCTGAGCCCTGAAACAGAGCAGGGTCTTGTATCTGAGCCCTGAAACAGAGCAGGGTCCGGTATCTGAGCCCTGAAACAGAGCAGGGTCTGGTATCTGAGCCCTGAAACAGAGCAGGGTCTTGTATCTGAGCCCTGAAACAGAGCAGGGTCTGGTATCTGAGCCCTGAAACAGAGCAGGGTCTGGTATCTGAGCCCTGAAACAGAGCGGGGTCTTGTATATGAGCCCGGAAACAGAGCAGGGTCTGGTATCTGAGCCCGGAAACAGAGCAGGGTCTTGTATCTGAGCCCTGAAACAGAGGAGGGTCTGGTATCTGAGCCCTGAAACAGAGCAGGGTCTTGTATCTGAGCCCGGAAACAGAGCAGGGTCTTGTATCTGAGCCCGGAAACAGAGCAGGGTCTGGTATCTAAGCCCTGAAACAGAGCAGGGTCTGGTATCTGAGCCCGGAAACAGAGCAGGGTCTGGTATCTGAGCCCGGAAACAGAGCAGGGTCTGGTATCTGAGCCCTGAAACAGAGCAGGGTCTGGTATCTGAGCCCTGAAACAGAGCAGGGTCTGGTATCTAAGCCCTGAAACAGAGCAGGTTCTGGTATCTGAGTCCTGAAACAGAGCAGGGTCTTGTATCTGAGCCCTGAAACAGAGCAGGGTCTTGTATCTGAGCCCTGAAACAGAGCAGGGTCTTGTATCTGAGCCCTTAAACAGAGCAGGGTCTGGTATCTGGGCCCTGAAACAGAGCAGGGTCTGGTATCTGAGCCCTGAAACAGAGCAGGGTCTGGTATCTGAGCCCTGAAACAGAGCAGGGTCTGGTATCTGAGCCCTGAAACAGAGCAGGGTCTGGTATCTGAGCCCTGAAACAGAGCAGGGTCTGGTATCTGAGCCCTGAAACAGAGCAGGGCTGAAACAGAGCAGGCATGTGAACACTCTGATTGGCCACTCTCTCTTTGGGCTACTTTTGTGCCTGTAAACTTTAACAAACCTACTTTTGACCATCAAAAAGTGCGCTACGTGTTCAACGTGCAGGGCGGGAGGGTGAGACCGCTTCCCTCGCACCGCCAGAGCTCACCAAACGGCGACCGAGCCCAAACACTTACTTCACCTCAAGCAGCGTGAAACGCATTTCAGCCTGAGAAAGGCCAGAGCCCCTCAGATCAGTTCATACGGAAGCTGCACACACACTGAGCAGGGAAGATACAGAAACAACAATCAATTCTGACAAAACCGGTCACTGGGTAAAAACATCAAGGACTTCTGTGAGACACCCCGAAGGGCCTTCGCAGTGGAAAAAATGTTTAAAAAGCACAAAATGATCAGGTGTGAGAATAGAGACAGCAGAGTTCAAAGCACAGTAACAAAGCAAGGGGGCGGAAATGAAGAAAAAAAGGATACAGGAAAAATTGCAGCAATTAGTTCTGATGAACAGGTCTGCCTGGCAGCCAGCTAGCGAGTGGCTATTAATAGAGACTGCTTCAGGACAAAATCCTGCCGTGCGCCCATGTAGATCTGAGGGGGGGGGTCCGTTCTGCGCTGTGCAGGGCAGGACGAGGGGTGCAGGACGAGGTGACCCCCAAACCGCGAGACCTGGAGCCGCCTCTCCCGTCCTGCCACACCTGCTCCGACGTGCAGCCAAAATTTTGCCCATTGTCCAGTTAGAGTGCGCGTTTGCTCTCATTTGTACACTACCGGTCAAAAGTTTTAGAACACCCTCATTTTTCCAGTTTTCACTGAAATTTAAGCAGTTCAAGTCCAGTGAAGAACCTGAAATGGTACAAAGGTAAGCGGTAAACTGTCAGAGGTTAAAAAAAATAGTTTTCGTTACCAAAAACTGAAAAATAAAGTAGTGTATATATTCATTGACCCGCTTGACCCGTCTGCAGAGCAATAGCCCCGTACACTACTCATCGGGCACGAATGTACAAAGTGTAGCTTTCTTGCAATAAGAAAAAACTATTTACAGCACAACCAAAATATTACATACAATTAGCGTGTATGCTATACGCTGTAAGCAGTGCAAAGACTTGGTGCGATTAGAGCCATGTATAGCACATTTCCCAGGCATCGCTACATCTTCACAAAACAGCTACAGTGCCCTAATTGTGTTTGATGACGTAAATAAACGCGGGGAAACATGAGTACTTCCTCTTCAGTGTCCTTTATGAGCTGCCCCTTTAAGCGCCACTTAAGAGAGATTCCTGGAGTGAGGCTGAGCTTGGACAGGCCTGGGGTTTGCGATTTGCTTTGCCTTTCTTTACAAACAACTTTTCAGTGAAACGACCCCTCCCCATCTTGAAAGCTTGCATCTTAGGGCTTCATTTGACAGGACTGGTTCTCCTCCAGGGGGGGGGGCGTTATGTGAGCCCAGACGCCCCAAATGGGGGCGAGCTTTGGGAGTGGGGGTAAACTTAATTCACAGAGCAGTCACCAGGGGAGCGTGTGGCGGGTAAGAAACACTGTCAGCCCCTGAAATATTTACAGTGCTACAGAGAGCTGTATGACTCCAGCAGCAGGACTCTTACAGACTGTATGGTATTGTACACACACACACACACACACACACACACACACGCACACACGCACACACGCACACACACACGCACACACACACGCACACACACCTCCCTGCCGCTAAAGACAGGAAACCAATAGGCATTCGCCAGGAGGCAGAGCCATACAAGAACGGATGAGCAATTTCCGGTGAAGATGCCAGGAAGGGTGTTTGAAGAGAGGCCATTTTAGACAGCAGGAGTGTAGAGGGTGAGAGAGAGACAGAGGGAGAGCTGAGGGGGGCAGTAGGCCAAATATAAACATACAGTGTGTGAGAAGTAGTTGGCCATGTGTGTGTGTGTCTGTGGGTGGTGTGTATGTATGTACGTGTGTGTATGTAGGTGTGCAGGTCTGTGTGTGTCTGTCTGTGGTGTGTATATATGTATGTATGCATATGTATGTGTGCAGGTCTGTGTGTGTGTGTCTGTGTGTGGTGTGTATGCATGTATGTATGTATGTATGTATGCATATGTAGGTGTGCAGGTCAGTGTGTGTGTGTGCAGGCATGTGTGTGTGTGTGCATGTATGTGTATGAATGTGTATGTGTGTGAGCGTGTCTGTGGGTGGTATGTATGTATGTGTATATAGGTATGCAGGTCTGTGTGTGTGTGATGGACAGCCAGCAGATGGCAGACATAAAGAATAGCGCACAGGGATGAACTCACTTTGATGTTGTTCAGGGCCTGCTTCTATATTTTAAAGTGATCCATAGAGTCTTTAGAGAGTGGTCTCCTGTATTCACCAAACGCATGATCAAGCAAAAAGAACTGAAAATCCACTTTCACAAAGTCGCCCCCCGTTTCCATTTATGTCACAGAACACTTCCTATGCACACAGTAACGGTAACACAATGGCAGGCCAGTATCCTGTGTCCTCATTTGTCACTGCTGTTGCCCCCGGCTACTGCAGGGGCCTCATTGGTGCAGATACTGAGAGAAAGACCATAAAGCGAAGAGCGCCAACCCCCTCACTAAGTGTCCCAGCCCCTCAGAGCGTAGAGGCGTGTTAACGCACTGTGTCCCAGCCCCTCAGAGAGCGTCGAGGCGTGTTAACGCACTGTGTCCCAGCGCCTCAGAGAGCATAGAGGCGTGTTAACGCACTGTGTCCCAGCCCCTCAGAGAGCGTAGATGCGTGTTAACGCACTGTGTCCCAGCCCCGCAGAGAGCGTAGAGGCGTGTTAACGCACTGTGTCCCAGCCCCGCAGAGAGCGTAGAGGCGTGTTAACGCACTGTGTCCCAGCCCCTCAGAGAGCGTAGAGGGGTGTTAACGCACTGTGTCCCAGCCCCTCAGAGAGCGTAGAGGGGTGTTAACGCACTGTGTCCCAGCCCCTCAGAGAGCGTAGATGCGTGTTAACGCACTGTGTCTTAGCCCCTCAGACAGCGTAGAGGCGTGTTAACGCACTGTGTCCCAGCCCCTCAGACAGCGTAGAGGCGTGTTAACGCACTGTGTCCCAGCCCCTCAGAGAGCGTAGAGGTGTGTTAACACACTGTGTCCCAGCCCCTCAGACAGCGTAGAGGCGTGTTAACGCACTGTGTCCCAGCCCCTCAGAGAGCGTAGAGGGGTGTTATCGCACTCTGTCCCGGGCGGGTTGGCACGTCGCATCCAGGCCCCGGCCCTGCTCAGCGCCCGAATCCCCAGCCGCCAGCGAAGGTGTAATCGGGCAGGCAGCCGTGTGTTACAGCTGAAGAAAACATCTGTTTCCCAGCACCTCCTATTCTCTGAGGGAGAATCACAGCCAACGGTCACAGCTAAACCATCAATTCGAAGCATCAGCTTCTCGTCATTTCACATCGGCATTAAGAAGCCGGGCAGCTGGGCCCTCGCTGACAGTTGGCCGGCCCGTGGTAAACAAATAAGCCCGTCTGCGTAAGGCTTAATGAAACAACAGCAGCCCTTCGGTAGTAAAAGAAAACAAACCTTACATGTTTTTAAACGTCCTTCTCAAACGCACTTGAAGTCAGACTCGGGGGAGCGTCCGAAACCGTTCACGGGCCGTGCTTTACCCCCGGGGGTCAGGAGCGATCGCGACGGCCGCCGTGTCCAAATTCCTCTCAACAAAAAGCAAGCGGCCGCTCGCCTCAGGTGGCCTCGCTCGCAAAGCAAGCTCGATCGTTTCAGACTTCATAACGTGAACTCCTTCCCGAACAGGAAGCAGCGGGAAGCCAGATTTATCCAATGCCCTTTTAAAAAACCATTAAACCATTAAAATGTTCCCTTTCAATATGAAACCTTCAATAAATCTATTCCAAGTAACCCATAAATGTTAGTGGGGCTGAAGTAAAAAGTGACAAAGTTCTCCGAGGTAAGCAGAACTGAGCTTTCAAAAGTAGCCCTGCACAAGTGGAGCGTCACAATGTTTTTGTTGTTTGTTTCCGAGGTTAAGTTTATACCCTTGTGAGGCCAGAGGAAAGCGGCCTTATTCCTGGCGCCGCTGACTGGCCTTGTGTCTCTCTCTGAAGTAAGGGGCGGGGGGGGCGCAAACCTGACGTGCAAGTTTAAAAGTAACTTGAGAGTGCTGCACCTTGACAGCAACAAACGGGCGCGGAAGTAGATCGCTGTGAACTGCTTTCTTTGTGCCCATTTTTTGCAAGGTGTCAGGTTTTTTTGTTTTGTTTTGTACGCAACACTAAATTTAAAAAGAGGTGCAAAAACGTAAATGCCTAAATGCCTACAAAGCATTCTTGCGATCAGTGTCTCACACACACACACACACACACACACACACACACACACACACACACACACACACAGTTGGGAGGCCTAGTAAGCAGGGCATTTTCAGTGAGTGCAGTCAGGGAGAAGCGGGGCTGGACAAAGCCTGGGCCCTCCATTACGAGGTCACTCTGCCCCGCTGTAATTTGGAGAACAAACACAAAGTAAACACATTAACGTCACTCTTCACATCCACGGATGGCTGCATTCACAGACAGTGACTCATCACTGTAATGAGAAGCGGAGGAGACTGGAACTGGGGGGCCACAGCGTATTCTCTCTTTCTTTCTCTCTCTCGCTCTCTCTCTCCCTCCCTCTCTCTCTCTTTCTCTCTCTCTGTCTCCCTCTGACACATACTGTCTGCCAGCCTGGATCAAACCACAAAATGACCACACGCAGATAACACACAGGGACAGAGATGTAACGGACAAAATAAAGGAAACACTTGAGTAAATTAAGAATACTGGCTATGGTGTGTTCTGGTGTGGGGTGCATTTTCCTGGCGTGGTTTAGTTCCACTCAACCACTTAGAGGGCAATGCAAATAAAGACAAAAGCCATTCTGAGCGATCACTTGCATTCTATGGTGAAGAATTTCTATCCTGATTGGCCATGGCCAAGTGAAAATATATGTTTTTTCATTCACTGGCCAATAGAAGTCAATCCCCCTTTTCGTATAAATAGCTGAAAGCGCTAAAAACACACTCGCAGAACTGGGATTCACATCAGATCCGGTGCTGAGCAGGGCTGGGGCCTGGATAACACGCCTGGGACACAGTGCGTTAACACTGCTCTACTGGGATGGAAAACTCCCCACAACTGTGGAAACAGGCCATCGCAGGCCATAGAGTCAGTCTACAGAAAATCCAGCTTCAGTCTGCACAATTACAAAAACAATGTTAATGTTCATGATAATAATGGAGTTGCTGTATTAGTCAAAGAAGAAAACTCCATGGCAACCGCCGTGTAAACCGAGTCGTGCCCTAGAGGCTTGTACGCTGTTAAGACGTGTGTGTGTGTGTGTGTGTGTGTGTGTGTGTGTGTGTGTGTGTGTGTGTGTGTGTGTGTGTGTGTGTGTGTGTGTGTGTGTGAGTGAATGGGTGTGTGAGTGTGCGTGAATGAGTGAGCGTGTGTGTGTGTGAATGAGTGAGCGAATGTGTGCGCGTGTGTGTGTGAATGAGTGAGCAAGTGTGTGTGTGTGTGTGTGTGTGTGTGTGTGTGTGAATGAGTGAGTAAATGTGTGCGGGTGTGTGAATGAGTGTGTGAGTGCATGAGAGAGAGTGTGTGAGAGAGAGAAACTTGAGTACACTGATATCAGACTGCACCCTCTGTGCCTCGCTGGAATGACAGGGCCGTCTTAGTCCAGATCTCACACAGATACAGTCTACACAGCATTACACGGAACCGGTTTCCGATAAGGGAGCCTGAGCGATATCCTGGAAATCACTGTAATTGCTGTGCGATCGTTGATGCACACGTTCCACTAGAGCAGTGCTTCTCAATTATTTTCTGTTACGCCCCCCCTAGGAAGAAGAAAACATTTCGCGCCCCCCACTCTCCGCCGCGACTATAAATAGTATCATTTGTCTATAAAATTGTTATAAGTACACCTCTGCATAACATTGTATCCTTATTAACATTAAAGAAATGCTATGGTGTGGGTTTTTTTGCACTGAGCAATTTGGTACGCCACCTTATATGATGCTAACAGTGTTCGCTGGTTTTCTGAAGTAGCATTCACAAAGCGGGATGATTGTCGGCAATATTCGGCACGTTTTCGCTTAAAAAACTCAAGCGGCTTATCAGCGTGATTGGGGTGTAATGTCTTTAAGTGACGCCTTAATTTATTTGGCTTCATGCTGTCCGCTGCCAACATTTTAAGACACAGTAAACACACCGGTCTTTCCTCATTCCCACCGTAGTCACAGTGAAGCCAAGCGCTACATACGCTTCGTCATATTTCCTCATCTTAGCTTTCGGGTGACTTTTGTTTGTCTCATTATCTTCGTCTCTCTCCGCCTTTCTTTTCAACCCTGTTAAATATTTTTCCATGGTGTCTCTTGAGGGTTTGTTCACTGCACTTCATATCTGCAATTACACTTTATTCTAGTACGGCAAAAAAAGCATGTTCCCGGGGTCACACGCGCCCCCCCTGGCATCGCACCGCGCCCCCCCAGGGGGGCGCGCCCCACTATTTGAGAAACACTGCACTAGAGGGACAAGATTTATGAGAGATTATAGAAGTCACTGTTTGCTGAAGATTTGCTGATCCAGAAACGACAGATTAACCCAGAAGTGAAAGACCAGCCCACCAGTCCAGCTCGGCACAAATGAGCTAATTATGAAGCACTTCCCGCGATGCATTCAAAACCATCATCACAATATCAAATCACACCAAACTTCCAGATGTAAGATGGAACAGCCCTATGAAAAGGCAAACGCATGTTATTTCTGGGTAAATGGCGCCCTGCTACGGCCCTGTGCAGCAGCTGTGGGACCGTTGGGATTACAACCCAACTGCATTTGAGTCTGCTTTGATGGATGTCCATGAATATCCAGTCAGTAGATTCAAACACTATTAATATTAATAATAGACCGTCCCTACTGTCTGTATACAGAGGTAGGCCCGAACTGGAGATCTGACTGTAAGTGTGTGAGTGTGAGTGTGAGTGTGAGTGTGTGTGTGTGTGTGTGTGTGTGTGTGTGTGTGAGCGTGAGAAGAGAGTTTGTGTGTGAGAAGAGAGTTTGTGTGTGTGTGTGTGTAAGCATGACTGTGTGAGTTTGTGTGTGAGAGTTCATGTGTGTGTCTGTTTGTGTGTGTGTGTGTGTGTGTGTGTGTGTGAGAGTGTGTGTGTGTGTGTGAGCGTGAGAAGAGAGTTTGTGTGTGAGAAGAGAGTTTGTGTGTGTGTGTGTGTGTGTGTAAGCGTGACTGTGTGAGTTTGTGTGTGAGAGTTCATGTGTGTGTCTGTTTGTGTGTGTGTGTGTGTGAGAGAGTGTGTGTGTGTGAGTGTGTGTGTGTGTGTGAGCATTTGTGCAGACTCCAGAAGAAGAAGGGCAGGTCAGTGGGGTGGTGACTGAGGGATATTTTGTGGATCCCTCTGGAATGGCGGGACCTCGTTGGGGGGGGGGGGGCTGTGACGGATCTGCTGTCGACAGCGTAGACACAGGAAGATGGACGACCCAGACGCTTTACGTGCTGTGGAGGACTCTCCGCACAGTTCCAGAGGGAGCCCAAACCCCCCAATCCAAGTCGAAATGGTCTGAGCAAAATGGCCAGTCCTGCTCTTCCTCCCGATTATTCCAAAGGTTAGATTCTTTGAGACGACAGCAATTGCAGCAGTGTACGATACGACGCAAAGGGTTCAGTTTCATCCAAGGATATGGAAGTATGGAAGGGTTTTATAGCGCACCTTTCACTACAATGTACGTAAAAGGCTATATCTGCAGGCTTAGATCCTGGGGGAAAAACATGTTTTTTTCCATTTGAAAGCTGCCCTTTCTTGTTCCCTTTAACTTATTTCCAATCTGTTTTTCCACTCGGGCAGGCTTTTTGTATGAGAGAGAACTTGCTGCCAGTCCCATTACATTTTTGAGGTGGCTTTGCTTGACAGACCCCATTCTGAATTCCAAACACCAAGACATTTTTTTCCCCCTCACGTAAAATAGTCATTCACCACCACAAGGATGGCATCAATGGGTTTCCGCCACTACAGTCATGAAAAGAAGACATTAAGAGACTATGAAATGTATCTGGTAAAACGATGTTTACTCGCTCGCTGTTGAAAATAGGACAGAACGGATAGGGTGGCCAATATAATCCGAAACTGTATTTTGGTGAACTATGAAACCAGCTAATTAAAATGCCAGCTGAGGTCATTGTAAATCTGACTCGATCCAATTGCATAAAGATCAATTCCATTCCGTTCTATTGGTTTAAGCGCGCCAGAAGTAAACGAACGTTCATGACGATTAATAAAAACTGAATTCCGATTCATTCGGCGAAAGAAAAATGGGTCTAGGTCCAACTGGGTGGGTGAACAATTGACACAAGGGAAATTGTTCTCCTGTTCAGGCCCTCCTGTCTTACATCGCTAACGAGGGAACGGTGCAAAAGCCAAAAGGCTTCATGTGGGAATCAGGAGATGCCCGTTACTACACTCCGCGTTCAGCTGCGTGAGCGGATCAGACGCTTAAATACGAGCTGTCAGAAGACACCCTGTATCCATCAGGGCCACGTGCAAAGCTAAGAAGCAACTTCCCATCTGGAACAGCGTTATGTTCCGCGTTCATCCTTCAAAACAGATGGCAGGGAGAAACGAGGGACTGAGGGCTCTCTGCGAGCGTAAAGCGCGCGGGGAGGAAGACCTGGCAGGGCGTGAAAGATGGATGAGGAAGAGCGCGGCGAGGAGCCCGCTGCTCGCCGCGCTCCCCGCGACTCGACAGACATCGCCGTGCGCGGGACCACCGCCGTTCCAGACTGGCTGCGTTCTCCCTTACCGCCGCAAGGAAGCTTGTCGTTCGGAAGCTGAACTGCACAAAGGACCAGAAACAATAAAGCAGAACGTTTTTGTACATTTAATTAATAATGTAGCTTTTGTTTTCTTGGGCTGCTTTTATACCGCTGTTATTTAAAGCTAGGGCCATCTATAAGTCATGAGGATTCAGGACAATCAAATGCAGCCGCTTTTAAAAGAAGAGGAAAAATAAAAACTAACCCTACCCAAGCCCTGGGTCGTTTCCCCAGCAGGGTACCTGAGAGAAGTGCATTGGTGTTCCCCAGTCAGCACAGCATAAAGATGCGGCCCACACATCATCTGAAGGCCGGTGTGTGGTGAGTGGGGCCACATCTTTTTCACCTTTCACCTTTCCACAATGTTCCTCTGCGCCCTGTCCCCCGTTGGCCCCGTTTTCAGCCTGCCCTCCATCCGCCCCCGGCCCCCCTGGTCCCAACGCCGTTCCGCGTTTTAAGCAGACCTGCATCGGATGGGGGGGGGGGCCGTCCCGGGAAAGCGACTAACCCCAAAGCCCCGGAGGAGGACGTGTCGCGCTTTCAAGTCCCGTCGGTTACGCTTTGCCGTCAAAGCGGGATTAGCATTAGCGTTAGCTCGGCAGATGGACCGAAGCCTCCGGGCAGTGATGCACTGCTCCAGCGAGTGAACTCAAAAACCCCCCCGAACGTTGGAACAGTTGGAGCGCGTTTCCACGGCTGCGGTCTGTTAAAAGAATCGCACGGTCCCAGAAGGTCTTTGGCCCCGTCTCTGATCCAGATGTACAGGGTTCCCTTTCGGCCGGCATGATTAAGCGCTTGGACGCGGGGAATACTGTACGGGGCTGGACCAATCAGCACGCGGGGACTGCGCTCAAACACATGAAGGCTGTTCAGACAGAGCGTACGGAGAATAACCACGCAAAAACGCCCTCCCCTATTTTGTATTCAAATTTGAAATCCATTTCGTGTTCATTTCCAACGAGATAGACTTGGATTTCCCTTCGACTGTACCACCTACGCATACACTGAGCGTGCATAAATAAGCTGCATATACTTCAGATGCGCAATACAGAACCTTCCCGGTCTAACCACAGACCGCTCCGATGGTCATTCCTTTGCGCTCTGGATTGGGCGTGCAGCGGACTCCCACACTCGCCTCTGATCACCTTCAGAGGCTGAATACAAAAAGCCCCTTTTAGAAATCCACAGTCAAAGCCTCTGATGTCTCAAACCGTGACCCCCCCCTCTTTCTTTGAAGGCGTTTGTTAAAGCGCTGATTCTAGCCTCACGGGGGGCGTGAACACAAAGGCCCGCTGCCTCCGGAGTCTCCCTCCCGCTCCGGGCCAGGAACGCAAAGACGAAACGGTGCAAAAGGGCGAAAACGCCGGCCCACTTGGAAACAAGCATGTCCGAGGGCTAACCGTTGTTGATGAGACAGGAGGGCGGGCGGGCAGGCGGGCGGGCGGAAACCTGAGAGCGCAAACAGACTGGCGTGGGAACGTTCCCCCCAGGACTGGGTGGGTTATCGGAGAAATCTCTGTTTCTTTTGACCGTGCGAGGAGAACCAGCGGTGTGGCCAATTTGGATTTACGGCCGAGCGTGGGAGGAGCGGGCTCGCACGGGAAGGGGGGGTTTACTCGGCCCGAGGGTCGCTGACGGCGGGGCGTGGCCCCTGACAGGCCCAGCTGCCTGGCGGGGACGCCGGCGCACTTTAAAGGCCGCTTGGACGGCCCACAGGAGTCGCCGGTGAAGAGTCTGCAGGGAGGCGCGCGGGGTCCAGCAGAAAGGAAGGAGCGAGGGGGGGGAGGAGGAGGAGAGCTCCTGTGCAGTCAGCCGCATGTTCGGCTCTCTACAGCTGCATCGGAGAATCTGCCAAAAACACGTCGCCTGCAACCCCGCGCCGAGCCAGGGACGACTCGCCGTGCAGCACCAGGCTGCAGATCCACCAATCAGGGACGTCCTTCATAATATAATAATATAGATGCTTTTATCCAAAGCAACTTACAGTAGTGAATGCAAACTTTTTTCTTCTTTTTCCCCCCAGTATATGTGGTCCCAGTGGGAATTGAACCCACAACCTAAGTGTTGCCAACGCCATGCTCTACCTACTGAGCCACACAGAACCTTCCACCCCAGCGTTACGTTAAAGTGAGGCCACACCCTTACCCAACCCCGACTACTTCAAATTACGCTCCCCCCGCCTCCATGCCCCTGCAGAGTGAGCCACTCCTCTTAAATCAATGCCTTGTTTGAGTGATGGGTCCGCACAGGGTTCTCCCACCGTGTTGCTGGTATATATCCCAGCGTGGCGTGGAACAGGCTCATAATTAACCGTATGAGACACCAGTCAGCCGGAGTGGGTTTGGTGCCAGGGGATCAGTTAATTATCACGTTTGGCATGACAGGAACGCTCGTCTTATGATTTGACAATTGACCCTGGCAGTCTGTGAGAATTACGCCTCTCTCTGATTGGCCCTGGCAGCCCATGGGCATTATGCCCTTCTCTGATTGGTCATGGCAGATCATGAGCATTCAGCCGCTCTCTGATTGGCCCTGGCAGCACGTGAGCATTACCGCTCGCTCTCTCTCTCGGATTAGCCCTGGCAGCATGTGAACTTCACGTCTCTCTGATTGGCCCTGGCAGCCCCTCTCCGATTGGCCCTATTGCAGTCCATGCGTGTGACGGCCCCCTCTGACTGGCCCTGACAAGCCCATGGGCGTTACGGCTCTCCGTGATTGGTCTTGGCAGCCGAAGGAAACTCCCGGCGAGAGACCGCATGTCCTGCGGCAGCTGGAGCTGGAGTCGCAGGCTGGAGTGCGCGTCTGACGGCTAAAGGCAGCTCTGAGCACAGGGCTCAAGGAGTCGTCAAGCGCTTCTTTATCGCTCTCGACCGGCGCGCCCGCTCAGCGAAAAGGCCTCGTGCTCCGAGAGACAACGGAATACTCCGTCTCCTGAGGAACGCTTTCCATTAACGGAGCCCTCAATCAGAATTCCGCCCGGTAATCTCTGTGCGTGTTCCATTAATGCGCAAAATAGAAATCATTCTGACAGGTTTTTAAGCTGGGTTATAACCACTAATAGGCATGGGGATTTGGCTGGCCATGAATAGGAATCAGGTTTCTATCAAAGGCCAATTTATGTTGAGTAATCAGCAGTGTTTGCCGTGCGGTAAGGAGCAGCGGCAAATATTTCTGAAATGCAGAGCCATCAATGCGCCTTACACGTGTTACACGCGCAAAAAATGTGTAACCACAAAGGACTAGTGAGGCACGGGAATAAGCACGGCCTTATTAAGGAGGTTGTACGAGCAGCTCACACAACTCCCTGTGAGAGGCCTGGGCTTTGAGATTCTGCCCTTTACATGAGGGGGAAGGGCACGCTGACACGGAGCGAAGCAGTGGACTGTCGGCCGGTCAGGGCGAGGGCCCGAAACGAGGGCCAAAGCCCATCCCAACGACGCAATCCCAGCATCCCTTTCACACCTTTGCACTGACAGAGACAGTGAAGTAATCACAGCCCCCCCTCCCCCCACCACCACAACCACGTGCTCCGTCCCCCTCACGATCGGCATAGCCACCCCCCTCGGCCCCACATAGCCTCCCCCCCGCACCCGATCAGGCTTGCAACCCAAACAGACAACAAGCACACTCTTATCTGATCTTTCTGGGCTAGTAAAATAGAAAAGATCATATTTTCCGTACAAGTGACATTTCATGCTCGTTATAAACGCTATTCAAAGGTTTTCATTCGAGGACGGGGGGTGGGTGAGGGCGGAGGACAACAAACAAATTGGCATGGTCGTCAGGTTTGGAGTGAGAGCGGTCTTGAGTTTATCCATGCTAACAGCAGGCCCTGTCAGTGGGCAACACTATCTTTGGGCAGAGAGGACAGCTGGATCACACAGCACTCAGTCTCTGCATCTGCTTTCTGTACCCACTCTCCTAAAAGCACTCCCCGTAAATTATGGATGTCCGGAGTAAGGAGACAGATTTGGGTGATAAATGGAGAGAAAGGGCTGCAGGGGGTGAACTCTGCTACATAAATGGGAAAGGTGAAACAAAGGCATTTACCCAGGAAAGAAAATAAATCAACAGTTTTTCACCCAAGAGAAATCACAAGACATTCCAACAGATTTTTCCTCCAATTGAGCCCGTTGGCATTACCAGAAACCCTAATAAAGTAGCATAGCTTGAGACAAGAATAATCGCACAAGTTAATTAAATATTGAGCCAATTGCTATGTACATAAAAGGGAATGCGGAATGGATTTCATGAGAATAGGAAAGTCAGGCTGGTAAACATTATCATGGGGGAGGCCTTTGCTGCTGGAAGGCAGCCTTTGACACTAATGGTAGCCGGTCACCCTGTGCGACAAATCAATGGAAAATTGTCAGTTTTGGCTATCAAACATTGCTATCTAGTAGCCCTACTGGGGAACCACACTCTCTGAGGACTTGTTCTGGCTACAATTTGTTTTTAAATGTATAATTAATTGTCTATAAATTATAATATATATATATATGTGTGTTGTTGTTGTTGTTGTATTTTGGTTGAGCCAGTGCAATTCCTCGCCTCTCTGGCAGGCGTTGAATGGACAAGCTTTTAAAAGTACAATGTCAGCCTGCAGGATTGAACAAAGATACGGTATAAAGAAAGATCAAATTAATATAATATTTGTAGTGGATTGTGCAAATCACATGTTATGTCATGTCATGTATCGTCATTTGGTTAAGAGTTCACTTCATTGGTTCTTCTTAGCTCGTTAATGACATGACTTTGCT
The DNA here is from genome assembly GCA_029706075.1 of Aldrovandia affinis. Taxonomy (NCBI): domain Eukaryota; kingdom Metazoa; phylum Chordata; class Actinopteri; order Notacanthiformes; family Halosauridae; genus Aldrovandia; species Aldrovandia affinis. Next base: position 478,036 of record JAINUG010000012.1, read on the forward strand.
TTCCATTCCCTTTCCTGTCATGGGTTCACACAACCATAGACTCTTCTCTGCAAACAAAAGCAAGCAAGATCTGAGAAATATTTCATGAAGCTGCCTTCGTTTTTTCTAGCTAACGCAAGAGCTCTTTGACGACAACTTTCAGTTCTTTGGTTCACTCTTTGTATGCAATTCTGTCCGGATAGCACCACGTCCGCACGATCAATTAATTTCCTTTTCACTCTTTCTGATTCTCGTAGATGCATGGCAAGTCATGTCAAGACAAAAAATTTGCTGCGCCCGAACCTCAATTCTTGAGGCAAAAATGGTTCCGATTTACAGAGGCCAACAAGCTACCCATCAGACAAAGCATGCAAATGCAAAGCATTATATTTATCAATTATACAACCCGACTCATTACTCATTAACTCGTCGTTAACTGTAGAACGGTGGTCTTACTGTCTGCTGCGTTAACTCAGCAGTTTCGGCAGTGCCAATGAGTGCAACCTGATTGGCTACATGCAACTACCCAATCAGAACCATAGACTACCTGGCTGTTGATATTAGACTCACTCAGCTGTACAAAGACGTGACTTTACTATAATTAATTAATACATTATTTATTTAATATCGTTAAATTATAATAAATTTAAAATGTGAGCAATACTATTTTGTATTCATATTATCATTATTATCATACATGCTCATAGATTTTGACGTGATACTGGTAGCCTGACATAGCGACCACACTTCAAAGTAAGAGTCTACCCCTGGAAGGCATTCGATACTATCCAACAGAAACATGCCTTTCACCCTAGTAGCTCATGGTACAGGGGATCAGAGAAAATTCCAATGTTCAAGGTGTGTGACCATCAATATGACTCCATCTGCAGCCTCAGTCCTCACTCTGGGCCTCCTAGTTGTGCTAGTTGTGTCTGCTTTGTTCATACGGCACAGTCTCGGATTTCGGGTGACAACTGTGCGCTGATCTGAGATAAGCATGCACAGACTGCCCCTAATTGCTGGGAGGAGCCTTGCCTGGTTACCCACTATTTACCCAACCAATCACGATCCAAATCAAACAAACCCTGGGCCGGTTGTCGGTACTGACCCACGGCCGGTAAGACAGTCTCCCTGTAATGGAGGCACTCCGTGAGCTGAGCGCGTTACCGTTTCAGATCAACGGAGAGACAAACACAGCGCTGCACGTACGCTACCCGGCGCCATGGTGAACTCGGAGGTAATGAGGGTAACATTTCCAGCTCCTCCGGAACGGGGGAGGGGTCCAGCCCAGCCGGAAACCCTTGATGTTTCGCACCTTCCATTCTGGGCAGAGAGGAGCAGAGCGTTCCCGGGAACACAGCCACCCAGCCAAAACCCCAGCACGATTAATATAGCAACGGGTTATTAAGCTCAAACATAAATTGCAACCCCGGACGTTTTAAAAGGGAAAGAAGTCTGATTTATCGGGGAGCTGGAGACAAAGCAGGCTTTTCTTTATTTTCCATTTATTCATCAACGCTTTACGGAGTTGGTAACTCCTGAGGAATTCGTGCAGGCTAAAAGGAAAGCGCCGTGAGAGGGAGGGAGGTGGGAGTTGAAGATGGCAGCAATTTCCCTGTAGACCGGGGAGAACAATGGCTGCCGTAATCAAAGAGAAGCTGCAGAAAAGTGCCATGGGGGAGACTGTAGGATTCTTCTCCAAACCAAAGTTACCAAGTAAAAGCTGACATGGGATTAGTGTGTATAAAGTGTATAAACATCAGAGGGGTATTAAGCTTCGTCATTAAAAAAACAAAAACTTTATTTATCAAAACCATTAAGACTACATTGCTGTCATTATGAAATATCTCCCACTTTCACTTCTGAATCCTTCTGCCAATTTCACAGTGCAGTTTGGAAGACTTAAATCATGCCTGTCTAGTGCCATCTCTCACTACAGGCCCATGTTAAGACTTTGGCCTGTCAGTGCTCCCACAGTTCTCCTCAACATTACTAAGACAAGCCTGGTGTCTACCACTACTGTGGGTCAGATATGTGGGTGTCCAAACTCCCTGCCCTGAAAAGAGGGCCCTGCTACCCCCATCCCTGACGTTACCGAGACGATCTGTGGTGTCATCAAGGTGCTCTGTGGCATTATCGAGGAGCCACACGGCGTTACTGAGGCGCTCAGCGGTGTTACCGAGGGCAACGCCACAGAGAGGCCCCGGGGGAGCAGTGGCAGAGAGCAGGGGCCCATCCATGACGGATCAAATCCAATGCCCTCTCACGATCTCCTGCTCTAATCATCCCTCTACAGTCAGCACGGGACAGGCGTCGGGATCAGTTAGCGTCCGCTGCAGACAAGAGCGTTCACGAGCCATCATCCTCTTCTCTTAAAGAGCTTGAGGACACAACTCTGCACAGGAAGCACGTCCTTCCGAAACCAGCATAGTGGTTTAATAGGGTGTTGGGCCACCGTGAGCCGCCAGAGCAGCTTCAATGTGCCTTGGCGTAGATTCTACAAGTGTCAGGAACTCTACTAGAAGGATGGAACACCATTCTTCAACAAGAAATTCCATCATTTGTTTTTTTTGTTAACTCCCATAAGTGTTCAATTGGGTTCAGATCTGGTGAGTGAGATAGCCGTGGCATATGGTTTACGTTGTTTCAGGTTTAAGTTGGTTTTTAATGTAAGCATATTTCTTCTTTATTTAGGGTATGTATATGAATCCGTTTGAAGACCACCGCGATCCAAAAGACCTGTGAGTAGGACGTGGTTGCGGTTGGGGTTGGGTCAAGTGGAATCCACCACACGGTCTTCAGGTCTTCAGGAGTATAGAGCATCAAAAAGCACCAGATTAGAGCACCATGTTGTCGTGGTGCAGGAAAAGACCTTTTCAGGTTTTGGCAGAAGATTTAGTCAAATTGCATTATGGGAAGCTGCAAGTTTGTGACTTTGAAAAGAGTATGAATGCAAATTGTTGATGGGATTATTGAATTATGTCTCAGTTCATTTTGGAGGGATGGGATTTAGGGCCAGGAATTTCACTCTGCCTCTTCATTTTGTTTTACAAGTAACAGTGCACAGAGGTGCATACCAAATTCTTCACACTGAATCGTGCCCAGAAACTACAGGCCATACAGAACCATGAAGCTGCCAAACAATTACACCGCTAAAGATGATGAAACGGTCACATGTTGATCTGTAGTAACCTGGCTCCATAAAGGTATATCAGGAAAGGCACTGTATGTGTGCACAGACAAACCGCCCCGACAACCACAGCAAACAGACCCAGGGTGGATCGCCAGGGGATGGAGGGTCTCTGCTCTCTCCCAAGCTTAATTTGGCAACCCCTCCCCCTCCACAACCCTCCCACAGGCAGGGGACAACAAACCAACACCTCAATTCCAAACGTCTGCCTCCAGGGAACAACAAAACTGGCGTTTCGCTAGCCCCCCCACCCCGCTCGGCCCCGCCCTGCCCTGCCCCCGAGGCGTCTGAGAAAGGGGACTCACCTCCGGTGTGTTTTTCTTGAACTCGCGGCTCTGGTCGATGAGCTTCTTCCTGGAGTGTTCGCTCTCATCCTGTCGGTTGGCCAGTACCGTGGCGGTGGTGTCCAGTTCTCTCTGGGACGGAAGACACGGAGAAGCCATGTAAATACACAAGCACACACGCACACGCACAGAGAGACACCGCCATCTGCATCAGCACACAAACAAACCCCCCCTCGGCAGAACACTGAGACAGAAGCATGTAACATGTCCTTTCTCTACCCACATCATCTGGGTTACATGCCGTCTCCTTCCCTCCATTTCTCCCTGCCCACCTTGTCCATCCAGTGCTGCCAGAAGACTTATATATATATATTTCAATTTTTAGCAGACGCTTTTAAAAGCGACTTACAGTAGTGAATGCATACATCTTTCAGTATATGGTCCCAGTGGGAATTGAACCCACCTCTTGGTCCTTGGTCCAGAACCAAGAAGACTTGGTCCTTACTCATGCTTACACAATCTTCAACGTTCACAAAGGCCTTGGTTAAAGACGCGGTTTCTTAGGGATACAGACATGCAGGTGGTTACGAACAGGGGGTCAGATTTATGAGCTGGATCAAGAGTCATTACGGTCATGGGGGGACTGGGATGCTGGGCGGTATGGTTGGCATGTAACCCCCCAACAGCAGAGAGAACAATCAGAGCAGCTGCTGACAGCACAAATACTGGGGCCAGGAAGGCAGGCCTGAGGAAGAGCTGTGTTAATACCAGACCTGGGTCCAACACACACCTGAGATACTGGAACTCTTTAGCACTTTTAACAAAGCGTTACTATCAAAGCTTGCAAACTCATGACAGAAAGGTTGTTCTGAATACTGGTGAAAATGGATGTTTCGATGTTGCTTTGTAGGTACTGTGCTATGTGGATACAGTGCTTCACTGACACTGTTCTACTGCACAGACTCACTAACACTTCTACTGCACAGACAGGGCTGTGATTCACTGATAATGCTACTGCAACCTCTGTGCTCTCCCTTGCTCCCCTTGCTTGCTCCCTTGCTCCCTCTCTCTCTCTCTCTCTCTCAAAAGGGGGGGGTATAGACTTTTCCTCCCCACCAGGCCCCCGGACAAGTGAGGACTCTCGAGACTGATTAGCGGAATCTGCTTTTTACACCCATTCTACAAACTAATTGGCTAATCACTTCAATTTGATTACCAGGAGGGTTCTGAAACCCAATTCACACTGACTGGGACACTTCAGGGACATCCATGACAACATGGGGGATTTTAAAAATATATTTCTTTAATTATCAACAAGAATAACAGCAGTGCTGCTCTCCATGTAGAGCAAGCTGTCTAATCAGTATGCATGCTGGTGCAGTGAGAGTCCAAACTCTGCTTTCATTACTATAGACATCTCTATCACACACACGCACACATGCACGCACATACACAAACACACACAAACAAACACACACACACACACACACACACACACACACACACATACTCTGTCTCTCGCACACTTCAGAGGTCAGACACGAACACACACGTCAGACACACACATGTATACACACACATCAGAAATCTCTCTCACATGCACGAGCGCACACATACAGACACAATTCATTTCACACAAACACACACACACACACTTCAGACATCTCAAACACACACACACAAACACACGCCTCAGGGCCTGCCAGTCCGGAGGCTCGGAGACTTGCCAGGAGCGCCGTTTGCATAAAAGACTAAATTGTACTCCATAATGGCTTTATAATTTTCCTAATGGAAGAATTTTGCTGGCTAAGGCAGTGGTGCTTGTCTTAGTTAATTTGTTGGGTAGTAAACGCTGATGGAACAGATTAGGGTGCTCCCCGGAGAGTCTGAGCCAGATGCTATCGGCTGCGTGAGTGTGTGTGTGTGTGTGTGTGTGTGTGTGTGTGTGTGTGTGTGTGTGTGTGTGTGTAGGGGGGGGACACATCACCATGCCGGAGAAACCCAAGCGCATCAGCGTTTTATTGGAATTAACAGTGGCATAATGAAGAGCCAGGCATCCGGCCTTCACCGTATCCCTCCAGACAAACTGGAGCGATTTCCAAATTCAATTTTACACTCATTAGGAGGAGAGAAGGGGGGAGGGGGTTTGGCTGAGAAACTGATACAGGCACACCGCTCTTCACCCTGCTGGGTCAGAACGAACACCCCAACGAACCGGGGGGCACTGCTGCATCAGGCTGCCTCCAGGAGAAGAGCCACCATGAAGGATTCACACAAACCAACAACTCACTGTCGGCTGTCAACTCAACTGTCACCCACATACACACACACACACACACACTTCACATTGCCGTGAAGGACTCACACAAGCCAACAAGTCACTGTCAGCACTGACCAAACCTGTACTGGTAACCCAGTAGGCGTTTTACCAGTCAGCATTACAAGGCCTTTCCTAAATACTGGGTATGTGTATCGTAACGAGCTGGTAGTGCACTTTCTGTTTGTTTATCAAGGCAACACTGCCTAGCGCTAGGGTAGAAAATAATACCTGTGTGTTTTCTGATTGGCCACCAAAGTCACCAATGAGTTAAGGAGAATTCCCCACATCGATCCCAGCCAGACCTAAAAGCCAAAACCCTGAACCCTGAACCCCGAGGTGTGAACCCGGTGTTCAAATTGGCAAGTAAAGGTGAACGTTCGCAAAGAACGTTAGCGATCGGGTCGAAAACATAGCATGTGGCGTACAAAAATGGCGTCAGATGGTGCTGGAGTGAGGGAGATGTGCTTGTTTACATTTAATGCAACTCATTTGGATTCTGGGCTTTGTGTGGAATTTGAATGCGTCTCTGGACTCAACTGAAATTTTGGGACTTGTTATGCAAATCAACTAAGCATGCAGTCGGAACACAGCATCACCAATTAAAGCCTTGAAAATGTTTTTAAAAATCGGATGAGTAGGCTTACTTCATCCTCACTAGTTTTCAGACTGTCTGCGCCCTTAAAATCCTCGGAGAACGCCGCAGTCTGGCTGGTACCTCTTCATCAAGTAAAGCACCGCACATAAAACTTCAGTGCTAAGCAGAATGCAAAAATGCAGGGTCTAATGAAGCGTAAACAATCCCCAATTACGCTCGCCTGCGTCCATTTTGGCTCAAATTCATACATTTCAAAGAAATAATATATATTTTACAGCAAATTGCCATCATAACATCTCCGGTTCGCCAAGTCGTTAGATGAGTCATGAGTCACGAAGGTGGAATTCTGCCCTGTGAGCTCCAGGGCCAGGAGCTCCACAGCTCAATGCAGTGTCTAGGGCTTCAGTTAGGGCTGTGCCGATATATCGATTCGGGTGAAAACAGTGATAACATTTTCCACAACGTTCGTATCAATACTCTGACCCCAAGTATTGTTTATGCGCCTGTAATATGTGAACTGCAGTAACGTTACTGGCGGTTGACATTTTATGTACGCTGCTCTTTTACGATGACGTAATTACACACTGTTGTTCAGTCTGTGTGTGTTTACTTAAACTGTTGAACCTGAAGGTGCAGAAGATCCTTCCCTTATATCTCTCAAAGCTAAATAAAAAGAAATAAAAAAGGAAAGTTTAAGTAATTTCAAATTGACTCGTGCTTTTTTATTATGGGGTGTTAACAGTTTTCTTCTATTCAAGTTCATCCCTTGGAGTGTATTATAGTAATACTATTTGAGGTATTGAATCGTAATTCTGTCATCGTAATTCGGGAACTCGCGATGAATCGTCACATGCGTATCGTGACATAAAACGCATCGCGAGGTACTTGCCGATGCCCAGCCCTCGTTTCAGTGCAGACCTCGGCTGAAGTGGTATCTGAACGGAAGAGACGCACCACGTAAAGGACCGTGGGCACGCTGTAAACACAGCGACCCAGCTCCGGGTGCCACGTCAGAGGAACGGCGAGCGCGGTGAACACGGGAGCCCGCTGGCACCGCTGCTTTACCGCGCCTCGTGTTTACATTAAGTGGGTCACATTTCTTCTGCAGCTGAACGTAAGAGAGCGCTTTTATCATTTATCAATGTCACTTCAGTTTACACGCACCCCCCGCCCCTGTGCGCGAAATACTGGTATCTGTGGGGGGGGTTGTCATTATTTTACCACATGCTTTACGGCCATTTATTTTAGACCTGACGCGGAGATTGCGGAGAACAATGGCAGCCTGGTAAACAGGGCACGACGCAGCGGCGTGGGCCCCACGCTGTTCCGTTAGCTTAACCTTGCCGTGCGTCTGCAAGGAAAAAGAACAACAACGCAGCAACCTTCATTTTGATCAACGACTTCAGACGCGCCACGGTGCGGGTTAAACACGAGCAGGAGGCGGCCCGCGGCGTGAAGGGAGTCGCGCTCGCTCTCCTTGCTCTGTAATGGCATCCCGTTTCTGGGTGAGTGACATATCGGTGACTGATGTCTCTGTAAATCACAGGTCAGCAGCGCAGATAGAGCCTGAGGGCGGGAAAGGAGTTAAGAACTCGCCATCGACAGAGGATGTGTGTGCAGCACACGTACACACACGCACACGCACACTTCACATTGCCGTGGCGGACTCACACAAGCCAACAAGTCACTGTCAGCACTGACCAAACCTGTACTGGTAACCCAGATGGCGTTTTACCCGTCAGCATTACAAGGCCTTTCCTAAATACTGGGTGTGTGTATCACAACGAGCTGGCAGTGCACTTTCTGTAGTGTGCACGTGCACGCACACACACACAGGAATAGTTGAGTTTTTAACAGGAATTGTCCAGTGGAGCGGCGGTGCTTGCTTGGCTGAGTGAGGGAGAGAACCGTGTGCTTTGCCCTGATTGGACAGCGAGCAGCAGTGCGCGGTCATCCGGCCCTTCAGGCCTGTCCTTCACTCGGACTTCACTCGCTCCCATGCGAACAGCCCGTAGTCACAACGCGCCGGCGACATGACCCCAGCTAGAGATGGGGCCGGGGGAAAACGGGACCAGCCTATGGGAAGAGCCTCTCACTCACTCACACACTCACGCACGCACGCACGCACGCACGTACACACACACGATCAGAGCGAATCCTGTCTCTCTGGCAGCCCTGGTGAGCGAGCGCACTTACATTTACATTTGAGGCATTTAGCAGACGCTTATGCCTCAATCCAGAGCTTATCCAGAGCGACTTACACAGTTACGTGCAAGTACCTTGCTCAAGGGTACAAAGGGTACAACGGCACCTGGGAATTGAACCAGCAACCTCTAAGTTACAAGCCCAGTTCCCTAACCATTACACTACATTGCCACCCAACATCACCTCCACCATCACCATCACATCCCACTTTAGCACCACCGTCCTTACGGCAAACGAAGCGGCCGGTTCGATGGGGCGCACAGCAGGGGAAACGCCTTCATTGTTCAAAATTCCGTAAGCCGCGCACGGCGGATTCCGACAAAGTTGGAAGCTAATTATCGCCATGGCCCATTACAGCGAAGTGCTGCCGCTGCTGATGAGTGCAGACAGGAATGCGGCGGCCTCTCTCCGCTCAGAGTACTTTCTCATTATTTAAACTGACGGTATGGGCTTACGTTCCTCTGTAAATGGAACAATATCGAGATCAACGAGTCCCTTCAGAGTTCGGCGAAACAAACACTTTTATTTATGGAAATCGTAAAAATGGAACATACGTCCCCCGAGGGTGAAGTGAAGCCAGGTGAGCTTCAGCGGGCTACACGCAGACCCGCAGTGACAGAAGCTCCAGGGAATCGGTGGCCGTGGAGAGGGCCTGTGAGACAGGCAGCGCCCTAACAGCACGGCAGTTAGGGTGCTGGGCGTTGAGAGGCTGCAGGTTCAAACCCCAGCTGGGGCACTGCCGTTGTACCCTTTGAGCGAGGAGCACTTAGCCTGAGTTGCTTCGGTAAATATCCAGCTGTACAAAGAGAGTACGTATAAAATAAATGTAAAAAGGAGAAGTAAGCTGTGTAAGAGGCTCTGCTAAGTGTATAAATGTAAAGCACACAAAACTGGAACTCACACATCTTATCACTCTGAGGACACGGTTTTGCAAGTCTGCAACTACACCTTTTTTTATAGTTACATCTACCATCTAATCGAGATTAAATGCGTACTGTTAACGGAAAAATCCACACCCACGCTTAAGGGGGAACAGGGTTGAATTGCCTATACCCTGGTGGACAAGCTGCACTACGCCTTAACTCAGAATTCACACTGAACGAGGCGAGCGGGCGCTCTGTACTCGCCGCCATCGGTCTAACAGCGAGCTTCACGGAGTGCTCCTGTTACGTGTTTGGTGATTACGTGCGCCAGGGTGAAGTCTCTTTAGCGCAGGGCTTTATTAGTGTGAATTATACAGTCTTTTCAAACTGCCTCTGCTCTGGCTCAGAACTGCAGCCATACCCATGGGGAAAGGGAGGGGGGGAGAGAGGCTGTGATATCAAAAGCATTTCCCCCGTAATGAGTAAGGACAGACTCGCCGGGTTCTGACCAGACTCGATTTGAAAGATTTCTAATGTCTACAGGCAAGATCTATTGACTTTGAACGTCAGGCAATCTGTGCATGTGTAAGCCAGAATGCAATTTGTAGTATTTATAAGAAACATGACATCTGGTCTGAGAACACACAGATGAGGTTTGTGTTTGTGTATTAGAGACTGCATGGATGACGCCCCAATGTCTGGCTGAGCCAGGAGATGTCTTCTAGCATCTTGTATGTGGCCCAATCAGGAAGGGCTCTGCATCTCACCTCCCCAGTGTGAACGAATGTAAATGTACCTTGTTAACTGTATAAGAGAGAGCTATACCTCGTGTTTGTTGAACATTTTGTAACATACTTGTGTTCCCACGGATTAAACTGTCCTGCCTTCCGTTATGAACGTCGGGTCCGTCCTCTTCATCAATACGGTGATCGTTTTACTTCGGTTTGGCATTTTGCATTGAACAACACCAGCAAGCTACAGCTAGCCATTGCAGCTAACAATGCTACCAAATCTGGCTAGCTAGCCAGCTGCCCATTTCAGTCCACTGCACAAAGCCTGTGCATTTTTCAGTCCGTTGCACAAACAGGAACCGTGCGTTCCTCTTTGGTACACACGGTTAACCTAGGGCTCAGGAGAACTTCACCCAACAGCTCAAGCTCTCCTGAGCCCGAAATTACCGCCATATAATTAGGATGGGATGTGGTCAGGAGAGATTGTTCTTAGCGCATCTATATTATAGCCGCTGGCTACTTTCCTACACTCGCTTCCAGTTAACCCCCACCCCCATCGATACCCGCATTCCTCGGATACTTTCCGAGCTTCGCGGTGACAAATTACAGAAAAGGCGAGAAAGGGAGTGAAGCCGGAGCCTGGATCCAATCTCAAAAATGTATGAAAAATTTGACGGGACGGAAGAAAAAGAAAACGGCAGGAGGAAAGAGTCCGGGGTGGGGGGGGTATAATTAATGTCCTATCAGCAACTGCTGGCTAACATTTTGCAGGGAGCTCAGTTTTGACGCGCTTGATCTACTTTCGGCCCACATTCAAGGCGCACCAGCGGCTGATATTTCAGGTAGTAAGCACATTATGAATATGTAATGTGACTAATGAGCAGGAGCATTATGATTTAATGATGCTCCAGCTGCTTCCGATGATTAAGAGAATATCCGCGGCACAATCGCACGTCCCCGGATAGCGCCCAGGTGCAGGACTCCACGTCGCCCTGTTTAACAGTGAGGAGGAGGACAGCTGACAAGAGGAGATCAAATCCGTTCCCATTACTGACACGGAGAGGAACTCGTCCTGTAATGAGGGGCGCTGGGGAGAGGGCATGCTTCCTCTGCCTTAAGGCATGTCCTGTGAGCCCAAGAATCACATCAATTCTACCCTGTGCTCCGGGACCCCTTCTCACACACTTCACACAAATCTACTGTGATTTTCACAGCGCTTGGTTAGACATCCAAACAGACCGTTAAGAGTTTCGCACGCGCACGCACACGTATGCACAGAAAACGCGCGTGCCCACACACCTCACAGTGGGAGAAGCACGGGCTAGAAAGTCTGGAAATTGAAAGATGAACATTTGCTTCCCTCAAACCCAGCCACGGGTGCCTCTCCATCAAAGGCTATCCCAGCATGCCGCTCTCCACGACCGCCTCCTGCTTTGTCGTCCTCTTGGATGAGAATTCTTCCGAACGCAATGCGCAGGCCTACACCACGACCCCCCCATGACTCAACTCTACCTTCTGGAAAAACAACACGTACCGTACGCAACGAAATACATTTTCGACAAAGCGTTTTGGAATTGGCCCAAGGTTATTTTACGAATAATGGGGCATTGTGTTCAATGGCACTCCTTCAATGCAGCAATGACACTAGGAAAAGAGACGGGTTGTTTCCGGGTACAGCTCGCAAGCCCACAAGTGTGTCTGTCTACCACCTCACTGTCGCCAGGGCCAAGTCGACAAGTTCTACGCAAAGAGCGCCACCAGCAACGTGTCTGCTTTGCTTCAGGCACGTGACTGGCGAGACAGCATTACCATCTCTGTCAGGAATCCAACTGAAGGGGATTACAAAACCAACGTCAAAACAAAGGAGAGGCCTTCAGAGGCCGAGTGAAGGCAATCTCGTGACCAAACAAATAGAATCAGTCGAGTCTTTCAAGGCATTCCACACCTAATTTCAAATTTAATAGGCAATAAAAAAGAAATACTGAGCCACAAATACACCCATCTCCTTTATTTTGATCACATGACTGCTGGTGTAGCCTTCCAGCTCCACAGCGTTCATTGTGGGGGGTTTTCGTTCACTATTAAAAAATGTAATGTACTGTTGAGGTTCATTTAGCTTATAAAAAGTTTGATAATTCAGTCAATGGTTTAATGACGATGGTTTTAGTCTTGCCTTATAGCTTAGAAGTTTTTTGCATCATGGAAAGGTGGTGGTATTGTTCCATTTGCATTTTAGAATAAATTTGGGTAGGTCCATGACTTTATTGGGTAGTTATTTGTAAAAAAAACACTATTTTTTCTGCACTTGGAACAATGTGCCACGAGTGTGAATATTTCATACAGAATTTAATTATAAAGAGGCTTCGTATTTGTTTAAACATTTCAACCCGGGATCACTGTCAAATGATCAATGTTTCCTGGTCTGGTTCAGAGACGAACAGCAGACTGTTCTGGATGTCACGCCATCTTTGGCTGGTATCAGGGAGGAGGTTTGGGTTTCTCTTCATTGCGCCTTGGCTTCTTATTTGTCAAGTCAGTAGGAACTCGAGATCTAAAGAGCCTGCACTTCACAGCCAAAACTGGGGAAAAAATTATTTCAACTGTAATAAATCCAGTTGAAATGTTTTGAACTCTATTTTTAAACAATGAATCCTAACTGAACTGAATGCGCAGTAGGAATGTAAAGACTGTGTCTGAAAGCACGCTTCCGTAAGGGAAAAGGGGGACTTTCAAACGCCACCGCGCACCTGAAACCAAGCGGACAGAAAGCAAGGAGCGCAGGTTACTGAAAGCCCGGGAATATCGTCAGGCTACAGGGCATCGTTGAAGAGTTAGAACAGGTCTGGCAGGGGGCTTATCAAACATGGCCGCCAGCCAGGCTGGCACAGAGCCAAGGGGACCAGCCCAACCCATGTGTGCCACATCCTCCCCGGAAAACGCTGAAGAGCAGGCAGACCTTCCCAGCTAGAAACATCTTCCTCCTGCGTGAAAAGGACTGGGTGACGGCCACCGCCTGCCAACAAAAGCATTGGTGAAAAATATTAAAGCGGTGGGTGGTGGTGATTTAATGAGCTATATTTAAAATGATACCTTCCAGTGAAATGAGGCATGGGTTCATTTAGTTGTTGACCTTGCAGGCAGGACAGGGGCCATGCTATGTGCGTATGCAAGCCCGACTCCGCCTCCTCGGGGCGACGAGAGCTGGGGTCACACAAGAGTGTGAATTCAGAGCGAGGTGCGCCGGGCGAACAAACGGAGCATTATTTCCAGGAATATTACCGCCGTTATCTGATTTACCGCCACTGCTAATCCTTCCCATATTTGCATTTTATTTATTTTTAACACACAAGGGGGAACATGTTTACTCTGAACACTGGACTAATTTATTCAGAGCGCCAAAATTAATTATGATTCAGAATTCAAAACCGAATATTAGCAGAGCAGGAAAGAGTGAATGAACAGAGGGTGCCTTCTTTAAGGTGTAAAGGGGTTGGAGGTAACAGCAATAATAGGCGGTGGATTGCCTACGTGGGGACCTCAGCTCCAGCGTGGTACGGCTCCAGCAGCATCTCCTCGTCCACAGCGCGCGCCGCACAGAGGACGCCGCTCGCGCAGATCTTCCGAGGACACGGGCGGGGAGGCGCAGCGCCGGTGCGTCCTGTCAGAGACCAGCGCGCTACGCGCTGTGGTCGGCGGCTTCCGCCTCGTTACGCTGCCCGCGTACCTGCGCAACGGACGCTTGCCTTCGCTTGTTAAAAATTCTCATTACATATTACATGTGATGCACACTTTAAAAGCGGAGGTGCGGGAGCGGGTTGACATTTCCCCTTTCCCTTTCTACCCAGCGGCATTGCAAACGGTCTCACCGTGGCTGCATTGCCCCTGTAATATGTACATGTAAAACTCTCTAGCGTGCTGGCTGCTTTTCAAACAGAAATCCAAGGCTACGTCAACGTGAATGGCAGGATTATTCTTACCATCAGGGGGGTAACAATCAATAGGCATAACACTGGAATGGGCCCAACGTGGGTTTAAAATGCTGACCCGGCTACGGGGCGATACATTTGTTTAATAACCAATTTTTTTTAGCCGATGTCGTTACATTTGATTATGCAAACCCGGCTTGAGCAGGACAAAGATTGTGATGAACAGGCATGGTATAGAGTTGGACTATTTAGTGGAGTCCAAATGTCAAGCATGGAAGGGCATTCAGGGCCTATCCCTGATTTACTTTATTTTGATTTACTATTATTATTATTATTATTATTATTAAGTCAAATACATGGATAAGTAATAATGGATTATCAAAATTGACATTTAAGGATGTTTTTCTCCTTTTTATCAAAGATATATTATATATTTAGACAATGGGACATTAAAATAAGTACATTTCTTTAAGAAAACACGAGTCGTTTTTAGGTTCGTTTGTAGTGCAGCATAAGATCTGTTTGAAAATGTAAGTATACAGAATGTCCAAAAGTCATGCACTAAACAGGCTACATAAAATTATATTACAATATTTGCTCGTAGTTGACCAGATATTACAAATTAGAAGTAGACCTATCTGTGTCGCTGCACGCTTTCTGTTTGAAACCAATCATTTTAAATATTGGTATCTGCATCAGTATCTGATGAACAAATATTTGACATTGGAATGGGCCCAGAAATTGTCCACTGGTGCACCCCTAGCAGCTTCTTGATCATGGGCAGGTGGATATGAATCACCTTTGCCTCAAGATCACAAAAAACCCACAATTGGGGAAAGTATCTTTACATTACATTGAGGAAAGGTTATCTGGTGATTTAATTTTTTTTTATTTGTGATTTGTTATTAACAAGATATAGAGATCAATAAGGAAGAATACAACTATTATCATTTTATTGTTTGAACTTGTTTTACCATGGAAGTTCTCACAGGTAACCCTAAAATATGTATGTAGGATACACAGTACACGATAATACTAGACTCCATCCATCCATCCATCCATCCATTATCTAAGCCGCTTATTCCTAGTCAGGGTCGCGGGGGGGGGGGGGCTGGAGCCTATCCCAGCATGCGTTCCGGGTGAGAGGCAGGAATACACCCTGGACAGGTCGCCAATCCATCGCAGGGCACTACATACACCATTCACTCACACACTCATACCTACGGGCAATTTAGACTCTCCAATTAGCCTAACGTGCATGTCTTTGGACTGTGGGAGGAAACCGGAGTACCCGGAGGAAACCCACGCGGACACGGGAGAACATGCAAACTCCACACAGAAAGGCCCCCGGCCTGGATTCGAACCCGAGACCTTCTTGCTGTGAGGCGACAGCGCTATCCACTGCACCACCGTGCTGCTAATACTAGACTCTCTTTGCCAAACGACATCTGAACTACAATGGGAACCATATCCTGTGGTCAGATGTAACAAAAATATAGCTTTTTGGACAGGCACATCAGCATTATGCCTGGCGTCCAAAGAATGCAGGGTAATGTTGAACAGCACCTCATGCCTACGGTGAAACATGGTGGTGGATCTTTAATGCTTTGGCCACAGGCCCTGGAGCCCTTATTAAAATAGATGGAACCATGAACTCCAGCATGTACCAAGACATTTTGTCCAAAAACCTTGTTCCCTCTGCCAGGAAGCTACACCTTAAACGCAGATGGACCCAACAAACAATGATCCAAGACATACGTCCAAAGAAACTAAGAAATGGTCGACAGAGCACAAGATAAATGTGCTGAAGTGGCCATTCTCAGTCTCCAGGCCTGAATCCAATTGAACATTTGTGGTTTGAACTAAAAGAATCAGTCAACACAACAATCTGAAGGAAGTTCTACATAGAGGAATGGTGGAGGATTCCCCCCCGAGAAGTTCCATAACCTCATACAACACTACAGAAGGTGACTACTTGCTGTTATAATGGCCAAGGGAAGAACCACAGTACTGATAATAGGGGTGTGAATATTTGTGATTCTTGGGAAAATAAATCATAATTTGTGAACCGTTCGATTGTGGTTGTGCAAATGCATTATTAAATAATATAATTTGCTGCATTGTTTGAGCATAAAATATACCTCATTACTTATATAGTTTATATAGAGTCTATTGTATATATATTTATTTTGTATGTTTTTTAATAACCACCAATAAATAAAATGTAAAAAACAATTGTGCCTTGATTCATGAAGGCTTTAAAGCCAAAATATATACGTTTAGTAAGGGTGGCCAGGGCCTAGTAGTATTTTCCATCTGAACAGGCTGAGATTATGAGGCAGTGCTGGCAGTGTAGTGTAATGGTTAGGGAGCTGGGCTTGTAACTCAGAGGTTGCAGGTTCCATTCCCAGGTGGGGCACTGCTGTTGTACCCTTGAGCAAGGCCTTTAACCTGAATTGCTTCAGTAAAAATATCCAGTTGTATAAATGGATTGTATGTAAAGAAATGTAAACTGTGTATGTCGCTCTGGATAAGAGCGTCTGCTAAATGCCTAAACTGTAAAATGTAAATGTAATGAGGATAAACTCAAAGATTCCTTGAGACTTGAATCAGTGGAGAAGACGACATCTTATACCTGCCACACCCAACACCTCAGATCTCATGCCAACAGTTACACCGGCATATCATAGCCTTCGGGAGACAAGAAGAGAACAACTTCTCAGCAAAAAAAAAAAAAAACCTTCAGCACCTTATTTTGAAATGATTTTAGCGCAATCATGTACGACACATTGGACCAAAGCACCAGTGTGTGTTGTATTTCAGACTGCCCCAAAGGTCGCACAGAATAAAAGAACACTACTGTGCCATGCATTGAGTGAAATGTTTTTTGTAATTTATTTAGAATGACAAATACAAATATACATTAAAATACTGCTACGACAAAAGGCGGCCAGGAACCTGAAGTGAACGATGCATTACACTTCGAGAGAGCAGTTAGCATTAAAGCTATCTAACAGGTGGGTGGCTCACACAACACAATTAATGTCAACGTGGGCGTTTGCCACATCGGAAACATAACACCCAGAGCAATTTGGGGACTGTGAGCAAGAACATGTAAGGGCCGTGTTTCTGGGATTATCTTTCTGAAACAGGCCTAGCTGGCAGGAGCTCCCATAAGGGTGGGGGGTTGTTATTTAGCAGCCTACTGCAGTGCATTCTGCGTATGGTCTGACTCTTCCATTTTGGGAGCTTTGGGTACAGCTCATGGAGGTCGGTTTCCTGAGGAGGACTGTCTGTCATTCAGTGTCAAAATGATTTTTACGGCCATTTTCCCCGTCAAACATCTCCATCTGTCAACTTGTCCATAGGGATGTTGACGTCCCCGTGGTCGTTCTGATGAAGACCCGAGGGTCGAGGTCTACCCGCATGGTAAAATAAACCCTTGTGCTTTATTTTGGAGCATTAAATAAGTGTGCGAGTCTTATTATTTTCATTTCAACGTCACCATAGAAACCACAAGGTCTGACAGGAGGACGAAAGCACCCAGTTCAGTGATTTGGGGAATTGTAGTGCTGCAGGAGGCCAGAATGCGGTGGAAATGACGGGTAGATTACTGGACTGAAATTGCTCTGCTACACTGGAACAGTAATTATTTTGTGTTGCGGGGTTGGGGGCTGGGGGCTGGGGGCTGGGGGCTGGGGGCTGGGGGGAGGGGGTGGTGAGAGATATTCAGCGACGCCCTACCAAGACTTTCAGGCATGATTCGCAGGGTGGAATGGTGGGGATATCGGACTGGAGATAGGATCGCTTGGGTGCCCAACCGCTTCGGGAACGATAAGAGCTGGACGTTACACAGCCGCGTGCCTTCCAGAATGAAGGATCACTCCGCTCATCCCAGAGTTAATACTGCACTCCAGCTGTGAATTATGCCTTGTCTCAAGACAAGATTAAAAGGTCGGAAACACTGACAAACTTTAAAACAGTGGTGTCGAGAAAAAAAAAAAAAAAAAAAAAAGGTAATAAGTGTCACAGAACGGATGGGGAGATTAATTAGATACAGATGTTAGATACAGGTGTGGGATATAGACTGGGAAAAGCATAAGGGGGGGCAAGCCGGCCAAGGGCAGATGGAACAAATAGATGGATTGTCAACCACGGTCATGGTCAAGGTCAAGGTCATCAGAATCTGCTATAATAAATAAAATTAAAAAAATATAATAATAGAGGAGACGACAAATTCATACCACAGCCATTTTTCGATCGCCCTTCTGTTACATTTTAAATGAGTGCTCAGCCAGGGCTAATTATCCCCGCAGACTGCCGTGATTATGGTGGTGAAAACCGTTTTCTGTGGTACGGTGTTATCCCGGCTGGCTGGCTGACATGAGGCCTTATCTCTGCCCCCCCTACCTCCCCCACCCCTCTGCTCTGGAGATGGATTAGGTCTGTGATCAGCACCATCAGATAAACCTGAGGGGGAGGGGGAGAGAGAGAGAGAAAGAGAGAGGGGGGGGGGGCGGTGAGGCAGGGAGGAGCTTCGTCAGGCCCTGACTGGACGCCCTCACCCCTGCCCGGCTTATCAGCCCAACGGGCCCTCCCTCTCATTCCTTCCCGAAGCCCCATTTATAAGCAGTGGACCTCAGAGGGACGGGACAGGAGAAGGGGGAGATAGAGAGCCGGTGTGCGGGTGACGGTGAGAGCGCTGCCATCTTTCTCTCAAAGCCAAACGGACACTCCTGCGACGTTCCAGGAAGCCAACGTTCACCACAAATCACAGGACAATGGAGCCAACGTCTGCTGCGGCCTGCAGTCTCCGGCCATTCTGTATTGATGAGTGCTCAGACACAGCAGCAATGACACGTGTGGTTAAAAAGGTCTCCAGACAATAGTCTCTGTCCTTGCTTCAATTGTTCATTTTTTGTATTACTCATTGTGGTGTTTATGCTGAGCGCTCCATTTGCACATGAAGGAAAGCACACCCAAACACGCACGCACGCACGCATGCACGCATGCACTCACACACACACACACACACACACACACACACACACACACACACACACACACACCATGTAATTGCAGGGGATTCTTTGGTTCAGGAGTCCTCCATCTTGGCTCCCTACAGTTTCACCCGAGTGTGGTGGATCGTGAGGAAATAAGCCCACATTTGGATTACTCAGAACCACACACGAGCGATGAGCAAAGCAGGGAATCCCCTTTATCAACTTCCATTCAAGATCACTCAACCACACATTTCACTAATGCTCACACTCGCACACACCCAGCAACTGAAGTCAACAAACATGCAGTTACAATAAGGGCCACAGACACAGAATTTCTTCCAATTTCAGTAAGAGTTAACACACGTGGGCTTTAATCACGGCCGGTTGCAAAGGCCCTTCGGAGGGCAGGTGCTAAAACAGGCACCCTCCTGAACTGACAAAGGATGCTGCATGACGGGATAGGAAATTGGGAGACTGGCCATTCAAAATCTGTGAAGAAAGAAAGAGAAAATGGCGATAAAACGTCCTTTAAAAGACCGTGCTGGCGCAGCCTGGTCGGGAGTCCCGTTCAGGGGTGGCGATTGGCTGTCTGCCCCCAGGGGGAGGGGGGAGGGAAGTCAGCATGACTTTTTCTGCTCCGTGTGTAACGGAGTACACGGATTGGCGGGTTCCGTCTCGGAGGAGGCACTTCGGCGATTTTGTCACTGCCGGTCCCAGAGTCGCGACGGTGAACTCGCAGCACAAGAGGAGGGGTAGTTCAACTTGAGGAGGGTACAATTTGCCACCAAACTGGGGGAAAAATCTGAAGCTGGAACAACAGCTAGCCAGTCAGGCGCTGTGCTGCGCTGCTCTGGGGATCTGGGAGGCATCTAAGACGTCATCAGAGACTCTTAACTTTCATAAACTCAGCCGCCCACTTCCTGAAAATGACCCCGTGGCCAGACCACAATACCTGCAGCACAGCCATCTCAACAAAAGCCCCCATTTGCAGGGACAATACATGAAAATAAACATAGAGGAAGCAGGGGGAAAAGCATTTGTATGACATTTTAACCTGAATTCTATCTGAAAATGCCAAAATTCTGTTTCAGATTTTTTCCCATTTTTCTCCCAATTTGGTAACCAATTATAGCCTCTATTTATTTAGATTTACACACAAGTCTGCCGCTTGTCTTTACAAGGCAAGCTAATTCTCTGAGGGCAGCAAACTCCGCTTCCTTCGAGATGGAATTCGCCCACCCTCGTTCTGGAGACTCTTTACGTGCTTCGCAGCGGACTCGAGCCGGCTCACCCTCCACCCTCCACCCTCCCCCTGGGGCAGACAACCAAATGCCGCCCCCGATTGGGGCTGATGACCAGGGTCAGTCTGGTTTGGAACCGCGTCCCTGACAGGCAGTGCACAACCGTATCAGACCGGCCAAAATATGGTGCCTTAGACCACTACGCTATCCGCCGCCCCAAAAATGCCATATTTCAACCTAAATTCTGTCAGATTAGGTAGGGAGATATTTACACCTGTTCTTTTTAAAGCTCTGAAGACACATACAAATATTTAAAATGCGTAACAAATAGGGCTGGGACTTTAACGCGTTAATTTCGATTAATTAATTACAGAAAAAACAACGCGTTAAAAAATGTACGCATTTTAATCGCACTATATTTTTGCACTCCAGACACCACGGAACGTTTCTCAGTGGACGAATTCCAGGCATACCGATCATACCGATGCACAACGTGCATTGAGTGACGTCAGACAACAAAGCCCCACTCTGAGTAGAGCGTTGTAGGCTAACATGGAAGAACCAGATGAGACCGCGTTGTTTGGCCCGGTGGATGGAATACTTAGATATAAAAAACTCCCTGATGGAAGTGTGGATAAGAGAATAGTTGTGTGCACATTGTGCAACAAAGAATTTGCATATCACCGGAGCACTTCAAGCCTACGATATCACCTCAATGCTAAACATGTTGCAGCTAGCGTGGAAGCCAGAGCTAACGCTGATCAGGCTAACGTTAGTCCTAGTACGAGCAAGCAGAGTAGCCAACCCACACTCGACCAGATGACGGGGTTCAGAGCCAAGATGAGTAAGACCACGTCTAACAAAGTAACCAACTCACTGGCTCACTGGATTGCCGTGGACTGTAGACCACTTTCGGTGGTCGAAGATAAGGGGCTAGAAAAGGTGCTACAGATTGCGTCGTCTGACACAATTTATGAACTGCCATGCAGAAAGACAATTTCGAAAAAAATCCAGCAGCTTCTTCCAAAGGTCCTTTGCACTATCATATTCCTAAAATTGCTGCACTTTGTTAAAAATTGCACTGGTCTGCGTAGTAGCTAAAATAAACAAGATTTTGCTGCTTAAACTTATGTATATGTCTATTCATTGATTCACTCGTATACCAAAATCCATTTGAATTGAAAAATGTTGCTTCTCGTGTCAAATATTGATATGCGATTAAAATGCGATTAATTTCGATTAATTAATTACAAAGCCTCTAATTAATTAGATTAATTTTTTTAATCGAGTCCCACCACTAGTAACAAAGCAAAGTCAATTATGTTTTTTTAAAATAATTTTGGTTTCAGATTTTTCTCCCATTTTCTCCCAATTTGGTAGCCAATTAGACCCGCTATTTAAGTCAATCCCCCCCTAGTAATGTGAGTTCGCTGCCGTAGTCCTGCAACCGGTAGCGACACGCGACCTGACGCCTCTTCCGAGACGGCACTCACCAAGCTGTTAACCGTAACCCGGTACTGCAGAGCCACTCTCATGCGCAGCGAACGTCATGCCGACTTCCCTCCCCCCTCCCTGGGGCGGACAGCCAATCGCCGCCCCCGGCGGCACTCCCGGCCAGAGTCGACTCTGGCGAGACGGGGAATTGAACCCCGGTCTCCGTGGCCAGCGTCGGACGTTGTAACCACTGGACCAGGTAGGAGGCCGAGCAGTACATTTACTCTAAATCATAACTTGCCACGAAACGACATTAACCACAAGTTTTCCAGATAGTTGCTTTCCCCCATTATTGCACAGATATGGTAACTCTGGAAAGTCGGGATTGTAACGGGAATACTGGAGCCGAGTATTAGCGTATTAGTATTACTAGTATTAGTACTGGAGCCTGGTAAGCGTAAAGAATCTGTGGCAGCATTCTCTTCTCCCGTCCGTGTTTATTCTGTACAGTGAGTCAGAGCACCACATGAATACTGTACAACAATAAGCACGTCATGATCTTTTTAATCACGCTTTGCATAATAGCCTTCAGAAAACTATTTTTAGTGACCTGCAACACCGGACGTGCCATCTACACATACGCAGTATCAGAACGTGCAACTCCCGCCAGATACGCTCTGATCTTCCAGACACGAGGGCCCGTTGTGCTGCGTGCTCGTCTCCTCGGGAAGGTTCCAGAAACGAGGAGGGGACAGAGCTGCGAGTCAGGCTGCCGTTTTCTTTTTTTTTTTTATGCGCGCACTTTGACTAAACAAGTTAGCAAATTTATAGGAGAAGGGTGAGATGAGGTGAGGCGAGGCTGACGGGAGAGGGTTAAATGGTTCTGTCGGCGTCCCGTTTCGCGATAAATAGTTTAAATCTCTGCTAGCTTTGTCTGGAGTCACAAGCGCGTTTCATGCATTATTAAGTTAATGAGGGCTGAGGTGTTCCTCTCTTCCTGCCACAGTTAAATGGTGAGACAAAAGACCCAGGGCTCAGCCTTTTATCCGAGGCTCCTGCTTGCGCTTTCAAATAGACCTTTTGAAATGTAGGCATGTCTCCAGTGAGTGCGTTTGTGTTCTTTTGATAAACACATTCTATAGACGTTTAATACAGCTGTCGCACTACCATACCGGATCCCCCATGTGGGCACCAAGGTGTAGGCGTTTCGACTTAGATTTTTCTAACTTCCAGAAAGTTGTCTTTCAATTTTTTTCAGAAACCTGGTTGCTTATTTCTTGCGATAGAATGTGGAAAATGGCATCTTATTTTCATCAAGAACCCGTGTTCTAGAATAACTGTCCTAAATATGATGAAACTATGAAATAGTTTTTTAAAAACATAATTGACTTGGCCACGGAGACCGGGGTTCAATTCCCCTTCTCGCCAGTCGGCTCTGGCCGGGAGCGCCACCAGGGGCGGCGATTGGCTGTCCGCCCCAGGGAGGGGGGAGGGAAGCCGACATGACGTTCGCTGCGCATAAGAGTGGCCCTGTAGTACCGGGTTATGGTCAACGGCTTGGTGAGTGCCGTCACGGAGAAGGTGTTACTTTGCCTTCGTCACTACCGGTCACAGAACTACGGCAGCGAACTCACATTACTAGGGGGGGATTGACATAAAATAGCAGGTCTAATTGGCTACCAAATTGGGAGAAAATGGGATAAAAATCTGAAACAAAAATTGACAAAAATATATATATTTTTTTTTAAATGTACTTCTCAAAAGCGATTTTTCCCACCTATATGAGTGTATCCCCTGTATAATCACGTATATTTAAACGCATGTAGTTTGAGCTGGTAAGAAAAGCGTTAGTCAACCGTGTAAAGAGCCATGGAAAACAACATTAACTTGCTCTAATAATGAGTTAAATCTCAATCAAGCTAATCAAGGTTAGCATCACCACGCACGTCCAGTAGGATGCTGTATTTCCCAGGTAAAAATAGGCTTAAAAGAGAGATGTTTTTTCATGTTTATTGATGGATTTGAACATCCATTGCCACAGTATTGTACTTGGCCACGCCCTTTAATGAATTTTCAGAAGATGCATAACATTTCTGTGTTTTGGCTTTCAATGTTTAGAACACAAGAGCTTTCAATGTTTGGCACACAGAGTTTTCAATGTTTAGAACACAGAACTGAGCACCTGGTGGGCCAGTAGAGTCTGTGATGCTGCCCTGCTGTGGGAGAGGAAGCAGAGCAAAGAGCAAAAGGAAGGACGGGAAGGAGGCCCTGGTAGGGCCCACGCTGTAAAACTATGTGTACAGTGACCCCATGCACTGTTCCAGGATCAGCCAACCCAGACCTAATCCTAACCCCGAACACTTTGTATGAAAATCTGAAACTGATTCAGGATCAGTGCTATGAAAAGTACTACTTGTTGAGGATGGGTAGCTGGGGTCTGGGTGGGATCTGTCCATCAAGTCTGTGGTCTGTGTACTGCAGTAACTCCGGGGGGAGGGGTTAGGGTTGTTTTCTTGTTTCGTTTTTTTCCCCCTTGGTCTCGGGTTAACAATTTCAACAGCCGTCTCTCCTAATAAAGGCAGGGCTGCATTGTTGCCGGGAGGGGGAGGAGGGGGGTTTCCCTGTTTGTTGGATGCACTCCAGTGAAAACTGGTTGGAACACGGGAAACATGGTGTCAGACCAAAGGAGAATAAGCTTGTCTGGCTTGCGGTTTCCACTTCGCTCTCTCAATCTCTCCCTCTCTTCCCGCCGGCTCTTATTCTGCTTCAAGGCTTGCCAGCCAACACCCCCCGCCCCCCACACACACACACACTGTTCGGTGCGAGTGCAATCAAATTACACAGTTAAAGGCATGACACACAACCACCCGGATCTCTTGCTTGGCTCCGTTTCCACTGAGGCGTTGGAGGAGGGCCCAGGGATGGGAGGAGCAGTCAAACCAAATAATGAGGTTGTCACCATCCCAGTGCTGCTCTCTGTGTGTGACTGAGCACTAGTGTAACACACTGTCCCAGTGCTGCTCTCTGTGTGTGACTGAGAACTAGTGTAACACACTGTCCCAGTGCTGCTCTCTGTGTGTGACTGAGCACTGTCCCAGTGCTGCCCTCTGTAACTGAGCACAGTGTCCCTGTCCCAGTGCTGCTCTCTGTGTGTGACTGTAACACAGTCCCAACTAGTGTGACTGAGCACTAGTGTAACACACCCAGTGCTGCTCTCTGTGTGTGACTGAGCACTAGTGTAACACACTGTCCCAGTGCTGCTCTCTGTGTGTGACTGAGCACTAGTGTAACACACTGTCCCAGTGCTGCTCTCTGTGTGTGACTGAGCACTAGTGTAACACACTGTCCCAGTGCTGCTCTCTGTGTGTGACTGAGCACTAGTGTAACACACACCAGTGCTGCTCTCTGTGTGTGACTGAGCACTAGTTTAACACACTGTCCCAGTGCTGCTCTCTGTGTGTGACTGAGCACTAGTGTAACACACTGTCCCAGTGCTGCGCTCTGCGTGTAACACACGTGTTTCCTCTTCAGTACAGCCCTCAATCCGTCTCCGCTAAATTACAACCTGACAGCATTACTACAGCTATGACAAAAACCATCAAGGGCTGAGTCAACTCAGTGAAAAAATATCTATGTAATTACGCTCATCATGCAGGACGTGTAATGTCTGCTTATTTTCCTCCTTTTCTTTTGAAAAAGAACAAAAGGAAGCTAATGGAAGCCTAATTGGATTGCAACCACGTCCAGGACCAGCCCCTTTGTGTTGTGTGTACCTGGAATTCATACATAAATGATGTGTCCGTAGTAAAGGGGGAGAGAGAGGCTTTACTCTGGTGGATAACCCTTTGATAAATACAGAGCCAGAGGCCTGTGTGGAAGTAGCTGGTGAAGAGACAGAAGAGCTGGCTGAACTGCTTAAATCGCACACAAGCGCTCCCGCAGCCAACGTTTTCCACATGAAAGGGGAAATGGGGAGCGATTGAGGCCCTCCTCCGTTTGGCCCCGCACCAACCGGCCGGGGTCTCTGGTGCTCCGAAGCTCCTTCATTTACTTGAAACGAATGCGTGGAGCAAATGCAGGCTCTCATACCCATCTCTCCTACCTGACTGTCATCCCCGTCTCACATTCCCGACTCTCCTCTCACAGCAGTCTCAGACCCGCCCCGACTCTCCTACCCATCTCTCGTACTCCTATGTCAAACTGCACTCTCCCCCCTCCCAAGAAATGCAGTAGTAATAGATGTTCCTAAGTCTATCTACACAAAATAAGGCCCTTTAAATTGTAACCAAGCTAAGAAATGATGACTCACAAGGAACATTCCAGCATAAACTGAATCCATAAAACAAACCCCAAAATGTTCCAATGAGAGACTGTAAGAATTTTCACACGAGACAATTTCAACATACGGTCTTGGATTTGTTTTTGCCTTGCCCCCCCCATGTTTTATTGCAAATCATTACAGTTTCCATGGTGCCCTTGCTTTCCTTGCCTTGTTGACAGAAGGGCCTGTAACGAGACTGAAATCAAAACTCAAACATCAGAACACGGAGCAACTTCCTCCCTCTATAAAAAAAAAAAAAAAAGCAGGCTTGTTGACAAAAGCATGTGGGCCAAATACCAACAAAGACATCAGCCCCCCTGCTCCAGATACAGGCGTGGCGGGAGATGGGACAGGGCGAGGCTCAAAATGCATGCTGACGGAATGCAGCTGTCATGTGCGTTATATACCGTGTGTATATGAGTGCATCCTTTATGTGGTTTTATGTTTTTAAGAACTGAACTATGTTGATTTTATGTTTATGCGTCGCTGACCGCGACTTTGAAATGGAAAACCGGCAGGTTTACCTGGGCGGGTCTACCTGGGCACGTTTAATATCATGCTTCAGGGCCGTTTCACTGCGAGGCTTTGTACGAGGCCTCGGCCATAACGAACGCAACGGACACTTTTAAAAAGCCTTGGGAATCTCATAGAGTTGCTTCCGATTAAGGACGGCTCCGATTAAAGAACTGAGGGAGGGAAGAAACGATGTTTTCACAAAACCCCAAACCCAAAATTAAGTGCACCTCCCGGGAGGGAGGGAGGGAGGGAGTGTCTCCATTTCCAGCGGGGATCCTTCACTCTGCGTCGGTTTCGTCGGCGGGACTTTGTCGCCGCAGACGCGCCGCGGCCGAGCCGGGCTCCGGCATCTGGCCCCTAAACCATCGCATGTGTGACTGCGGCTCGGCCACTGTGGAGGCCAATGAGGGAACCAGGAAGAGCAGGGGCTCATCCCTCCCCCTCAGAGTCTCCCAAGGCACCACACAGCCAGCCTGCAGACCGGCCTGCCTCGCCCTGCCCAGTAATGGCCCGCCTTGGGGACCGAGCCAAACTTCTGTGTCTCGGACCGAGGAGGAGGAGGGGGGGTCTTTTCCACAGAGGCTCAGAGTCGCGGCCAGGCTCTTACCAACACCACCAGTCCGGGGGGGCAGAGATAAAAGGAAGACTGGGCGCAGATCTCTACTGGAATGAGCCACTGAGTTTAGGCTTACATGGACAATACGGTCTCTCTGAACAGAGAGAGCTATATATATATATATATAGAGAGAGAGAGAGAGAGAGAGAGAGAGAGAGAGAGAGCAGATAGAGAACGTCAGCAGAGGCTTGAGAAAGAGACAGAACACCAGTATTAGGTTTGGCTGTCAGATATATCCATGTGGAATTTAACAGCGGCGTATTCAAAAATGAGTGTGGGGGGAGAACACTTGAAACAACAGTAAAAGCGGACCTTCTGGTAGCTGGGGGATGGCCTTGAGACGAGGCGCCAAGGCAACAGGGAGAGGAAAACCAGCCGCTGGCCAAGAGAACGTCCGGCTCCCTGCCCCCCGCACCTCCCCCCTCCAGGGCCCCCTACCCACCTCCCACCACACGCGCGCACACACGCATGCACACACCCACGCACGCACGCACGCACGCGCACACACACCAATCTGGGGGCTAACCTCGCAACACTGAAAAATACATCAGGCCTTCTCTCCCGCAATTTATCCGCATAATACCATATTCCAGCCGCTAACTGCATCTGGATTTCATTTCCAGGACTCCTGTCGGTTTTCAGGTCACTAATAATAACTATTTCTGGCTAGACTAAAAGTTCAGCCAAAGTCTAGCCCTGAGCGTGCAGCCTGAATTCTACCACCAATGGGGAGCGGGATCCAGGGCCGGGATTGGCTGGTGGGAGCCGGGGAGGGCGGGGAACCTCCCAGGATTCCGTAACTCCACCCCAGGGTCACATGGGGCCTGAGGAACACCTCAAACCCTGGGTCACACAGGGCCCAAGCCAATGTTTCGTCTGGGTTGACCCAGGCCCCGCTGACAGCAGGCCATGCTGAGAAACACTCTTTCTCGGACTACTGGAACAGCTCAGGAATCATACCCCCCCAGCGGCATTGCAAAGGTGCCACGTCTGGGGGCTTTTTAAACACACGTTCAACTGTTAAATGTTGGCGGACGGAGGCCAATGCCACTTCTGCTTCTATCCAGAAGCAGAAGTGGCTTCTATGCCAGCACCCACCGTGGCCTTTTGAACTTGAGCCAATTGCTGATAATAACCTTGGATGGTGTGCAACTCTCAAAGAAACACTCAAAGTGGAAGTGGAAGTGACTCATCATTTTGAAGCCAAATGAAGAGCACGCACCAGACCTACACTCAAACAAACCAGGCAAATATACCCTCCACTAACAGCCTCCATCTCAGAGCCAAATCCCACTAGCCTCCATTACAGCCTCCCTATCAGAGCCAAATCACAATACAGCCTCCATATCAGAGCCAAATCCCAATACAGCCTCTGTATCAGAGCCAAATCCCACTACAGCCTCCATATCAGAGCCAAATCCCACTACAGCCTCCTTATTAGTGCCAAATCCCACTACAGCCTTCGATACTGCACGCAAGCGGTCAGGGAAACTTTCATTCGCCCGTTCAGAGAAATCGTTTGCGCCCAGAGAGTTGCGCCCAGAAAGCACCTGCCCCTTGAATCACATGCTAAATCGCTCGTCTCACAATGAAAATTAGCGACCGTCTCCTACTCTGGGAAACAAGCTGGCCTTTAAGGGCATGGCTTACGTCTTAGAGCTGTTTGAAGAGGTAGCCTATGTCTCCGACACAAATACATCTAAACAGTTCAAATGGCCAATTTTCATTTTTTAAACATTTAGTTAGTTAAGACAACTCCACGACAGCTAGATATACTCCAAATGGAACAGGCTAAACATTGAGGACGACATCGAGACAAGTTCGGGGAAAACGGAGGCGTGCCCCTCACAGTCAGTGCCCGGAGAAAACCGAGGTGTGCCCCTCACAGTCAGTGTCCTTCCGTGAGACTGTGGTCCTCTTGGAGCTGGAGATTCTGCACAGCCCACTGAAGAGTGCCTGAGCTGCAGACACCGTGCGTTACTCAAGGAAACCCACGCCATTCTGTTTCACAGTCTTTCGCGGTTTCTGTTTTTATCCCATGTTTCCAGGAAACTGCATAGTTTTAAAAAGTTGGAAGGTGTTACTGATCTCATTTTGCCACCATCTGAGAGAACAGTTGAAACAATCTTGAAAGGGGGGACTTAATACAAACATACCAACAAAAAAACAACAACAATTTGTTTCTTATTCATGAACACTTATTTTATCTTTGTAAAAGAATATAAATCAGTCTAAACTTTCTAGGAACAGGAGCCAAGCCATCCTAGTAGCATGGAGAGACAGCATTGTTTCCAATTTGTTCTCTGTAAGAGTGAACAGAAGGAATGTACTGTGATTGAAAGAAGGCGTTTAGTCTGAGTTAGAAACACTTCTGTGCAATTAACATGTACTTCAGCCAGCAGAATGACCAATTAGGCCACTTGAAAGACGAGTGAGAAGGAGACAATGTCAGTCACTCTGACACCCTACTTAAGAGAGCCCCCACCAGCACTGAAGCAGTCTGGGGTCATGGTGAGCCAGGAGAAGATGGCAGCCAAAGTACAGAGCTGATTCAGGTCTCTGGCCTGCAGCTCATGAAGCCTGTGTTTCTGTACATGAATGAATGAAAGAGTGTGTGTGTGCGAGCATCAAACCTGGGTCAAAAATATATTTGAGGTATTTTAACTCTTTAGACGCTGGTCAAATCTGAAAACATTCCTGCAAATCCCTGAGAATTTTCAAATGTAAATGTTACTAATGGAGGTGCAAAACAAATAAAGTTTATTATTAAAAAGATTACTCTAGCTCACTAGAGACATGCTCATCCCCCTGCCTGAGTAGCACCTCCATCACAACAGGACCCCAGAGGGTGGAATTAAGCTGCAGGCCTTACCCCAAACTGAAACTCTACACCACAGCACCAAACTCTTACAGCAGTAGGACATTAAAACTGTTGGGAAACATTCTGCCGCTTGACTTTCCCCTTCTATCAAGAGAGAAAGCTGATTCGGCTCACTGAACAATGGATTGTGGTCTGACGTGTTTTAGCATTTCCAACTTTCTGTACCTATATTACAAATTAAATAACTGCACACATGAACACTTAAATAGTCGGTTTACATATTTAGTCATTTTAGCACATTTTTAATATTAGAAAAAAGTTTTATTCATTTTTAACATCCATAAAAAACCTACACGTGTGGAAACTCAGGGGGGGGGGGAAAGGTTCAAAACTGATACAAGCTGGCATCTGTTTACATTTAAAAAAATCACTTGGAATAATACATCTTATTTCCTCAAACCCCGGATTCTCTCAGATCCTTTTAAAAGCAGGGCTGGCAGAGCCCAGATTAGAGCTTGACTGATGTAGGACTCTTGCTTCCTGTTCTAAGCTGTTCTCTGTGACGTACGTTTCCAGCAGAACAGACCATTGATTGACCCCATGAAGTGGAGGTGCAGGGAACGGATCTTTCCCCCCTCGACTCTACGCTTGCCCTCGTGTATATTAAAGGAGACGCCGGTTTTGCAGCAGCGGTCGATCAGCCCTCGACGGTAAAAGTGCCTCTGCAGCATACAGTGACGATGTGGAATGGCCGTGTAAGAAAGGTAGTAAAAGCCCGCGGTTAAATGAATGGTTGTGGTGCAGTTTTTTGTTTTGTTTTTGTTTCTTAAACACTGCCTGGATTTCTTCCAATCAACACAGTGTTCAGTGTTTCTATGTAAATGTCACTATAGCGACGGAGGGGTGGAGCCTGGTTTATCTGTGCCTGGATCAGTGGAGAGAGGGGAAACCATGTCCTCTGTGTGCGATTACATCATACGCCTAACAGACAGAGTGAGGGAGATCAGTCTGGACATACCAGTGGGGTGACGTGCAGCACTCAGTCACAACATGCTCATCAGTTGAAGCGAGTTAATCATTCATACTATGGTATTCATACACGTATATTCATACTATATTCATACGCGTTTTTGTTTTGTGAGTATGAGGGTAAGTTGTGCGTGTGTGTCTGCGTTTGAGTACATGCGTGTGAGAGTGTGTGTGTGTGTGTGTGTGAGAGAGAGAGCCTGTGCATGCGTGCATGTGATATTTCTCTATGTGCATGTATGGGTATAAGTATGTGCATGCATACGTGTGTGTGTGTGTGTGTGTGTGTGTGTGTGCGTGCGTGTATCGCTGCAGTGCATCCCGCTCTTCATTGAGAGGTCACAGGGTCCTCTTTTAGCGACTCAACTCTAAATTGTGCGATCACAGGATGAAAGTCGTGTTGCATGTGTGTTTTGTTTTTTAGTTTTTATGGCAGGTGAGAATTGCAAAAGCTGCAATTGTGTCAGATACAGAAATATGGCACTTCTTCCCTTGATGTAGACCACACAAGACGGGGACACCCACTGTAGGATGCGCTGTATCCTGTGAAGGTCAGTGGAGATCTGAGCACCATTTATTACAGGGACATACCAGCAGGATGCCAATTTATAGTCTGGAATTGAGATTCAGGAGATTCAAGACTTTTACTGTCCCGGACGGGAAACTTGGCTTCCAGCGAGGAGTAACAAATAATACAGGACACAAAGACAAATACTTAATACAAAATAAAAAAACGCCACATAAAAAAACAACAACAAGTTTGAATACTGCACGGCCAGGGTCGTGAAGAGGGGCCGTGTGCAAATTAAGTATATTTATTGCCCGTGGGATGAAAGAGTACTTCAGTCTATTGCGGTAAGCCGTGGCTGCCTGAACCTGCGGCCTGAGGGGGAGATTCACATTCCTCACACAGAGGACGGTCAGAGCCGCCCCAAGACGGCACGAGCCTCGTCGAGCGTAGACATCACGGAGGGTGGTCTGAGCGCCACCTTCACAATGCTATCGAGGCAGTTACTCTGCTCCGGACCAGGCCGCCAGCGAAAAGGTCAGGACTGATTCAATAAAAGCTCTGTACAACAATGACATCATTGTTCGGTTCACATTAAAAACATTGAGCTTCCTTAAAAAAAACACAATCGCCGTTGACCTTTCTCATAAATAGCGCCAGCGTCCGCATCAAAGTTCACTTTATGATCAATGACCGTTCCAAAAGTATTTGTGGGTCTAACTCTTCGTACAGGTTTCGTACGGTGGATATTTTCTCCACGTCTGACCAGTGTGGAAAAGTAGGGTATACAATCGTTTGACACTCAATGCTGAAGCATACCTCTGCAATTACTATACCGACAACAGCATTGAGAGAAGATCCAAATTTCCTATCGACTTCTTCATCTGAAATTCTGACCGTTTCCATTTCCACTTCCAGCTAACCGTGCAGTAGTTAGGGTGGAATGGTTGGCTATCTGCGTTATCACCAACACGAATGGAAATAACGCTGCAGCACCACGCAGCCACTAGACACGACAGTGACCAGACTCATCGTTTACCCACAATTCCAAAACTCTGAGCCGCAGCGCCACCGCTGTCCTTGTGAGGTGACGCATTCCGTGGAGGCGGGAAACGGGAATGTGTGAAACTGCCTTCCAACGTGTGCGACTCAGAGCCCTTTGGAGGACGAGAAACAGCCTGACGCCAGCTGCGTGTGTTGGAATGGACTTGTTGTGTAACCCAAGACATACTCCATCCATCATTCATGTGCACAGTAAGGAGTGAAAAGATGAGTGGAATCCTCGCTCAGCTCGAGGAGGGTGGAGGGGGGGCTCCCACAGT
Source organism: Aldrovandia affinis (assembly GCA_029706075.1). Classification (NCBI taxonomy): domain Eukaryota; kingdom Metazoa; phylum Chordata; class Actinopteri; order Notacanthiformes; family Halosauridae; genus Aldrovandia; species Aldrovandia affinis. The sequence continues at coordinate 510,937 of JAINUG010000012.1, forward strand.
CGGACACACGTGCACAGAGGCTGCTCGCACGTGGAAGCTCTGTGTTAAAGACGCCCGCACAGCAACAACATTTCCCTCACGAGCCGATCATTCCGCACGTGTGAGAACGAGGATAAGGCCTATGGCTTCAGACCCCCACCCCACCCCACCCCACCCCACCCCACCCCCGAGACTGTTGATTAAAAAGCTGTTTCAGGACACCCTGCACTTCTGCTCTTTGCGAGATGAGAGTGGCCATGCTGTTCAGTCGTTCATGCAGGGCCGCCACTTTCGATGGCCTCCCCCTCCCGGGGTGTGTGGACACGCCAAAGAGCCGTTTACGCGTCTGCTCACGTCGTCTTCTACCGCTCACCCCGAAAATCGAATCGCGGCTCCACGCAGCTCTGAATTCGGAACGAGCGGAGGGCGGCGGCACATGGGCCAGAGGCTGCCAGAGCAGAACCATTAACAAGAATCATTTCACCAAAGTGTGGAAACGTGAGAGGAAAGTGCACTTTGCGTCGCAGTTAATCTCTTCAGGAAAAGGCAAAAAAGAAACGGAAAAAAAAAAGATGCCTGCTCAGTTGAATCATTTAAAGTTCTCTAGTCTTTACTAGGGTTATTTATTGCACGACTCAGGAACAATGGACCGGGGGGGGGAAGTGAAACAAACAGACAGGCAGGGAGACTGAGTCAAGCAGCCGGCCCCAAGCTGCACTTTCTGTGCTCTTTCGCTACCTCTCGATCCCAAGGACGTGGTGGATTCACAGACGTTTAAGCTCAGGTTTGACGCAGGTTAGACTTGTGAGACGGTGGCATGATGGCTTCTGTGGCTTCCCCCTGGGACTGACCCCGTGTCTTCCGTCACTACTCCACCAACTGGAATGCAATTTAGACATGGATTTAAAAAGGAAATGAATATTAAAGCATGCAGCTAATGGCGCTCCTGGGCTTCTCCCCTAGCGCTTGGGTTCCGAGTTTGGGGGGGTTCAAGGGAAGAAGACTGTGAATAATTGGGGGAGGAAATGCAACATTTCCCTTCATCACATACTGACCATAATCTGTTGCAGAATAATGAGGTAGAATAATGATTTGGTCGATGTGGGGGGGGAACATGATGGAGTCCGTCTTTTCATAACGACCAGAGGGCTCGAACTTGGCGGGAGTGTTTGTCGACCTGGCAACGCGCCAGGTTGGGACCGGCAGGGGGTGACTGGGTCCACTTGTGACAGCGACTCGATTATCCGCCGACTGCTGTGATGAAATAGATGAAGAAGCGGCGATAAGGAAGACGCCGAGGCTCTGGGCTTTGTGTTGTATTATTAATAGCGCCGTGAAATCCGGAAATCTGACCACTTGATGTGTGCAGCCGTCTCCCGGAGGCGCGCGCGCACGGCATCGGCCGAGATTAAAAAGAGATGCGAGATCCGGCAAGATGCCGCTCGTTAGGTTTATGAGCAATTAGAAGTTACTCCTTTTCTCCTGGCTTTGATCTTAGTCGTCACGTGACTTTCTAACGCAACATCTGCAATAAATTAGAGGGGTCTAAAGTGCCATAAAGGCCTACATTTCATGTAATTATTGATTAGCTTGGCAGATGTCTTTATATGCCCGTTTAGCTTATATATTCCATAGTATGTAATACACTTGGTTATGCTCACTGATGTGATTATGGTCGTGCATTGATCTGGGCTCCACCAAGACTTCCAGAGGCCACGTTTTCAATTATTTTAAGAATGCAATTTTTCATGCTTTAGCCTCACAGGCATATGCACTTTACTGGCAATATTACATAAACAAAGTTACATCATTCGACTGCAAAAAGCATACCAACTGTAGGCGAGAAAAAAAAATCCAACTCAATATTCTCCACAAATAACGTTCTACAGCGACGAGCAGTAGCTTTTTTCAAAATATAGTCTTTACGAGATGCTTTACAGGAAAAGGGTTAAAAAAAAAAAAAAAAAAAAGGGCCCCATTTTGGTTTCTTTCTCAAGGGTTCCATGTCTGCTTTATCAGTAGGCCTCACGTCCTCATGTCCAAACATGAGATATTCAAGGAGAAAAGGGGGAGGGCCTTGATGTTTTCCCACTACTCCCAATTCCCAAGTATTCCATATTCCCTCGTTTTCTCCCAAACTACTTCCAGATGTGGCCACATAATAGCAGATAAACTGCCGCTCAATGTTTACTGTATTTTTCATCTCTTTTCTTAACCTTTTTCTACAGTACAGAGTTCCACGTGGACACCGATACCGTTTCTAGGGATGCACCGATATGAAAATTCTGAACCGATACCGATCATTTGTTATTTACTGTCTTATTTGTGCCCTGGCAAAAAATATATATAATTCTGCCCTTCATTATACTTTTCAATGAGTACAAATTCAATCATAGAAATGTATGGAACAGCTTTTATTGTAACATTCTTTCACATACATCTCGTTGTACTGTGCTACATGTCTTACTTGTAAATGGTTGATCAGATTTGATGTATTAAATCCTTGCTTGAGTTGCCTCCTCTTGAAATCTCACTGGAGCATTTGTTACAAGTAGCAAATCGGTTGTCTTTCTCCTACACTTTGTAATGTGTCCACACAGCTGACAGTTTCTTCGCTTGACAGTGTCAACAGCACGTCTTAAAGCAAGGAGAACTGCGTGCATTAGAGCTGGGCAATAACCAACGTTTATCGTCATTTCAATGATCAACCGCGGCAAATCTACAAATGTCAATGATTGCGGTTAGGCTATAACATTGTTGCGTGGAAGAGAATAACCACCACGGGCAAATGACGGCAGCCATTTTGCACCAGTACAAACTGCACTGCACATCAGATACACAGTGGAGAGGCAAGGAGGGAGGGGAATTTGGCCAGGACACCGGGTTAACACCCTACTCTTTCGAAAAGCGTCATGGGATCTTTTATGATCACAGAGAGTCAGGACCTTGTTTTTTTTACCGTCCCATCCGAACAACGGACATGTAGTCCCATGGGATCGAACCCACAACCTTGGCATTGCCAGTGCCATGCTCTACCAACTGAGCTACGGGAACCAGGGACTTTAGTCCCTAAGGCTGCACGTCAGTTGCATGGGGTTACTTATTTGCGTGTTCTGCAAATACTGTAACAAAGCGGTCCCAGTGGCAGACGGGAATACGTCTAATCTGTTCCATCATTTGAGAAATTATCAGGAAAGGGAATACGAAGAATGTATGGTGAAAAAAACAGAGGCAGAGGCTAGCAAAAAATCATAGGTAGACGCGAAAAGGCAGCCATACATACATTGGTTTACCCAAAGTGCAAACTTTATACTTTAAATTATGCTTGACAACTTATCGCACACACAAGCTTTTAATAAAGTTGTGATTGAATATCTGTATATACTCCGTTTTTCCCGCATACAAATTATCGTTTAAATATCGTTATCGAAGTATTTATTCAACATACCATGCCAATTATTTTTGCCCATATTGCCCAGCTCTGGTGTGCATCTTGTGCAAGACAGCATGGAGTGCCAGAGTGCTCGTGATAGCTAGTCAATCACAGCGTCGTCAGAGGAGTAAGTTAGGTGTTGTTTCAGTCAGTTTAGCCTGTAAAAAAAAAGATGATGCGGTTCCATTCCAGTTTGAACATGTAGTATCCACAATGAGACCGGAGTACAGGCAAGGGAACCTTACTCATCCGCTGCTGGGTATAACAACACCACAAGGAACACCCTGCGCATCACAGGTAAATTGGTAGCTGTCGTAATTAGCCCGGGCGTATTCCATTCCTGCTTAGTAACAACATTGCAACCAGCATTACACATATGCTGCAGAACATTTAGACCAGATTGACACAACACAAACTGATGGATAGTTATCGGCCACTGCCATCGGTAAATTTTATTTTATTGGCCGATAAGCCGGTTGCAGTCAACGAGGCAAATATCGGCCGATACCGACAGTCCACTGATATATCGGTGCACCCCTAACCGCTTCTCAACGTTCCGACAACAAGGACGATCCGTGGGAACCGAAACGCATTCAGAAACTCATCAGCAAAGACATGGTTTCGAGTTTTGATGATACGTACTGCTGGCAAACGGAACACATGACTGACGGTTTGCCTGTGATTGTACAGCAGGAGAAACTGTTACTTAACTGTAACCACACACTTTGCTTTTTTGTGGCCAGAGACATGCACACATGCTGTGTCACATTACTCTGGATTAGGTGTTAATATTGCCTTCTACCCTCATCATACTCATATTCAGAATTCTGCCACATCCTGATTGTCATATTCCGGGACAGACGTTTGCATACATCAGAAAACTCGACATTTCACAATACTTGGGAGCTCACCGGAATGATAGCATACACGCAAACGTAGTCACGGCTGTACAGGAGTTGTATATGGGCGACCTGCCATTAATAGCCGTGTCCGTTTTCAAGTCCAAAACAAATATCCTGTCAGCTGTGGCTGGTCACACCCTGAAATGCAGTTTTTTTTCATTTTGGTATGTAAACAGTCCTCCATTACAGCAGAAGTGTTTCCAATCAGAGTGAAACTGTGTTAAAGAGCGCGAGTGCCTTCACGTTCAGCTTCCTTTGTGGCGTATGTGTTCTTTTTACACGGTCCCACACACTCGCACACACACACACACCACACACACACCACACACACACACACACACACACACACACACACACACACACACACACACACAACACACACACACACCTCCCCAAAGAGAAGAGTGATCAAAGGGAATGCACTGGACAGTGTGTCTGACACCCCCCTGCCTGCCCACCCCCAGGCGACGCATTCCAGACTAATTAACTTAATATAAAATATGCCATTTAGCAGACGCTTGTATCCGAAGCGACTTACAGTGGAGAATGCATACATTTTTCAGTATATGTGGTCCCAAAGGAAATTGTGGTACCAGAGCCCCCATAAAACTGTGTGAGGCCGTGTGATTGGGGATACTGCACCGCTCGGACCTTGGGGGCGGTGACCCTGCCCAGAGAGCAGCTCCGGAGTACGGCCCACAGGGTGGACAGCAGTACCAACGTTTCCATCATAACACCACAGAAACACACAGGCGGAAGCAAAACATGGAGGGGAAACTGTTGGTTAAAGCATCTTGTCATTTACAAACCTTGAGTAATTAGGCCAATGCTGTTCAACACAATGAGACCTATTTTGACTGTGTGTGTGGGGGGGAATGGGTAAAAAACCTTTACTGATAGCTAGGAATTGTTTGACATAAATAAGCTTTGAGCAGCATGTTTTAATTGGTCTGTTAAAGTATAACTGTCAAAATCCTTTACCAGACCAATTAATCATTAAACAAAATGACAGCAGAAAATTTAAATAGTCTTGAGCCCAAAACACAGAGGTTTACAAGGCTGTTTTCCAAAGGCCATATTTAAACTAAAACACAGAAAAAAATTTTTTTGTTTTTTTCCCCTTTTTAAAAGAGAAACAAACTGGCCCCAGCTGTGATCATTCAGCACAATGCACACTGTTTTGATCAAATGATTAAGGCTAGAGCTAGTAGCATGTCCACAAACAAGCATATAATGGGGAAACACATGGCTACGGATGCCAACAGAGCCCTATAAATACTGCAGCTTCAGCACCATGTCACACACCCACTGTCCCCTGGGAAAAATGTACTGGGGGGGAAGAGAGAGGGAGGGGAGCGGGGGGAGAGTTAGGAGGCTAAACTGGCTGGGGATATGCAAATATTTCCTTGTTTCTGCTTTGTTTATGCGTTTCGTCAGATTTGAAATCGCGTATTTGATGTGGGAATTGGCCGTGTGCGGCAGTGGGGGGGTGGCGGTGTATCTGCCGTTGCTCACTGGATCTTGAATTACTGCATTGAAGACGTTTCTAAAATTAGTCTGGGGTAAAGTCTCCCTGTTTTCACTGACGTCTGCCAGAGCGGGTCAGTAACTTTCCTGTTTTAAAAGACGTGACTCACACTCAGGTGCCTGGCTGCGGCCGCTGCCTGGCTCCTACGGAGCAGAGATCTGCACCAATGGGAAGCGCACAGCAAAGACGCGGTGAGCACACGCGGAAGCTTCTGGCGCTTCCACGCCTCGGCATTAAAACTAGGCGACAACTTTAGCGGAACAGCAGTACGTTTAAGTATCCATTTTCATTTTGAACAGTCCAGATGGGCTAAAGATAACAATGCAATAGTGTAATATAATAAAATATAATTGATCTACTGGCACCAGAGATTAATACGAATATAAATAGCCTGTTGGTCTGTGTGCCTCAATATTCAGATAACTGGAAATGTACATCAACACACTACAGAGTCTGACGAAAGACTGGCCCCAGAGGTTTAGCTTGTGCAGTGAAGTCAGCCAATAACAAGGACAGCAACACAAAGAAATCTAACCATGATGTCATATGCTAAAGTTGCCCAAATGTCCCAGGGCAGGGGGGGGGGGGTAAAGTGTGTGAAGGTGATATCTGCACAATAAATTTAAAAAAATGAAAAAACTGGTCACAAAATGTCAGCTATTATTACATACTTAGAGTTCTTCACTGGTTTGTTACAGCTTCTCAATGTGGCATACACATATATTTTCCTTTCTCGTTTCCCTCCCCTTTTCTTTCTATTACTGAAAATGCTAACACTTTATGACAGGCAGATTAGTTCATTTAAATATCAAATGTGACGCTGAACTGAAAAAAGCTCAAGCACATATGCCGTAAAGTTGTATGGTAACCATAAGTGGCACATTATCTGACTGGAAGCGATTTATTGGCCAATTCCGTTTTTTTCTTAACCTCTGAAGGCTAAAACCCTTCACTAAACACAGCAGGGGGCAGGATTTGCTTCACACTACCGACAGACTTGCTCCGCAAAGAACTGCTTCACACCAGTTTTCTGGTCCACGTCAGCTCACTTTCAAACTCGCAGTTAAAAAAAAAAAGAAGAAAAAAAGGTTGTTTTTGATCATTTTTATAAAAGGGCCTTAACTCGGAGTAGAACATTTTAACATGTACCGTTTACAGTCAGTGTACCACCAGAGGGGCAGAAATAATACCAACAAAACTGTCCCCATCCACACCACAACAACAGACAGGTAACAGCAGGCCATCAGACGATAAAATTCAAGATAACTCAAATCGCATACCCCGCCATGAACAGCCCTGTTTTCTAAACCCCACCCCGTGCAAAATATAGGACCACACACGCAGGCCAGCATTTAAGCATGCCTTCTGCAATGCCAGCAAGCACTTTGGAGGAAAATATGCACATATTGTGCAGCTTCAATACCACCTTTAACGTCTGATTGGGTCTATCGTGCACTCCTCAATTATTCCCTTCCTAGCGGATACTCAGGGCTGGCATGCATCTGGCATGCATGCGCCAAACGCTTCACTGCACATCTGAGCAACACCCTCCTGCCCCAGCAGACAGCCTCTTTCAGCCACCCTGCCATGCTGGCCCCATTTCTTATTCAGCATACAAGCGCCACACTCAAAAACAGTCCTGCTCACATCTTAAGGAAGCTAAATTCACACATGGCTAAATTCATAACATCTTAGCATAAAAATAAAACGCACACAATGTAGGCCTAAACACTGGCTAAATGGAAAAATGCTCTTGTGATTTTCTTTCCACAATCCAGACAGATCTTGTTGCAATTATCACAGAAGAGGCATAATTGAAGATTATCTTCCTTTTTTGCCAATATGCTTGACTTGAAAAGGCAGTTATTTTCATCCCAACAACAGGAAACACTTGGAATGGAAAATCTATAAATTCTCGAAATTAACACCACTTGTGAACAATTACCGAAGCTTGAAACTCCCAGCTAGATTATATAAACCATTCTGAATGCAGGGACTAATTAACATCAGATTTTTTGAATCTGACACTAGTACTCCCATGGCATTGTCCAGAGAATAAAATCAGAAAGGGATTTGTATTTTATGGTGGAAAACACACATAGCCAGACTACTCATTATAAAAACGAATTACATCATAGCAAAGTGTAAACCATTTGAAATACACAGCAATGTCCTGAGCAGCCCCAGTTCAAAGATCCACACTATAAAGCCAGTATGGAGAATGCTTCACTTGAAGACCAGAAAATAAACCTTTTTCTGAGCGGCTTCATCAAAGAAGCTGCTAATAAGCTGTCAGACCACAGAGGCGCAAGCTGCCATGGACTGGGTGTCTATGATGAAGGGAAAGTGTTTTCAAGTCACCACATCTTAGGGGCTGCTCGCAAAGGTCGTCTGTGTCTGTGAGTGTCAGCCTGAATTTCTGAGCACCAGAGACATACCGTGCTGGTCTATGTGGAGAAGCAGCTTTCATGGGACTTGAAACCATTAACCAGAGCAACATAGCATAGCATCATAACAGGGGCAGCCTCATTAGGAGGCGTTTCACTTGGGTGCAAACCTGCCAAGCGAAACATAGCTTAGTATATGATAGTTTTTTCTGTTTGTTTGGGGGAGGGCTTCAAAATCTGAGGCAGAAATCCTTATTTTTCAATTTTTTATTTATTTTTGCTAAAATGGACTTCACCTCCTGTTGCCAAAGATCATTTGAATAATAAAAAAAGTCATAGTCCTACATATGTTTTTGACTTGCAGCAGTGTCAAATAGCATTAATACAGACAACTATTTTAATGTTAAAAGTGAAGACGCAGGGAGCAGTTTTAGGTCAGAGGAAATGCAAATACTCAACAATATTCAATAAGACCATTCTGTAGAAGCAAACAAAATAGGCTGTCATCAATAATAGAGACTCTTCAGAATACACACAGCTCTGGCTGGTTTCTATTCTCCAGACAGACTATCAAGCTTCAGCAGCCAAAGATTTACCATCTTCGCTAATAGCATTTGATAGGCCGTGCAATTATAACAGGCCTCTTATCACAACCTTGTGTGATGTATATTTTATGCTGAGGCGATGCATGACAGTCAATCTTTGAGAGCAGACCTGGAAGTACCGCAAATGTTCTTCACATTTAAAAGACAGAGTGAGTGACTACAATGCGTGTCACTCAAGAATGTTTGAGTAAGTGTGGGTCGATTGATACAGACATAATAAAGAAGCAAGACCCCACACTTTTTGAATTCCAAAAATACATCTGAAAAGAGGTCCCATTCGGGGAAAAAAACACCAATCCCTATCAAAGCAATCTTACACTGACAGGATCATCAAAACGAATGTCACAGAAACTAGCCTAGATGTTCATACACAAGTGCTAGTGCCAATAAAACACAATTACAATAAGTTATGAAATACAAATAAGGAATACGACTTGTTTAAATTGCAGTGACGTTTGTTGAACGACGTGATCATTTTTAATTAGCCATACCTTTAGGTTTATGAATTGTATTTAGAAAAAGCAACTGTGAAATAGATTAGAGTATGTTCTCAATCTACGAAAACAAAAACCAGATCTCACGCAAATCTCTTACAATCAGACCAGTGAATCGCCATCCTAATTCCAAATTCCAGAACTCAGTCAAAGCCTCACCGAATTATAATCATTAAGCATGCCTGAAAACTGTAATGTTAGTCTTAAAATGCACACAAATTGGTAAATATTTCAAACTGCCTGCTTTGCTTAGCACGTGAGATAACACGGATAGCCAAATTAACATTAGATTGCCAATTTCCACTCAAATCCAACAGGAAACCAAAGTTTCAGGTTATCGCAAATGCACAAATATTGATTGCGTGCTGCAAACAATACAAGGGAAAGACATGCTTACAAATCTACGAAATACAGGCCTTGCCGTCTAGACTTAAAAACAACTAGACGAACAAGAAAACAATTTTGAGGGATATGTTCCAAGAATATTATTGTCCTTAGTAACTAGTCAAGTAACAGTGACTAACCTCAAAGCTTGCTAAGTAACGTTAGTGCAGACTTAAACTCTAATAGCTAGCTAGATGAACGTTAGCAAGTTCAATTTTCTAGCTAGCTATGGAGGTCGAGTAATCCGACCGGTCAAACAGCACAAACAATATTATTTTATAATTATTTTACATCATTTATTAAATGTTTTTAACAAGGAAAGACTAACGTTACAGTTAGCCGTTTTTATTGGTTTAGCTATAGCTAACGTTAGTTTGGTAGTCAAGTTAACGTTAGCTAGTTATTCCTTCTTCTTAGTAACGTTATTCGTTCTTACGTTATAGAACGAATATAACTAACAGTTAGGCAGCATCTCCTTTTCCGTGTCAGGTAGTGCAAAACCAAAGTCTAGCTAGCCACCGACGTGTAAAATTGACACATTCCTGCAGTGTATGGTAACGTTAGACACAGTATTAAGATTGCACCTTGCTTGCAATTTTACATTGGAAAGGCAAGCGGCAAGCGAGCGTCGAGTATTTAAAATGCACAAAAAATAAATGCCAGAAGTTGCAGCCAAAGCCCATCGTCGTTTAACCTGGCATCAAAATGACATAACGTCAGCGAAGGCTAGTAAGGCACATTTATTTCGATTATTTAAGCTAACGGGCTAAGTTTGCTACCTCAACTAGAAACTATATGTTTGATGAGAGGAAATGCACATATATTTAACGAATATCCTAGCGAGGAAAATCCATTCGCCGTAGCTTAGCAGCAGCTCCGTTCACGTTACCTATGCAATAGTGAAGCGAGGTCGAGCAGCAAGCTTTTATTGGGTTGTTTTAACTACTTAAGTTGGCTAAAGTTAACTAGCTAGTCAAGACGTGTAGATGACAGCAACTAAATGCCACTACCATAACTAGACAAACGCGCACGTTCTACTTTGTATAGCTAACGTCAGCTACAGCCAGCCAAGGTGTCGGTAAACGACGACTGGCTATCTAACGATAGCTTGATATATAGCAGTTAGCTAATGTTAGCAATATTTCAATCGCATACAGAAATTAATATATGCACGAGCATCCTCTGTAGTTTCGCAATGCTCCACTGTCAAGTGTTGATGGGTCAAATTAGCCAGCAGTCTAGCTAACTGGCGTATTAACTAACCAGCTAGCATAATACGACCTGACAGCTTAAACGTAGCTAGTGCTATCCAAACCTCACATTGAAAGGAGCCAGCCCAATCAATCAAATAAATGTTGTTAATGCCAGCTAACTCCGTTAATAGCTAGAGGGGCAAGTTTTATATAATGTCAACTGAACGGAATACTAGACGACTTACACAGGTTAGCTTAACGTTACCTCGACTGCCTAACTAACGTTAGCTACAGCTAAACTAATTAAAAATTTTGCTATCTTAGCAAAGCATCGTTTGCTGGCCATTTAATGCTTTTCTTAACCAGCTTAGCCAATTTAGCTAGCCGTCGCAATAAACAAACAAAAAGTAGCTGGTAGCCAACTTAAGTCGATCGATAGCTAAACTAAGTTATGAAGAAACGATAAATGACTAGCCAACTACCAAGCTATTTGTCCTGTTAGAACGTTAACTTCTGTCAACGTCTCCAAATAATCTATTTCTAAAGCGTTCAATTCGCCTGGGTTCTTAAAACATACTACAACAAACAGACAACATAAACAAAATATGACAAACACAATTTAATGTTTAAATTGTATAATGAAACAGAATAGTTAGCTAGTTACGTAGCAAACTCCATAGCTAGCTATCCAAGTTAACTTGCGATTTAAGTTGGGTAGCTAGCTCGCCAGCCTCGCTAGCCACTGACACTGCTGCTCCAGTGGCACAGCGCCACCAGTGAAAGCGATAACCGACGGACGCACTTCATTTCTTAACAAAATAATTCAACCGAAACACACATTCAGTCAAAAACATCCACTGCAGCACGCAAAGTTAGCAATAAGACTATAAAGTACTCTTTGGTGGGTGTTCGGGTCAGCTTTAGCCCCCGGACGGGCCGAGATGCCGTTTCCCCGCGGCTGCACCGGGGCGCCATGATGGCTGATCGATGGGAATTGAACAAAGAGGATCAATTTCCGATCAGCGAGAAAGCCGCTTTAATCAATGGGAGACGAGAGCTCCGAAAGCAGCCCCAAACACCGACCAAGAGGGGTTCAAGGGCGAAGTAACTACTCCAAAACAGTTTCCGTCGCAACGGTCTTCGAGTCAGCATAGCAACTTAAGGGGAAAAAGCCTGACCTGCAGCTGCTGTAAATCAAAGCGCTTCCAATATTGAAACATCGATCCCGCATTGGCCGCCATCTTGAGACATATTGAGACGGAGTGAGAGGCTGATAGAGAGAGAGCGAGGGGCTGGAGTTCAGCCGAAAGGAGGGGGGAAGTGCACAAAACACGGAGCGGAGCTATCGAACAGGGCCTTCGCTTATTGAACAGTGGCGCGGAATGGAGTTATTGAACAGGAACCCGCCGTATTGAATAGGGCTATGGAATAGAGTTATTGAACGGGAGCTGGCAATTTATTTAGCTGGTAAAACGTGGCATGGAGTTTTACCTACAGGCGCACGGTGAAGAAAGACTGCTTATTGAACAAGAACTATTTTTAAAATCCATTATTGTTATACATAAAAATGAAAGTAGTTGAATGAAGCCAATATCGACGCTAAGAGTAAAGGCCACATATGTTTAAATGGTACGTAATATTCAGTTTATTTCTACGGGAAATTTGTCCCTGCTGTTTTTCGTACCATTTAGCCCATATTATAAAGTAATTAGATTGATATGTATTATAGCTATTACTTTACTAAATATGATATTAATTCGAAAATAAAACATAGATATGAAGTTATGTTATAATTAAATTACTAACATTTTGATTATTTGTTATAAAAGGCGAGTCTCCCACCTTGTTGTATTTCTATTGATACCTTATTACTACACCTTCAGACAACGTAATAATAATTGAACTGTTATATAAATTGCACAAAGTTAAGGTTGCATTTGTGAATCAATATCGTATGGTGTATTTCCAAACAAGTACACAGAGGTTGTTGTAACCTGAAGGGAACCTTTAACAAGTCTCTTCGACCGTAGTTGATTTTTGGATCTTCGATTCACGATGTTTACCTTTGTAACTGCTTTTGCCATAGTGTGGCACCTTATACATGCAAACGATTTTATAGTCTGTCTATATTTAAATAAAACGCGAGGATTTCTGAACTTGAACTTGAATAGTTGGAGAACAGCGCTCCAAAAGACTAAAATAGAAATGACACCACAAAATATCTAGAGCATTTCTCCCCCAAGGATATCTAGTTTATGCATAACTATTATCGTCTTCTCTTATTACCGCATGCACCCTGACGGATCTTTGCAACACCTGTGGATGAAACATGGATTCTAAACGTAGTGCTAATGGACACATGCTCGATAATTAGATAAGTGGATTGCATTGCCAGTTGAATGAGGTTATTATGAGCTAACTGCACTCGGCACACCAACTTGGAAAATAGACTGTCTGACCCTCTGAATTTATGTCACCGGTCTTCATCGAAACGTAACTGTGGGAGAAAATAAATTGCTATCCAAATAAACTTTGGCAGCTATCTGGCATTTGTCAGAATAGCAATGCCAAATTAAAATGTCGGTGAACTACTCATAATAGGAGACATTATAACACAGCAGACCTAACATCCAAACTGAAATACATAGACCTACCTCTTATTGTATTCCCCCACCCTCAATACAGGAGCATCATGGCAGCTGTGCTACGTAGCTGTGGCCTATTTAATTGTTTATTTAAAGCGCCACATTATTTTTTATTTTTAAACGTTTATCAACAGGAACAATAATTCCATTTTCCAATTGAGTTGATTTCGGAACACCCTCTGGCTGGTTATAATGAAGGGTAATGAGGCTCACTTCAGGAGGTAAATGGGGCCTTTAAAGTCATGCCTCTGTGCCTCCAATTTGGAAGCATTTGTTGTTTTTTTGTGTTATTATTTCTGTCTTTATCCCGAATGTGTCATTCATTTACTGTCAATTAACTGAGAAATATGTATTTTTAAATAAACATGATTACATTACACACCAAATAGTGCCTCTTTTATAGTATGCGGTTGCTTTTTGTGTTTAAATCTATTAGCTACTTATAGTAAAAATATTTTGTGACATTGAAAATAACAATAATGTGAGCAATAGTACAGCACCTATGGCAGAAGAGTTGTCCAATGAACATTTTAAATATGTTATTAATTTAAAATATATTTTTGTTCTACTTTGGGAAGTTTTGTAATATTCATTCATGGGTAGGCCAGTCATTACCACTGAATTATCTCAAAACTGAATGTCCTGTAAGAGAATTGTAAGAAACTATATCAGCATACAGTTTAAAGAGTAAATGACCACTGTGTTTGATTGTTAGAGTATCCAAAAATCTAGTAAGCGGCATGTATTTTGACAGATTAGAATTATAGAGATCTATTTGTACACTGTTTTGAAAATATCAGATTGTAGTATTTTCTAGTCCTCTATCATAGGATAGCTTTGTAATTACATCTATGTCAGTCAGTGGCCCCATCCGAGTAATGGTCACAAATCACATTGTGTAGAAAAGAAACGAATACTTAAACGAATGCATTTGTACCATTAAAATGTAAGTGATCAAAATTTAGAGCACTATGCAATATTCTTAATATGCATTTTGGATGCATTTTTGATCACGGTAGGCACTTCTATAGTATATGTTTGTGTACTGGGATTTCTTCATCATGGCCCACATGACACATTCTGATTGGGACATTCAGCCCATTTTGTCCAAAGGGTTGAGATGTGCTGTACAGGTAACTGCCAAAATAAAGCAAACACCAACATACAGAGTCTTAATAGGGTTTTGGGCCACACATGTTATGTTATGCATTTTCTGTTCTGCTTGTTTTTGTATTTTATTATTTTCTCAGTATCACTTATCATTCACGTCAGTTTCCCTGTCTGTCGGTGTTCCTTGTTTTTCGGTAATCCACTCCTTGCCTTTGTTGTTGGACTATTCGGGTGATTTCGACTATACGCGCTTCTGCCTTATTTCCTGTCTCGTTTACTTCCTTCTTTCTTTCTTTCTATCTGTACATATTAGTTATGTGTATATAGTACTAATCTACTAACGTTAGGGATTTTGATTACGTTACTAACATTGACTAATTACTAATTGTCTTGCGTTTCCATCTACTGCTATCATTCTCTCCTATCGCATTGTCTGCACGCTTTTTCTATCTATGCACTCCTCCCCTCCAAACTGTGCAAGTGTCTACTTGCCCTTCTAGGTCGTTTATTTTCATTGTGTCTATGTTCTTACCAGTCCGCGTCTTTTGTCTCCCCTTGTTATTGTATTAGTGATCCTAATTGTTCTCACCTGTGTTCTTGCCCTTTTCCCCTCCCAGTCACACCTGATTCCTATTGTGTTATCTTCCCCATTTGTATTTAAGTTCATTGTTTGCACTTGTTTGATGTCAGAACGTTGATCAATGTTCACTGTGCCGATTGTTAGTAAGCCAGAGTTTGTTGTGATTTCCGAGACACCCCTTCTGTTTGATTCCAAGTTTTTGCCTTCCGATTTTTTGCTCATCTGCTTATTTGGTTTTGATCTTTGGACTGCCTTTTGACTTCTCTTTTTGGATTCTGTTTTTGTACCTGACTCTGACTACCGGCTTTGAATTCTGCTTGATCAATAAACGTTCCTTCCCTGCCTTATCCTGGTCTGCGCCTGGGTCCTTGTTCGGTCCCTCACAACACAAGCCATCAGAACTGCTTCAATGCACCTTGGATGCTTCACCATAGGATGAGAGTGATTCCCCAGAATGGCTTTGTATTTATTGCCATTTACCTCGCTCTCTAAAGGGTTGAGTGGACCTAAACCATGGCAGGAAAATGCACCCCACACCATAACAGAACTGCCAGAACCCTTCATTTACTCAAGTGTTTCCTTTATTTGGGCAGTTGGACCTGTAGGCTCCAACAGCTTTTAAAAGCTTTAAAATGTGGTTTAAGTTGTTTGACCTGTTGTACCAAAAAGGCCATACCAGGCATTCTTATGTAAATAACAAGGGTGTAACCACATAGTAAATATTGGGGGGGACATAATGAATGGGAATGTTTTATATCTCCAAATTATTGGGGGGGACAATATGACCAGTTTTGCATAGTGACATTCGGTGGGGGGGGGCTGTCCATGCAAAATTAGGATAGAGATGTATCCATAAGGACTGGCTCATACCCCTTACTCCCCTGTCGGCTGATAATTATCTTGGGTGGAGTCAACAACTTCCCACCAAACTTGAAAGACAGGTTTCCTTGCCCTACATGTTGCAATGGATACCTTTTCAGATTGATCAATTCTGCACATGTTTTCACTGCACTCCGCTTTCATTTCACTTAATCTCACAATGGAGATTAAGTGAATCTCTATTGTCATGGGAGGCAAGAACAGTCTCTATTGTCTGTTTAAAAACAGAACAATGCAGAGTACACACGCACACATGCAGAGACGCATCCTCAGACACACATACATGGATTAAAACAAACATACAAAAAAGCACTTCAGTCTCCTTAAGCCTGAATTTATTTCTTTCTGTCTCACTTTCTTTCTTTGATAAGCTTGTGCCGTCAATAATTATTCCATCACTTCTCTATTGCTGGTGTTCTCTGGGGGGAGTGGTGGTATTGGGCTTCTAGGGGTGAAAGCAACATCAAAAAGTTAAAAACTATGCTATGGTCGTTAAGGCATCCTGTAATGCAGTCTGAGAGAGGCCCAGGGATGTCCCGTTCACACAGCCTTTGACCCCAGGGGTCACCTCAGGGGTCAAGTTTGAAGGCAGAGGTCATAATGATCAGAGATCTCCCAGGGTCTGTCTCTCTCTGATCATTCGCTCCCCCACCAGACAGAACAGAGAAGGTCAATCCCATGGGAGAGGATGAAGAAGAAAGAGCGAATGGTAGAAGAGACGAGCGAGAGCAGAAATGGATACAGTTCGCCTACATCCTTGTTTTGGCTTTCAGAATAATAATGATTCCTATTCATTTGTGGGGGGGAAGTAAAATATGAAGAAAATAAGATGGTTGCACTGGTTCAGGACAAAGAGCAGAGCTTGCCTGAACATTCTGCTGCAAGGCTTCATGGGTAATGCTGACAGACTGGGGATTTATTATGCATTAACTGATGCTTCTTAAACTCGTTAACGGTCAGATCATTAACGAGTCAGTCACAATGCTGCCACTCCTGAGTCTGTCCTTGGTCATTTTAAAGCAATCATGTAATCTTGTTCCTGTGCTGCAGCTGCCAGCAGAGCCATGGTGTAGCTGGACTGAAGCAGCTTTATGTCCTGGCAAACTGAGAAATGTAATTATGATCAGAAGTGTGTTTGCTTTGCAAGGGCTGGAGGCCATGTGTATGGGTGGGTATGCTCACTGTGAGAAGGCTTCTGATCTACAGAGAGAGAGAGAGAGAGAGAGAGAGAGAGAGAGAAGAGAGAAAGAGGGAGAGAAGAGAGAGAGAGAGAGGTCAAGGTACAGAAAGAACAAAGACTGATGCAGAGACCCTTCAAGAGATTAATGATGTTTGGGTTTAACCAGTTAAAAAATAGGTTACGAGATTAGAGGTAAACAGCTTGCTGTGGTACGTGTGCAAATGTGTAACCTTCTCTGGAGTTCCCACACATCTAATCACAAACCCCAGCATCCCAGTGCCTGACTCACGCATGACTCTCACAAGCATAAACAAGGAGATAGCACCGTTCAGCAGGGAGAGGCAGAATCTAACGCTGCGGGTGCATCGGTATCCACATGGGAGCACTAGACTGAGTTTCCTGCTAAAGGCCTATCCATGCTGGCGCAACTGCAACGCGACTGCGACGCAACATCCTCTACAACACGTTGCAGAGGTTGTGTTGATGTTGCAGAGGGTGTTGCAGAGGATGTCGCGTACCTAGCGCAAAAATCAAACTCGCAACATGTTGCGTAGATGTTGCACAGCATTGATTGGTTGGTTAGCTAATGGAGGCGGAGCTGTCATGGTCATAGTTCATCGAGCTAGTACATCATTTTTTTTACATTTTACATTTTAAGCATTTAGCAGACGCTTTTATCCAGAGCGACATCCAGATTAGGGGAGAAAGATAAAAGCAGCGATTAAAAATTCTGTGAAAAGACAGAAAAAGACCATCCTTCATTTCCCTTAATACATTAACATTGTTTTCAAGAGTCGTCTGCTGGTTCCTTTGTTCCACGTGAATTTACTCTATTATTTTAATACTATAAAGGTTAGTTGCTCGCACACAAGCTGCGTTCATGACAGGCGTACTTCCTTTAAAAAAAAAAGGTTTTAAAGTCTATTGTACTGACAGTACATTAAACTTGGAGATTCTGCAAACAACGAAGGATCGACTGTGGTCTTCACGCCATTCTAAATTATATATTTAAGGTTGCAAATATCCAGATGTTTTGTGTTGTGCTTTAGATTACATATAAATGTAACATGTCACTACAACTGTTATGTTTTGCAATGTCTGTTCGGTTTGTTTTTGTACTTTGTTTATATCATCATTCATCATTCATCATTCACGTTTCATTCACGTTCTGTTCCCCGTCTGTCATTGTTCCTTGTTGTTCAAGATCCACTCCTTGTCTTTGTCATGCACTTAGGGAAATTCAACTTTTCGGTTTTTTTTCTATCTTGGTTTCTTATCTCGTTTACTTCCTTCTTTCTTTCTTAAACACTTTGTATATATTAGTTAGATGTATATAGTACTAACCTACTAATCTACTAACATTAGGGATTTAGATGAAGTTACTAACATTACTAATTACTAATTATCTCACGCTATCTATCGCTATCATTCTCTCTCTCGTTGTCCTATCCCTGTACGCTTCTCACTTTTCGCTTTATCTGTACGCAGATTCTCTCTATGCGTTCCTCCCTTCGAACTGTGCACGTGTCTGCCTGCTCTTCCAGGTCGTTTATTGTCAATGTGTCTATGTGATTCCCAGTCCGTGTCTTTCATTTCCCCTCATTGTATTAGTGAATCCTATCGTTCTCACCTGTGTTCCTGCCCTTCTCTCCTCCCAGTCACACCTGATTCCTATTGTGTTTCCCTTCCCTGCTTGTATATAAGTTCCGTGTTTATGTTCACTCCTTGTCAGAACGTTGATCCTCATTCCCTGTGCCGATTATTTGTAAGCCAGAGTCTGTTGCATTTTCCAGAGACACCCCTTCTGTTTTCACCTCGAGTTTGCCTGCCGATTCTGTTTTGTTTGCCTTTTCAGATTTTTTGGTTTTGACTTTTTGGATAGTTTTTTGACTCCTCTCTTGGATTTTGATTTTGTGTCTTTGTTACTCTGTCTACTGGTTTTGACCCCTACCTGAATTAAACGTTCCTTTTTGCCTGATCCTGGTCTGCGTCTGGGTCCTTATCCCATACCTCACAACAACACTTTAATGTGCAGAATATTAAACTAACAAAACAAAGAAAGAGCAGGGTGCATATACATTTTTAAGCATACAACAGACGCTCTTATCCAGAGCAATTTACTAGATGTGCATTAATACATGGTAAGAACAATCATAGTTAGCACAAGAGATCAGTGAAGTAATACAGCGATAGACATCGTTGTTGGCAGCTGCATACCATACCTGTATATATCTATGTCAACGTTAGCTAAGCAAAACTATCAATATCTAGCTAGCCAGCTAGCTAGCAACCTGGTATCACGGCCAAATAAAGCTCGCTAACAGTAGCTAATGATATAGATAGCTAGCATAATTTGTTCAACACGGTATAAAATGAACCAGCTTCAGGAAGTGTAAGGACACCATGTTGCGTAGGTTGCGCAGAGGTATGTATTGCCAAGTGCTCTGCGACATGTTGCAGCGGATGTCGCAGTCGTGTTGCAGTCGCGTTGCTTAAGCAGAAGCATGTAGAGGCCTTTAATCTGCTCCTTTTATTCACCACCATACCACCCCTCCCCCCCTCTAAACACAATCCACCCTCTGCTAGTGATGGGACAATGAGGTCTCATCACACCAAAAATGGGTGGAGCTACAATTAGCTTTCAATCACTGACTTGTTTGAACCAATCAAAATGTTTTCCTTTTCACATCAAATCACAATGGTTAGCTCAAATCAGTGGCATAGCGGGCAGATAGCGTAGCAGTCTAATGTACCGTATTTTGGCTGGTCTAATACTTGTCTCTACCAGACCGGCCCTGGTCGTCAGCCCCGATTGGGGGCGGCATTTTGATGTCTGCCCCAGGCAGAGGGGGGAGGGTGAGCCGGTTCGGGCCCGCCGTGAAGCGCGTAAGGAAGTCTCCAGAATGTGTGTGGGCGAATTCCGTCTCGGAGAAGTTTGCTGCCCTCGGAGAATTCGCTTGCCTCGTAGAGATGAGCAGTGGACTTGTGGGGGGAGGGTAAAAAATGGGGTGGGGGGGAATCTGTGAGCTACTGGTAGCGTATGGTAGCTCCACCCATTTTTTGTGTCATGATACTTCATTCAACATTCATTACCACTGCCTCTTTTCCTTGAGGAGGGCCCGAGGGAGCCAGGGGCTCCTGGGAGGGCCTGAGGGAGTTGTGGGGTCCCGGGGAGGCCAGCTCTCAGTTCTCCTCCAACTCTCTCCTCACACTGGAGCTCAGGGACTGCAGAACAAGCTGCTCCCACTGGCAATTTGTTTTCCTAGCCCACCAGAGCCGCCCGCTTCCCCCTGTCTGTCCGCTGAGGGCGCTAGCCCTCCTATCTCTGGAGAGCCCCAGCTCTTCCCCACGCACTCGTCTGTTGAAGGCTCCCATTTATCCACCTCTTTCTTAATCAAATAAGGCGTCTCCAGAGACCAGTCCTAATTTAAAAA
Organism: Aldrovandia affinis; assembly: GCA_029706075.1. NCBI lineage: Eukaryota > Metazoa > Chordata > Actinopteri > Notacanthiformes > Halosauridae > Aldrovandia > Aldrovandia affinis. The sequence continues at coordinate 531,670 of JAINUG010000012.1, forward strand.
GAAGAGGAAAAAAAACACATGGTGCATGGGATTACATTTTAATTATGGATATTCTGGCCTTTTGGAGACGTTAGATATTAAAATAATGGGGAGGCAAGTAATAACATGTGGAGCTTTTGTGTGTGTGCATACCTGCATATGTGTGTGTGTGTGTGTGTGTGTGTGTGCATACCTGCATGCATGTGTGTGTATGTGTGTGTATACCTGCATATGCGTGTATGTGTGTGTGCATATATGCATGTGTGTGTGTGTGTGCATACCTGCATGTGTGTGTGTGTGTGTGTGCATACCTGCATGCATGTGTGTGTATGTGTGTGTATACCTGCATATGCGTGTGTGTGTGTGTGCATATATGCATGTGTGTGTGTGTGTGTGTGCATACCTGCATGTGTGTGTGTGTGTGTGTGTGTGTGTGTGTGTGTGTGTGTGCATACCTGCATATATGTGTGCAAATGTGTTTGTGTGTGTGTATTGATATAAAGCCTATTCATGTACAAAAATACAGTTTATAACTGTATTTCACTGTATATTTACTGTGTATGATTGTATTTCATGATGGTTGAGCAGTATGTCTTAAGAATTGAGTGGCAGTGTAGTATAATGGTTAGGGAACTGGGCTTGTAACGCAGGTTTAATTCCCAAGTAGTATAAATGGATTGTATGCAAAGAAGTGTTTTAGTAAATTTGAATAAGTGTCTGCTAAATGCCTAAATGAACATTTAAGAAACTGTTTCCTGCTCTGTTATAAAAGACCTGACAGATTCAGGATGAATACAGCTGCTGGCACCTTTAAGAAATACTTGCCCTAGGGATAGGTTGTTTGGTGTGCATAATTTGTATAAAAAGAAAAGAAAAGTAGAGAATTCATATATTGAGGAGGGGTGAAATGTTGATATTTTGTCTGAAAGAAGAATTTCAATATGTATTTCTGTTGTTTGTGTTGTTTGTATTTCAGTGGCGTTCATAAGAAGAAATGGAATGGCATCGGTACATAATACACGCCATTTAAAAACAACGGCGCGGTTCTTTTTTTTCTCTGAGAGTGGGACGCCATCTAACGGACACTGACCGTATTGCACCTGATTACAGGAAGGATAGTAAGTAAATCCATCGCTAGAACCAAGTAAAGAAAATATTAATCCATAAAATGCATGATTGTGTGGAAACTGTATATGGCAGATAGCTCTCACATTAAAAGCTCATAGCGAACATGTATGTTTCCATGTTCTCGGAAAACAACAAACAAGAGCTCAGGCTTGTTAAGCACGTAGCATACATTGGTATTATATGCATTTGTCCACTTGATTATTTGCTCACGAGGAAAGCCAGCCACACTGGGAATCATGCACCAACACTTGTGGCCACTAGGGTGCACCACAAGCCTGCTGACCATGGCAGAGTTTATATCATGTTAATTGGTTCACCTTCAGCCTCACATTCCTGGGTTAAACTCAGCCACATCCAAAGATTAATATATCGCAGCGAGCACTTGTTTATTGTGAATTGAAAAAGGTACACTGGGATGTAAGTGACCCTATGTTCACTTTATTTTATTTATAGATTATTTTGCCAGTGAACAAGGTAGATTTGTGCTGTGCAAGACCAGGCTTGAAAATGTGCTGGATGCGCTCTAGAAAGCAAGAAAATTAACAAGCCTAGATGGGCTGAATGGCCTGTTCTCAAACCATCAACCAGATACTCAGCCCCTGCATTCCTTCCATCCTCTCTGCTTCTTTTTAAATTTCCGCTCCTCGACAAACTCGTGCCGACTCACCCTCCCCCCTCCCCCTGGGGCGGACAGCCAAATGCTGCCCCTGATTGGGGCTAACAGCCAGGGCCAGTCTCACAGAGACGGGTTTGGAACCGCGTCCCTGATAGGCAGCCACACTCGTATTGGACCAGCCAAGATACAATGCGTTAGACCACTACGCTATCCGCCGCCCCTCTCTCTGCTTCTTAACTACAGGAGGTTCCCGTCGGTAAGAGGTTTCCAGTGCTATATCACAGTACAGAATGTACATTGCCACAGTATTGCCCTTCGTCACAGCCATGAATTAATTTTCAGAAGATGCATCATGTTGGAATGTTTCAGCTTCAGTGGCAGAAAGACACAACTTTCACTCTTACAGAGCTGCACATCTGGTAGGTCTATAGAATCTGTACTTAAACTGCACTGTGGATATGGATGTGCTGCTGTGCCAGCCTGCAGTCTGCAGGAGGGGGGCATGTGTGGATTGTGAGACTGACCAGTTGGGAGGTGCGTGTTACATTTCTATATACAAGAACTTACCTATTTATTAAAATAAAATGCATTTATATTAGAATAAATTTCAGAAAAAAATTATTGCAATAGTATATATTATTGAAAGTATATGTAACATTCATAGACAATAGATAGATAATAAAATAAACGTATAACACAATGTATAATACAATATAATCACCATACTATTTTAATACATTTACCATATCATATATCATGAAAAGGCAACAGTTATTTTATTTTCATACATTTTTCAAACATTAAAAAAAGGTTAAATACTTTATCATATATTCCTTACATGCCTTATCTACATATTTATTATTCAAGTAATACATTTTAGAATACATTTCATTTATAATTGTTTTTGGTGTTATGGAACTCCTGCTGCCCGAGTTATGGGAGGATTGTTTCAAAATTGGCCCGCTTCAGATCCCTGCACCCTCTGTCCCTCCTGCTCCCCTGCCATGCCAGCCCATCCTGGGCACCACCCCCACCAAAGAAGCAGGGTGCCAGCCCCCCACCTGTCCCCTGCTGCCAATGGGAAACAGGCCACGTGGCAGCTCAATGGGACATGCTTGGCATTTTCGGCTGTCGTGTTGTCAGAAGGGGCCGTGATTTACGACCTGGCATTCCCACAGACATTAATCATGCCATCACTAATATCGGCCTGTTTGACCCTCCCTGACGCATGGTTGGGGTGCGGGCGGGCGGGAGGGTGGGATTGCCATTACATGTCTTACAAAAGAATAACTGCTGTTCGACAAGCATGTCCCAGCCAGCTGCCTTCACCCTTTTCATCACACACACAAACAGGCTGTAACCTTGGCTGCTACATTATCTCCCTTTGTTTATTTGCAAAGCAGGTGCCTTTGTCCAAAGCAACTTGCACAGCTTAAGCCATTTCATTTATTATTTTGAAATATATACTTACTGTCCATTTATACAGCTGGATATTTACTGAAGCAACTACAATGGTAGTGCCCCGCCTGGGAATTGAACCTGGAACGCTGTAACCTTAAACCTTACACTGTAACCAGGCCATGTATATATATATGCCATTTAGCAGACACTTTTATCCAAAGTGACTTACAGTAGTGAATGCATACATTTGTAAGTATATGTGTTCCCAATGAGAATCGAACCCACAACCTAAGCGTTGCCAACACCATGCTCTACCAATGAGCCACACAGAACCACGTGTGTGTGGAAATAATGGCTATCCCCAAATCGTAGTCATCTTCGCATGTTCTGCATCTTGTGCTCCTGCGTGAGGAACAAACCCGATTGAAATGGGCATTGGCTGAAGCATTGCTTCAGTTAGCTGTGATCCCCTTCGATGCTTTAATGGCGCTGAGGTTGTTTGCGATCGTCTCTTCTGGACCATCAAGTTTCACTCATGTCCCCTATTCCATTAAACAATCCTCAGGCCCACATGTGAAACCCTGACTCCCAGACAACACCCCCCCCCCATTAGCATCCCCATCATGGATATTTGCATTATTCCCGAATGGGAGACAGGGGCCCTGATGCTTGTTCCTGCTCAAACCCTCAGCTGACATGGGTCATGGTAACTGTACTCTGTTGCGATCACAAGTCACAGCAGCTCATTTTGAAACATCCTCTTGGATCATAATCAGACAATGGGATGCATTAGTTGAATATATAATCTCATGAGTATGGAGGCATCCAGGGGGATTGTGGGGCCAAATGCAAAAGGACCAGTGCGGAGCCACTGAAGTCCACTAAGACCTGTCCATACTGAGAACAGCGCGAGGGACCCACAATGCACCACAGGGGCTTGAGGTCTTAAACTAGCAGCACCTTTCATCCGGCTCAAGGTGACCAGCATCCTTAGCATGCCACTGTTTTTTTCACAAGGGGGTGTGATCCCTGGACAGCAAGCATGTCAGCGAGCATGGTAAGTTATTTCGTTTTCCACGCCCAGCCTCCATTTTCTAAACATAGCACAGGTGTGGGAGTGAGCCAAACAGCATTGATATAAAACACAGAGGGCTCTCTCTTTATTGTCCTTCCAGCCCTCTGCTCACAAAGCAACAGGATAAGAAGCTCTTCAGAATGGTAGGGAGCCTCTCACTGTCTTTCCCAGAGTCTTGATATCTTCAGAAATGTCACTGCTTTCGGCAGAACGCCTTAAAGACAGGTATGAGAAGTGCTTGTAATTTAATATATTGGTTTTGCCATCTGGCAAAATTGAACTGGCATTGATGAGACAGTTGTTGAGAGACTCGATCAATGACTTGATCGTTTGCTTGCTTACTTGCAAAGTGCTATTTTTCATTGTAGTGCTTGATTTAACATAGGGACATCAGTATACATGAGACCCTCCAGATTATTAGTGCTAAAGCAAGGGCGTAACCACATATTAAATATTGGGGGCATAATGAAAAGAAATGTTTTATATTTATAAATTATTGGGGGTAACAGCTATGACTGTTTTGAATATTGGCGGGAACATGTCCCTCCCGTCCCCCCACTCATTACACCTATGTGCTACAGAGCACTTTAACACATTCAATAAAGCAAGAAATAGAATTATGATTCTGTGTGGCTCAGTAGGTAGAGCGTGGCGCTGACAACGCTTAGGTTGTGGGTTCGATTCCCACTGGGACCACATATACTGAAAAATGTATGCATTCACTACTGTAAGTCACTTTGGATGAAAGCGTCTGCTAAATGGCATATATTATATTAAACAAGGTAGAGTACAGGCACTAAATGCAGACTGTGGTTCCCAGCCATTGGCAGATATAAGGCTGTTAGCCAGGCGCTTACATTGAAAAATGTCTATCTCTCCCTCTGTGCTGCGAGAGGCATCTGATACTTTGACTGACATTGAACTGTATTTGCTCCCTAGAAAGTTCTATACGTTCACCTAATTTGTCATTCTGGGAGTTCAGGAGTTGCCTGCACCATTCTAAGCTCAAAGATCTCAGCAGTGCAGCTGACAGCACATTGGAGCCTTATCAAATGAAGGCTGCTGAAATGGATGAAATTTAGAAACATTAATTAAAATTGATATCTGCTAAGAATTGTTTTCCCCCTGTAAAAGGGGGTGCCACGTCCCCTCCTGCCATTCCATGACTAAGCCCTTCTAATCCACAGTGGACGTGTGCTGCACGAAGAGCCTCGAGCGTGCTGATAGGTCCTGTTCTGTGCGAGTGACATTGCCAGCTCTGGCAGCTGAGCCATCCTTTAAAACCTCAGAGTGGGAGTGAAACAACAGGAGGGATGTGATAGCGGGGAGAGGGTGTGGATTGGCTGGTGGAGTGCGCCCCCTGTTGGTCAGCTGATGTAGGAGGCCAGGCACACGTGCACACACACACCCATGGAAATTACGCACACACAAAAATACACACACACACACACAGAGGACACACAAATATAGCCTGGTTGATGCTATACCATTGGTAGTTGGTATGAGAGTACATCCAAAACCTTATTGTTTTATATTGTAACAAGATGCTTTCCTGTTCATTGTGAGAGTCTGACACCATGGTCTCTCCTCTCTGTCACTCAGTCGCCAAAGAAGGCCAAGAAGAAGGAGGGGGCGAGCTCCAATGTGTTCAACATGTTTGAGCAGTCACAGATTCAGGAGTTCAAAGAGGTCAGTTGGACAAAGACCTCAGAAAGCACAGACACTTCTTTGAAATGAAGTCATAATTGAAAATACTTCAGTTGTTGTTGCAGTGAATATGGGTGATGCTATCCAACATATTCTCCATTCATTGGAAAGGAAAGCTTCCAAAGAAACCTTTTTTCGAGCCTAGATGGGCTGAAGGGCCTGTTCTCGTCATTATGTATTCGTATGTTCTTTTAAGGCAGTTTTCTGAGCTCAAAACATTAAAGAATGCTCTTGGAGGCACCGGCATATTTGCTCAGAACGTTACACCCTCAGACTCCTTACTCCTGTGCTTTATTAGCATTAAACGACCGCAGCAGAAAGGCCACACCTCAGCCCCTCACCTGTGCACCTACCTGTCTACTCCCACTCACCTGTGTGCATGCCTGTCTCCTCCCATCAGGCGTTCACCATTATGGACCAGAACAGAGACGGCTTCATCGACAAGAACGACCTGAGGGACACCTTCGCAGCTCTGGGTAGATCTGTCTCTCTTCCTCAGTGCAGCACAGTCACGCAAAAGAACCATCGCATAATTCTCTGACAGGGAAACCAGTTGCCCGGTGATGCCTATTTGCTGCTGTGTTTCAGTCAGTGTTGGGAAACCAATTATCTAGTTCTAGCTATATGCTACAGCATTTCCGTCTAATTTGGGAAACAAATAATGTAGTTCTGACTATATTCTACTGTTTTTTGGTTCAGTCTTCAGTCTTTGACAACTGTAGCACTCTGTGTTAAAGCTCGTACATGTGCTTCAAAGGTCGGCTCAACGTGGGAAACGACGAGCTGGACGAGATGCTGGCGGAAGCTTCTGGCGCCGTCAACTTCACTGTGTTCCTTACCATGTTTGGGGAGAAGCTGAAAGGTCAGGGCATCTCAGAGACTCACCTCCACAGTCATCCACAATCTTCACACAACAGCCCTGTTTCACTTTGAGCCTGTTACTCCCTAGACCTGTAATCATTCAAATCTACACACTTATGTTGTGTCCTCATGTACCATCTCTGGTCTCCACTGTGTACAAGTTTAGCACCTGGGCCTTGACTTCAGTCTCCCTCCTATTTTACCTTGTACCATGTAAAGACAGCTTACTGATAGTAACCACATGCCTTCATGAGCCAGTCTTTAAAAAAATATATCCTTACAGATATAATGCCTGGCCATAAAAGCTCTGTATTTGGTGATAAACCTGCCTATATTGCAGGGAGGAGCACTATTGATCCTCCCAGTCAACAATTTAGCATCACAAATCACAATCTCTTAGAAGTGAGTGCTCTATGCCAGCCTATGAAAAGTACTTCAGAAATCCTGAAGCGGAAATCATCTAATTTAATCAGAGAGTAAACTGGGGACTTGCCATCTGAGAATGAGACTAGTAGTTGGTTCTGTGTGGCTCAGTAGGTAGAGCATGGCACGTACTAACACTAAATGGCATGTGTTGCTAGTAACAACGCAATTCAGTGTTGTCTTTTTACCTTGTGTTAATGTGGCTTACTGACAGTAAGCTGATTCTTATTTTTTTACCCTTAGGTACGGACCCTGAGGAGACCATCCTTAATGCCTTCAAGATCTTTGATCCAGAGGGGAAGGGCGTTCTGAAGGGAGACGAGTGAGTACAGCGCCTAAATTGAAGAATCAATGCAGTTCTGTGCAGCAAAAACATGTGTTACTGTCATTTATTGTTTGAATCATGATAATGCTTTATAACTATTAGCTCACGTGTTACCGTGCACCAACAAACTAGCTAGTGCCACGAATGTTGGCTCAGTAAATTAAGGGAGTCAATGAAGTGAAAATGCTAACACACTTACACGGAAATGAAATGAACAGAAACAATATGGCCTGCATTGTACGCCAGTTCAGCACGTTTTATTAGTTTTGGCTCATGCTTAAAAAATTAGCACCGTGCTCACTCTAAAACCATCGGGCCACAGCTCGTGGGCTGAAAGGGGATAGCCTGCGGAAGCCTGTGGAGCGTGAAGTAGCAGACTATAATCGTTTTTTATTAACCTGTTCTTAGACTCTTTGTTCTTGCATTCCAGAATCAAATACTACCTCATGTCTCAAGCGGACAAGTTCACCGAGACTGAGGTAAGCCACATGAGGCCTTCCAGACTCGGTCGAGTTGAAATTGTTCATCTCAGTCAATATTAGTCTCGGCATAGATGTTTTATCCTGCCACAGCTGCCCGTCACTATCACATTAAGCAATCAGGTTTTTAATAACGCGTGATTTGTGCTCACAGCATATTTGACTTGACTTGACTTGTTTCAAACCATCTGCAATGTGCAAAATAAATATCCCTTCCAATGCACCATAAAATTGCTTAAATTCAAGTTTTCATTGAAGCTATATAAACTTAAAGTGAGCTAATACTTTAATTACTGTGTAAGACATTGAGCAAAGTCTGCCCCTTGGTCTCTCACATTCACACACTTACATGGCAGAGTCTATCATGTACAATGCTTCAAAGCACTGAAAACCGATACCCACAATACGCAAGACCAAAGCGACATTCCCGCAGCACTGTTTTAGAGCAGAGAGCACCAGAATGAATATCGCTTTCCCAGAAATACAACTATGACTGTGACATACTGCCCTTCCTCTTTACAGTCCTCAAATACAACACGGGAAGGGGGGGGGGAAGAGAGAGAGACAGAAATACACACTCGACCTTGGTCAGATACATATGTGAAATACCCTTTAGATTATGTTAATACTTAAAAAAAACTGCAGCTCACTAAGAGTTTTCAATGAAACAGGTTACTGTTTATTTTAAAGGTGTCAGTAATCTGCAGGAATTTGACTTACGTCACTGGCTTTACTGGCTTCTACTGACCCAGGTGTGATATAGACAGACAGAGATAGGGACGGGCAGAGTTGGGGAAAGAGAGAGATGAAGGGGAGCCAAAGGGAGATAACCAGAACACAAACGGGACAGTGCCACCGGCATTATCAGGATCAGTGTCTTTGGAGCAAGGGTGTGGCCAATGCTGTGTTTTCATCAGGGCCGACGTTGCTGGTACAGATTCTCATGCTGGTCATCCACAGGTGACTCAGATGTTCACCAACTTCCCCCTGGATGTGGCTGGTAACCTGGACTACAAGAACCTGTGTTATGTCATCACTCATGGAGAGGACAAGGAGCAGGAATGAGCCCCAAGCCACGCTGTGTCGCAGAACATCTGCTTGTAAATAGCCTAGAATCATCTCCATCTTCCTTTTCACCGACTCAATAAAATCCCCCATGCCAAATGGGTTTCCTCTGTGTTTCCATGGTTTCACCAATCGCTCAATAATTCCCTCCCTCTCCACTCCAGCTGATGTGTTGGGAGCATTCTGGAGCAAAATGGCTGCCGTGCATCACCCATGTGGGTGCTACACATTGGTGGTGGTTGAGGTGAGTTTTCCCCCTTCACTGTAAAGCACTTTGAGGTCATGAAAAGCACTATATAAATGCAATGCAATTTATTATTCATTATTATATTATTATTGTATTTAAAATGCATTTACATTCATGCATTTAGGACTCTTATCCAGAGTGACTTATTCAGCCTACACTTTTTACATACACTTACACAACTTGAAACAACACAGTTAAAAATAATACAAGTTTGTTGATACTTTTGTATGCCTTTCTATAATAATAATAATAATAATAATAATAGTTTTATTTTTATAGCACTTTTCATACATTTGCAGTTAAAAGTGCTCTACAGAGATTAAAAGAAAAGTTAAAACACAAACAGGACAATACCTTTACAAAAAGCATGTGAAATCATTAAAACAAGATAAAAATAGATTTAAAATCATAAACACAATTGAAAGAAATAAAGTATAATAACATAACATGCAATTGAAGTAAAATACAATTAAAAAGCGGCAACACTGTTAAAAGCAATAATGTAAAAATGTGTTTTTAAACTGTATGAATCAATAGCTAAGAATCAGTATGTTAAACAGTCTGCTGGTGAGTGACGAGGCACGGCCGAGTGGTTTAGGTTTAGGTGAGAGAGGGCGAGGTCAAGGTGCAGAAAGACTAAACGCTGATGTAGAGATCCTTCAAGAGATTAACGATGTTTGGGTTTAACTAATAAAAAAAAAAATAGATTACATATTTAGAGAGGTGGTTGTGTGTTAACCACATAAACCTTCTTCAAAGGTCACACAAGTTCCACATATGCAACACTATCATAACATTCTAATGTTCTAAAATGTTTTTTACATTAAAAAAAACAGTAAAAAAAGGTTACAAACTTTTAAGGTTTGCAGCTCTTTACTCATGACCTTGAAATAAACTAAGAGCGTTTGGCATGCAGCAGATGGCCACAGATCTGTAGGTTTGTCTTTTGTTGGGACAGAAAACCACAGGTATAGTGTTCTACCCCACATCACCTATGCCCTATACATGAGGGAGAAACACACAGGACTCCACTGGCAGGCCCACCACCAGAAACAAAGGCCTTGTTTACACTTGTCTTTTTATGCGACATATATCCGATTTCTTGCCAAACCCAATGCGCGTCGCATTGGAAGACTGTGGTCCAAGAAATTGCATGTGTCCAAATCCAATCTGAACCACATCTGGAGGTAGTCTGGGTCGAATTCCACTGGTGTCAGATATGAATGTAAACACTCACGCATGCATCTTGTCCTGTTGCCAAAGTTCTACAGACAAACACCATCCCATAATAAGCGTGGCGGAATGGCTCACCCTGAAATTGGTCAAGACAGTCATTGTCATCGAAAGTTTGGAGAACAGTCCTGGCTTCTCTGCCGTGACAAAACTGCTTGCTCAACCATGTTGACAGCAGCCATCAAAGCCTGGGATATAATAACAAGCATTCTCGTTGATGACTTCTTGCCCTAATATTTTGTGAAAGATTGTCCCCTCCAAAAAACATTCCAAAGGGTAATAGCGGCAAAACTATCTGACACCGGACATTTTCGTACATTACCAACAACGGGTTATTGCTATTGGATACAAGTGACGAGTTAGTTGTCAGGTTGGATGGAACACAAGGTCATGCGCATGATAATCATGTGATGTCATGTGATCTAGGCCAAAGCCCATGGAATCGGATATACAGAACATTACAAAGTGTGTGAACAGACGACCACATATATGCAGATACACAGAAATATGTTTTGTCAACTGCATTGGATATGAGTGTAATCAAGGTCAAACGCTACCACCTCGATATGCAGCACAGACATGTATCACATGACACATTACTCTATTGGATTATGGTTTCGCCAGACCTTGTTCATTTATTTGTAAAAAAAAAGCATGTAAAATATATCCCGCATTTACACATATTACATCGTAAGTAATACTTCTGGTACATTCAGTACATTAACACATACAAGGAAACCAAAAAATTCCTCGCTTGAGATTTTATCATCCATATATAATAGGAGGGAAAGGGTTTTTAAAACATCATATCTTGCATTGGACATATTTGTTCATTTCCAGCCAGTGGATAACAAATATAGTAACAGTACTGATGAATGATGAGAATAAACCTCTCAACCTGCTGCAGGTGAGCATTTCCCTTAAAAACACATCTAGGGCAGTGCTCTCACAGTTGGGCTGAGTGAGCTGGCTTTCGTGACACATATCAATAGAGCATTTCCACACCCTTATTCAGCAGTGGGCTGCAGCCAAGTAGACACTGAAGTCATATTTAAACTGCGGCCCATCGATAATCCTAAAAACGGGTGTGAATGAAAACCCCCAGAATATCAGGTAATGCGTATATATCAGCGTAGACCGCGGTTCTTAAGTCGTCACACCACACAAAAAAAAACAGCCCGAGAAAGCCAGCTCTCTGAATACCCTGGGAACCAATACATTAATAACATCAGTGTAAAAATATCAGAAAAATACAATTTCTGGGTAAAAACTAAATGTTGACGTATACCAGCCCACTGAAATGCCTGACAAGTTCTTCACTGCCATAGCTAGCACCCATTCCATTGGCTTAAATACTCCTTACACCAGTAAAAGTCCAAGGAAAAATACAAATTGGGAGCAAAATAATACCCAGTAAGTCCATACAAATGCTATATTCCTTTTATATCGATAGCCGAAAGACAAGGCCATTTTCCTCCTGGTAATGAGTGCTAGCCTAAGTCGGACTCTAACATGTTGAAAGAGGAGTCACTCAGGTGGGAGACTGTCAGACATGCAATGTTGTGGGCGAAATGGAGTCTGTTGGTTGGCAGGCCTCCATTCCAAACACAGCCAAGGTTCTTTGACCAAATTTCTGTTTTAGATATAGAAATTGTATTCCACCTATTTATAGCTACACAGTGGGCTATACTGTATATCCTTAGTTGTTTTTTTGGCACATATTTAAAACAGTATGCCTATACTACAATGTGGAGAGGGGGAGAAATTCAGAAAATGAACATGAATTCTGGTTTGGGGTCAGGAAGACCATGCTGTACAGAAAACAGGAGTTTAGCCCATAAGTGCCTGGCATTACGAAGGAGTGCCATAGAAGAAGCTATGATTGACAAATGGGGTTTTCAGGGGCCGTGTTTTTAATCACTGGGATTAAAACAAGAATGCTAACTTGAGTTTGCTGAAGTCAAGCCACAGCAGCCGTGACGAGTACTTGATGGACAGTCTCAACCTCAGTGCAGTGCAGTGCATTGCAGTAGAAAGCCATCATGGAAGAATGGAACTGGGCTCAATCTAGAAAGGGCACTTCATTGCTTGAGCCCAAATTTAATTTGGCAGTTTGTAAAAACAGCCACAAATGCAGTGCATGTTCACAAGACACATGTCCATAAAGCAATGTCTGACATTGGGAAAAGAGCTTGAACATCAAGTACATATGGGAGATTTAGAAAAAAGGATTTAAAGGGGAATGCTCCAAGATTTCTAGAATTTGATGCTTACATTCACAGGGAGCATGGCAGGACTTACTGATCTGAGCTACATAAGCAGTGCTTGGAGATAAATCTCAGTTCTGGTTAATGGAGTAGCTATGAGACCCCTGCAAAAATCTAAAGGAAAAACAGATAAAATCATAGAAATTTGGGAGCATTGCCCTTTAATACTGTTTTCCTGTATATGGAGAGCACCTTCATCAAAAGTAATTTGTCAAAATAATATATAAGATAAACCATATGTTTATGTTCCAGTTAATTTTTGCTTTATGTTCAAGATTTTTGCTGGTGTCCAGCCAGATACAAAATGGACCAATTATGTAACGTTTTCTTTTAAAAATACATAAAAGCACCAAAGCTTGGTCACTAAGAATTAACATAGTATGTACCAAGTGTTCATAAACACCAATAAGGACATATAATAAGGTCCCAGAGATTTTAAATTTATCTTTGTATATGTTGGTTTATACCTTTAAGGCTACATCTGTAAAATACATTGTTTTATATAATAGGATTATTATTAATGAAAGATAAATAGCTATGCAAAGTTTGACCTGTGCTATCAGCCTGATGCTGACCCCATGGTGACCATGACTGAAGCGGTCATTTCCGACGGAGGGATAATTAGGCTCTTCAGAGGAGATGTTCAGCAGTCCCCAATCCAAACTGTTTTAGTCCAGAGATAAGACCAGCACTCTGAACTCTGAGGCAGAAGCCATGTGATCAGAGGCCATGTGTTCTATTGGCTCAAAACCTCCATCGGTGGATTGTTGGATTTTCAAAAAAGCTTGAGGTCTCCCTTGGCCTTTATTGGGATATGTTCACATCCCCGGCCTTCAGTGTAACCTATGTAGGTAAGACTTCCTTTAAACGCTTCTGAAACTTTGTCAAGATCATATGCTTGGACCAGCTCTTGGAAGCATGTGTAACAAAATAAACATTAGTGTTTAAGTTCATTAATGGCTCTTTCTCTCAAAACAACTAGGTTGTTGAGCCAAGCCCTGAACAAAAATGAACACACAAACACACACACACACACAGTGCACTGCTTATAAGAAAACTGCTAGATATCGGAAAAAAGGCTACAAGTGTTACTCTAAAAATATTTTATGTCCTGAAAATCCATAAGGAAATCCACGCCCTGGAGCATTTCCAGGAGTGAGAGAAAGGAGTATATCTGAAGACACCTATCACCTGTCCTGCTTGGTGAAGAATCACAAATACTCCAAAAATCACAGACAGCCCTGCCTTCCAACCTCTGTATCTATACCAATCCCCAGAAGTGCCCACAGAATCAGCATCTGGCCAATCAGTTCACTTATACGTGCACGCTGCACCCGTATTGGCCGTATTGCCCTAATTATCACCCTGTCTCCCTTGGTTCTGTCCAATCGGGCTGGCTGGCTCTGCCCTTTTAATCTTCACTGCAGGCAAGGGGACGGGGTCAGTCAGGGCATACAATCCAGAGCCAGGCTCCTCTGGGCTTTCTGTGAGAGACAGAGAGAGAGAGCGAGAAAGAGAGAGAGAAATGTTGTGGTTTGATGTGTGGTGATGAGCATTCTGGCACATAATAGCTGCTGTGTATCATCAAGGTGGGTGCTACATATTAACGGTGGTTGTGTGTGTGTGTTTGTGTGTATGTGTGTTTGTGTATGTGTGTGCGTATGTGCATGTGTGTGCGTGTGTGTGTGTGTGTGTGTGTGTGTGTGTGTGTGTGTGTGTGTGTGTGTGCGCGTGTCCTCTCACCATGGATGCCGATCATATGCTCCAGGATCAGAACTCGCTCAGCCAGGATCTTCAGAGCCTCCCTCAGCTGCTGGACCCCCTCTCCCTGCAGGAGAGGAAACATGCTCAGCCACAAAACTCCATTTCCCAGGAGCGAGTGGTGACATCACTTCCTCTGGTACAATAGTGACATTACAGAATTGCACATGACACAGAAATACAGGGGAGCATTAGGGTGATGATTCTTTCAATCAAATAAAGTTTATTTATTTTATTTTTTACTCTCTTTTACTGGTGGTGGGCGCCAAAAAACCCCATACAAAACCAAAAAACAAACATACAGAGCAATGGTGTCCTCTGTATGTCACGTGACTCAGAGGGAGTTGAATCTTTCTCTCTTACCTCTGGCAGGCTCTCTCCTGGCTCCCCCTTAGGGCCCGGTGTACCCTGCAAACACGCACACACACGCGCGCATGCATGTGCACACACATATACACACACGTATGCACGCAGGTGCACACACACACATACACACAGACACAAATGTTTAGTCAATGTCATTTTTATGAATTAGTCGGATTCAGGGATAAGTTTCCTTCTGTTTTGTTTGTATTTAAAGCATTGGAAGCAGGGCCCAGGATGGAGCTTTTACAGCTCCTGATACAAAACGTGACTGCTATTGTCCGAAATAGAGTACGCCTTACTGAGGACCTGATGTTCACAAAATGATGTCAGATCTCTTTGAGGTGCTCAAACGGTATGCCATGCAGAAATCCTGGAACTCGACAGAGTGTGAGACCACTGCAGTAACCTCCACTGGGAAAAATATCTGTAAGCTGATGCCAGCGGCAGGGTCAAACCCCTGTGTGTATGCTCACCGGCTGGCCTTGCTCTCCTGTCAATCCAGGGGGACCCTGCAGGGAGAGAGAAGCACCCGTCAGGAGGAATTTACGACCTTCAGAAATAGACATTTAAAGTTATGCTCCTCTTGTTTCCAAAGTGAATAGTTAATCAAAGCTGCACCAGCTGCAGTCTGTGGACAAAACGTTGTTCTGTGGAGTAATAAAACGACCATTACACTGTTGAAGAGTTGTACGTCTGTGTACAATATTGTCGGGTTGTCACCATTCTGGGGTTAAATTGTTCTCTTTTTGCCTCTGGAGAATTATTTTGGAATCATGACAATCCTGTATAGGGGGGGTGTTCTCCTTGCCGGGGCGGGGAGTTTTGTCCTTATCTTTAAGGTTCAAACACTGACCCCCCAGGTCAGAACCTTGGCAGTGGCCGCACGGAGGAGCGGCTCCACACATTTGCTTCTAACGCCCCTCTTGGAATGTCTTTTGATCTGACAGTTCAGGTGGGCGGGGTTCACAACGTGTTGGTGACCACATTCTCTGTGGCTCCCAGGGCGGTCACGATGATCTACAGTTTTTTTTTCTGCGCTCGTCAGACGTGTGAAGTCAGACTCGCATTAGTGAACGGCGCCCCGCATCTCACTAGAATTCGTCAACACGGGCGGATTCACTGACAGCGGGGACACGCTGAGGGCCTCTGAAATAACACTGATTTGACCACGCCCCCTGTTTCTGAGGCTGTCGCCGCCACAGGAGGGTCAGGGACCTCGCATTTCATCACATTGAGAGAGAGTGCCATGTGAAAAACCGGGGCCAAAATGAAGATATAGCACCTCTTTTGTTATAGCAGTGGAGCTGAGTCAACAATTCAATAAACCGAATAAAAAATCAATCAAGAGGGCAGACATCCTGTCTCTTGAGAACACTGTTCTACAATGTGAACTCCCAAAGGTTTATTTTGCCACAAAGTACTGCAGTTGAAACATAACAGACAGATATTGAGTACGGCACAACATCGGGGAATTTACATTTGTGTCGCACCCTTACGTGGACGCCCATTTTTTCAACTTTACATTTAAAGAATTTTTTTTTTTTTTTTTACTTCAAGTTCTGTGTTATCAGTCTTTCCTTTTGTGAGGTGTGTGCGTGGTGTCTGATGGCGAATCAGGTGTTCACACTTTCGGGGGAACTAAGACCTTTTGTATGCTCACTGAGTGCTTGGTGGAGGCAGAATCATCATTGCAGAATCTCAATATAGACACACAGCCAAGCCTCACCGTTTCGCCACGGTCTCCTTTGGGTCCTGGCTCCCCAGTCTTGGGCGAATAGCCTCTCTCTGCCTGGAACACACACGGTTAGGGTCAGAACCCCCCTCTTTGCCAACGCTGGGAGTCAGAGAGGGCTTCACAGCTATGAACGCACAGCAAGCATCCATCGGTTCAGCTCAGAAACAGGAAACAGGAAACACACAGTGCCGTACTGAAGTTGCCCCTAAGCACTGATACAGGATCAGCTGACCCTACCCAAATCCTAAACATAATCATGAGGAAGAAAAAGCTAATCTGACTAACAGGCAATTTACACCTACATAACTGTACTCAGCTCAGAAACAGTAAACAGGAAACACATAATACTGTACTCAGCTCAGAAACAGGAAGCACATAGTACTGTACTCACATCTCGTCCGGGGCTTCCTGGGTTCCCAGGGGGCCCTGCTGGCCCTGGGGGCCCTAGTAACAAAGACCAGAAGAAAAAAATATATATAAGTGGGTGAGCTTACAAATGATCCACACCAGAAATCAATCAATTGCATAACACAAAACTCAACTTGAAGGTAATCTCTTATGCGTCTCTCTCCTCAGTGCTGTGCCTCACAGGTCTGGTTTTTGGGTTTGATTTTGTTGTGATGTGTTTTTGTGATTGTTGTAATGAAAGGGGCTATATAAATAAAATGCATTGTTGTTATGGCTGCCGTTATTGGGTCATGATACCCTTACCTGAGGGCCCAGGTGTGCCGCGGGGCCCGGGGGGGCCTGGGGGCCCAGGTGTGACCCTCTGGTTTACGTATGCAGGTCGTGTAGGAGGAAGGGGACTTTCCTCATCTATTTGGAACAAAGAAACCAACACTACAAATGTTAGAAATGTATGTAAAATTTCAAATAGAATGAAAGTGTAGTAAATTCATTAAATCCCACAATAAACTGGGCAGTCCTAGGGAATATTTTGTAGTGAAAATACAGATATATGCCGAAATAAAGCAAACATTTGAGTAAAACAAGAGATACAAATTGAAGGCAGGTCCCTCCACACAGGTGTGGTTCGGGAGTTAATTAAGCAATTAACATCCCATCATGCTTAGGGCCATGTATAAAAATGCTGGTCAGGCCCAGTTGCCCATTATTTTGGCTACCATGACTAGAAGAAGAGGCCTCAGTGACTTCAAAAGAGGGGTGAGTGTTGGGGCATGTCTGGCAGGAGCTTCAGTGATGAAGACTGCTGAACTTGCTGATGTTTCACAAAAAACGGTGGCTAAGGTGATGTTGGCATGGAAGTCTGAGAGAAAAACATAATCAACTAGGTCACAACAGGCGGAAAGTGCATACTCCTTGACCGTGATGCCGTGCATTGGTTCAAGATGCAAGGTAAAACAGACAATCACCCTGGTATTCGCTCTCTACGACCCAGCCTCTTCTCGCTAGACGGTGGAATGACCTTCGTCACTCGGTCAGGACAGCATCTATCTTCCGAAAAAGATTGAAAACTCAACCCTTCAGACTCCACCTATATAGACTCCACCTTTAATAACCTTTCTTCCCTTTGTATAACAGGTTTTGAAGCATGAACGTTGGCAATGGCAATGATTAGAACAGTAACCTACTGTTTGATAGCTCTAGCAATGATCTCTAGCCATGTAAATTCACTCAAGTCGCTTTTGCAGCTACCTCTGACACCAGGAATAAGTGACCTGCAGCTAAGGTAGAATCATGGCTTTAGAAGTAAAGTGATGTTAAAGTCCTGGCACCGTTTCCCCAAACCATTTTCCAAGACCCAGTGAACCCAACAATGAAAACAACCCAAAAGCCTCCTAATGCAGCACTATAGTACCTGCCACCCAACCCACAGTCCCATCTACAGAGAGGGGAACTAAAGGAACACAGCTAAACTGCGTCAGTGCCCTCGTGAACAAGCTATGCATGTTACAATACTGTGTGTCTAAAATGGGTAGGAAACACAGTCTGGCAGTGCAGAGCTGTGCTGCATCAGAACCTGATGGGCTGAAAGGCCCAGCGCGGTCACTCCCTGCAGTAGCTCGGCGATGGCATGATTGCCAGGTTCAGGAGATGGGCTGTGGTGAAGTGCACTGCTCAGCCAGGCCGGTAATCCGCCAGCAGAGCTCTGCTCCAGCCGCAGTGGCAAGAAAGGGGCTCACGGGGGAGCTCCCTCTGGAACTCATTTCAGCGCTGCCGCAGTCCACCCCGAGCCCCTCTACAAGCACCAGTGTTTGATTCGAGAAACTCGCTGTCCTTTTTCTTTTTCTTTTCTTTTCTATTTTCAGGACTTTGGCTCAAGGGGCAGTTTTTGCTTTCCAAAATCAGACAGCTGTGCTGACAGGTTACAAATTGGGTCTGATTTACAGCACGCTGACTGCAGCCAAGGCTGAGGCTTGGGCAAAGCCAGTCTCCTAATGAGAAGCAGCTTCCATCGGCCACTGCCCAGACCAGGTGTGTGTCTCCCTCTGGTGGCGATTTTTGAGAAGTGCGTGTGCACATAAACTTTTCCTTGTTGGGCTGTTTCTGAAAACCTGCAGATGAAAGATATTCTGGGGCCTCTCGAAGTAGCCAGTTATTATTTTAGATCGAAGCGAGTATACTTATGCAATGACTAAAAACGTACAATCTAGTGTCAGTACAAGAACCAAAGTGTTTCATACAGGTAACTGCCAAAATAAAGGAAACCCCAGCATAGAGTGTCTTAATAGAGCGATGGACCACCATGAGCCACTACAAGAAATTCCATAATTTGGTGTTTTGGTGGTAGAAAACACTGTTTTGGTCTCCAGAATCTCCCATGAGTGTTCCATTGAGCTGGGATCTGGTGACTGAGACAGCCATGTCATACGGTTTACATCATTTTCATGCTCATCAAACCATTCAATGACCACTCGTGCCCTGTGGATGGGACATTATCATCCTGGAAGAGACCGCTCCCATCAGGATAGAAATGCTTCACAATAGGATGAAGCTGATCATGCAGAATGGCTTTGTATTTATTGGTGTTTACCTTGCCCTCTAAGTGGTTGAGTGGACCCATACCAAGCAAGGAAAAATACACCCCACACCATAACAGAACTACCAGAACCCTTAATTTACTCAAGTGTTTCCTTTGGCAGTTACCTGTATATTGCCTTATGGTAGCTGTGGTGCTGCATATTTGGCTAACAATTCTAGTTCAGTATTTGCAAGCAAGAGCTTCCTGTAAAATAGCATGGGAGAGGGAAAAAGAAACATCATAAATATTTGAATTAAATTAAAATATGAATTGTAACTTGGATCAAACTTTGTTCCAAGAAAACAAACGAAGTCACAAGCCTGTCTTGCAGCAAGACGGGCCAAAAAAATATGTCTGTTGTTTTTGGAATGTGTTATGCGAAAAGAGCCTTGAATCAATCTGGGGGTACAAAATAAGAAAAGAACAACAATGCTGGACAGTCCTGGGATTCAGACTTTGTGTTGGTCCATGCCACGGGGCAATATACGTGTTTCTCCACAGCGGATCTGTCACAGTGGCTCCAACCACATTACCATGTACGGTCAAACCATGACCATCGTCCTCTGAACCTGGGGCAACATTCATTCCAGCAAAGATTTTATTCAACAGGCGTTTTCTACAATATTTGGTGGAAACAAGGTTGCCTTTCATTTCAGTGTGATATGAACATAAGAACATAAGAACATAAGAATACATAATGATGAACAACATATACTGTACATATATATATACATATATAAAACAGACAGATGTTTTTTGGAAGCTATTTCAAAAAGGTTAAATAATTTTCAGTGACTTCTTTATAGATATATTAATCCTGTTCAACTCTTTTCAATAAAACCACACAGAGCTAACTAGACAAACCTTTCAGTACTGGTAAGTTGTAACATCTACTGGATTGCAATTCACTGCAGTTGAATCCCTTTTAGTTTTTTTACAATCTGCACTTTCACTAGATAATATTTAGGTAACAAATTGCACATTACATTAATTCATATATTTTATGATTATCCTTGTGATTATGAGTTACTGTATGAGCGTTAGTTTGAGTTTTTGCAACTCTTGTCTGATAAAGAAATATATTTTAGAACATATCTGTACACAGTCGCTAATTATATTGTACATTAAACAAATGGGATTTTTAATGTGTATGTGTGTAAGTCATGCTGCGTCATGTCAGACATTCAGTGACAGAAACCTGTAAATTACGGACATGCACGTTCATTTCAGATAAACCATTTTTTTAATTTTTCATTTGAACCTTTTATTTAAAGAGGGACATACACAGACAAACGTTCCTGGTCTAAGAGAATGTAAAAGAGGAAAATGAAATCGCATGATATTATACGCAAGACACGTATAATTTATTTGAAAAACTGCTGTGGTGTGAGGCTGGGGGAGGCCTCCAGGCTGTGAGAGACCCTTCATGGGGCAGGTCACTTGACACGCTCCCCAGAAAGACCTTTGTGCACTCACGGGCAGGTCACCTGACACCTAAGTCTGTGAACTCGACAGCTCTGCGCAAAGTGGCACTTGTTTGCAAATTCAAACGTGAGTGTTACTGGATACAAACATAGGCCATGTTCATATTTGTATCATATGTTCTGTGTTTTTCAATATTTCCTATTTTCGCAGATCTATAAGCGGACTCTCCCATGGAGATGGGTTTAAAAATACACTGCTGTGATTGAAGGCCCCCTAATATACTAAAGTTCTTCTTCCACTGTAAAATCTTGTTTCTCTCTTTACGTTGCTCATTTCCTTGCAACTTAATGGTAATTGAATTAATAACCGATGCTCAGTGATATTAAGCATGGTTACCATGGCGATTAGAGCATTAGTTCAGTTCCTGCACAGAACTCAAGTTGAGGGGAACAGTGTGGTGTGCCAATGGTTCGAGCTGCATTTAAGCGGAAGGTGATGAGCAGGCTGCTACTCACCCCATTGGCACGGGGAAAACTCAGTGTGAAACTGGGCAGAGGGCAGAGAGCAGCTGGGAGAGCTCACAGTGCAGAATACCAGGGTCTGTCGGAAGGTAACCTCACTTATCAGGCCCATAACCTCACTGCACTATGAGCCTGACCAGGCTGCTCATAACCTTACAGTACTATGAGCCCGACCAGGCTGCTCATAACCTTACAGTACTATGAGCCCGACCAGGCTGCTCATAACCTTACAGTACTATGAGCCCGACCAGGCTGCTCATAACCTTACAGTACTATGAGCCTGACCAGGCTGCTCATAACCTTACAGTACTATGAGACCGACCAGGCTGCTCATAACCTTACAGTACTATGAGACCGACCAGGCTGCTCATAACCTTAGAGTACTATGAGCCTGACCAGGCTGCTCATAACCTTAGAGTACTATGAGCCTGACCAGGCTGCTCATAACCTTACAGTACTATGAGACCAACCAGGCTGCTCATAACCTTACAGTACTATGAGACCAACCAGGCTGCTCATAACCTTACAGTACTATGAGACCGACCAGGCTGCTCATAACCTTACAGTACTATGAGCCTCACCCGGCTGCTGATAACCTTAGGGTACTATGAGCCTGACCAGGCTGCTAATAACCTTACAGTACTATGAGACCGACCAGGCTGCTCATAACCTTACAGTACTATGAGCCTGACCAGGCTGCTAATTTTTTCTTCTTCCCAATTTGGCAGCCAATTACTCCCGCTGTGCTTTGTTCAATCCCCTCCCTTGTAGTTCGCTACCGTAGCCCTGTGACCGGCAGTGACAATGGCGAAGCACTGCCTCCTCCAAGACAGCGCTCGCCATGCTGTCGACTGTAATTCCGGCACCCCAGAACCACTCCTGTGCACAGTGAACTGTGTCGGCTTCCCTCCCCCCTCCCTGGGGCAGACAGCCAATTGCTGCCCTGGTGGCACTCCCGGCCAGAGTGGCACTCTGGCGTGACGGGGAATCGAACCCCGGTTGCCGTGGCCAGCTTCGGACGTTGAAACCACTAGACCACGCAGGAGGCCAGGCTGCTCATAAACTTCCAGTACTATGAGCCTGACCAGGCTGCTCATAACCTTACAGTACCATGGGCCTCTGATGTGAGGACTCAGTGTGAAACCAGTCTATTTGGGTGCAGAGACTCCCCAGAGCTGGACTCCCAAGCTTCCTGATAAATGAAGATTAAACATTGAGGTACAGAAACAACAGTGTCTGGGGTTGAGGGTAGTCAGAAGGGGGTCCTCACCCTGGTCCTGCTCCCTGGTGGTCAGGCCAAACACGTCGCCCCTCAGGGGGAAGGCAGAGGGAGGTCCCGGAGGCCCAGGGGGGCCTGGCAGGCCGCTCTCCCCAGGGAACCCCATCTGCCCCTTAGGCCCTGTCAGCAGCAGAAGCACACAAACCCATAAGCATACATGTTAACAGACATTACAACACATAATTATGGCTGTATATGAGAGATGAAACATTTGGGAGTAAAACAGGGATTTCAAACTCCAGTCTTGGAGGGCCGCAGTGTCTGCAGGTTTAACTCCAGTTCTGGAGGGCCGCAGTGTCTCCAGGTTTAACTCCAGTCCTGCAAGGCCGCAGTGTCTGCAGGTTTAACTCCAGTCTTGGAGGGCCGCAGTGTCTCCAGGTTTAACTCCAGTCTTGGAGGGCTGCAATGTCTGCAGGTCTAATTCCAGTCCTAGAGGGCCGCATTGTCTGCAGGTTTAACTCTAGTCTTGGAGGGCCGCAGTGTCTGCAGGTTTAACTCCAGTCCTAGAGGGCCGCAGTGCCTGCAGGTTTAACTCCAGTCTTGGAGGGCCGCAGTGTCTGCTGGTTTAACTCCAGGTCTGGAGGGCCGCAGTGTCTGCTAGTTTAACTCCAGATCTGGAGGGCCGCAGTGTCTGCAGGTTTAACTCCAGGTCTGGAGGGCCGCAGTGTCTGCAGGCTTAACTCCAGGTCTGGAGGGCCGCAGTGTCTGCAGGGTCCTGATGTTTAGCAGCCAATTTAGGCCTTGGAAACAAGGTGTGTGGATGAATGACTTAAATTAAGCTGAAACACACCAAAAGGGCACTGAGACCCTCCAAGGGGGGCAGGAGTGGAGGGGGGACTCACCTGGTGGTCCCATGGGTCCAGGCCTCCCAATGGGACCCGTCTCTCCAGCAGGTCCAGGAGGGCCCGATGACCCAGGGATTCCTGGGGGCCCCCTGACTCCTGAGGAAGAGTAAACATTGAGCAGTGAATACCACAAAGCAGGGCAGTGTGTGTAGAGTCAGTGTAGTGTAGAGTAGTGCAGCAGGTAAGAAATTGGACTTGTAACTTAAAGGTTGCAGGTTCAAATACCAGGTGAGGCACTGCTGTTGGACCCTCAAGAAAGGTACTTGCATTGTTTCAGTAAAATATCCAGCTGTATGAATGGGATAGTATGGAAAAAAAGATAAATGGTTTCTCTGTTAAGCAAATAAATATTAAATAGGATGTGAAAATGGAGAAGGGGAATAAAAAATTATACAAAAAAGTGTCAGAGAGAAAGACTGGGGAGGGAAAGTGTAGTGTAAAATCTCTCAAAAAAGTTCAGAGCTGACAGATAGCGTAGCGATCTAACGCGTAGCGGTCTAACGCACCCGTATTTGGCTGGTCCTGTACAAGTGTGAGCTGCCCTGACCCTTATTATCAGGGATGCGTTTGAAACCCGTCTCTGCCAGACCGGCGCTGGCTGTTAGCCCCGATCGGGGGCGACATTTGGCTGTCCGCTCCTGAGGTAGGGGGGAGGGTGGTCAGCACAAACTTGCCATGAGAGCACGTAAGGGTGTCTCCAGAAAGGGAATCAGTGAGTTCCGTCTCGAAGGAGGCGGATCATTGCCAGCCTCAGAGAGTAGCTTCCCCCGTAGAGACTCGTGGGGGAGAGCTAATCAAAATAAATAGAGGGTATAATTGGCTTCCAAATTGGGGAGAAAAACAGGGAAAAATCTGAAACAAAATGTATAAGTTCTGCAGGAGGAGACCTGTGCCCAACTGCTGCTCTGCTTGCCTGTTCCAGCTCTCATTGCAGCGTAACAATCCACGCGTGCAAACTGAACCAACAGAGTCACCACGCTAACAGGTTTGCCTAAAATAGAAGTTATTTTCTCAAGTCTCCCGTTCCAGCTCTCATTGTGGCGTAATAATCCACACATGTGAACTGAATCAACAGTCACGATGCTAACGGCTTTGCTAACAAATGAAAGTTATTTTTAAGGCTTAAGTTCTGAGAGGATTGGGGGTGGGAGGGGGCAGTGGAGTCCTTACTGGCACGTGTGCTTTTTAAGATGCTCGCCGCATTGGGATGGGGTACTGAGCCGAATAATAGCACCTGTAACAATTCAATGAAGCCCATTACATTTTAACGTGTGGAGCGTTACGATTGTGCAGCCTCCTTGGATTATGACAGGCTTGTGGTTTTGAGATACCTCAAATACCTGAAGCTTTGGGGAAAGTGTATAAAGGCTCCGTGAAGGAACAGCCGACGGCTGTGCCTCACCTGGCAACCCGACGGCCGGAGGTACGAAGGGTGTAGGATTGGGCGCGTCCACCTCGTTGTCCGTCGACCCCTCTGGCAGGTTGTGGACAGATGGGGGTCCTGCATATTCCAGCAACGTGATCTGGAATGCAACAGAGCAGCTGAGCCTAAAGTTGCCTCCTCACATAACATCCAACTTATGATCTCATGTCCATTAGAGCTTCTCTTTGCTTAGCTCAGCGTGTCTGATCTGATCTCACCTTGGGATCAATGGTTCTGATCTGATCTCATCTTGGACTCAGTGGTTCTGATCTGATCTCATCTTGGACTCAATGGTTCTGATCTCATCTCATCTTGGACTCAATGGTCCTGATCTGATCTCATCTTGGACTCAATGGTTCTCAGTCTGATCTCACCTTGGACTCAATGGCTCTGATCTGATCTCACCTTGGACTCAATGGTTCTCAGTCTGTTGCTCATGTCAGTGTAGCTGGTGCAGTTCATACATTCTGGAGAAACACAAGAGAGGGACAGAGTTAGATATTTTATTTTTATGGCACAGTTTTATATTTCATATTTTATGTGTCTTGTATATGCTTTGGCAATACTGCTCCAGTCGCCTTGCCAATAAAGCATTGTTGAATTGAACTGAATGATGCTTTATGCATCAGGGAGACATTATTACTGTCATAATCTTCTGTTATTGATTGTGTTAATATTTGTATGCTTTGGCAATACAATGTCTTATACTCGTCATGCCAATAAAACCTATTTTAATTTGAATTTGAATTTGAGAGAGAGAGAGAGACCTTGCTTGTCCATTACAAACACATACATCAAAACTGTCTAAAGGAACAGGGAGGGAAGCAAACAGATGGCAGAGGCTGCATGTCTCCATCCCTCATGCTCTGACGAAGGCTTCCGCCGAAATGCAGTAGTGCTCTCCCTTGTATTGAAAAGAAAGTGCAATTATGAAGTAATTACCTGAGTAATTTAGTGGTGTTACCTGAGTGCTCCTTTGAGTTACTTCCCTTATTCAAGATGGCGGAGGCTTAAGGTATTTATTACAGCCTGGGCCGACATCCTTGGATGGTTCTCTGCTCCGTGTGCAGCTGTGCACCAGTACAGATGGAAAGGTGGATGCATTTCACAGAGCTGACGTTCACCTGGGGAAGATTCAGCGCAGTTGTGCTTTGCAGCTTCCACGCCAAACGTGCGATCTTCTCAGGTTTTTGTTTTTTGGGAACTACAGCCACACACCGGCAGTAACCGAAGTCTCCCGCACCGCCCCCCGCCCCCCCCCCGTGATCTCCACAATTGTTCATCCCTGCCGGGAGATCATCAGGCTTGGTCTGATTTCGGTCTCGCTTGTACGGGCTATTTCCCCATTGCCAGGGTAGAAATCCTCCCAGAGCTTGCAGATCGAGCCTTGGACCAGCCCCAAAGCTTCTCCTGCCGCATGTGGCTCTGGTGCAGCCTGACCCAGTGGGAGCTGTAATGGATGAGCTGCTGCTGCCGGCAGCTTTGGGGTCTGGGGCTCTGTGAGGCCTCAAGTGTTTGCACCTTTATAAGTCACTTCCACTGTGGTAAACTGAGAGGTGAAATGGCTTGTCTATGCTTTGGGCAGCTGACAGGACCAGGCAAATTCCTATATTAAGAGAGAGAGCACACATTGGCGTGCACTCGTGGTACTATGCTTTTCTCAGTTAGCGCTCTTGTGATCCCATCCCTGGCATGGTGATGACACTGCGGGCGAGGATACGTAGCAGCGCACCATCTCTCTCTCTCTCCAGCACTTGTTATAGGCCTTGCTGTCTGCAGTCAACTCCCATTCTCTTTCTCTCTCCTCTCTCTCTCTAACTCTCTCCAGCGATTGTTTTCTGTCTGTCTGACCGCTGGCAGCGAATGCTGTGTGCCCAGACGATAGAAACACAGTGGCCAGCCTCAGTGCCCACCTCAGACACATCCAGCAAACATCGGCCTGGCTCTGCGGTGCCGCCCACTATGGGCCCTGTCCCACGCCAAGCTGCCCTGAGCACACCAGAGCTGTGTCAAACATGGATCTGAAATGCTAAAAAAATATATATTTGTTTTGGTTGCAATTTTTCAATGAAACCTGTCACTAAACAAAACACAAATTCCTATGAAAGAATAATATTTTTCTGAATATTGGTGAAATAGATTTATAGATTTTATTAAAATAGTTTATTTTAAAATGGGAATTATTTCACTATTCTCTACTATTCTTATTATTTACTGGTGTCTGTGTAACGGAGTTGCTTCTGACTGCAGTGAGCTTCGAACCAAGGATCCCGACGCAACAAGAGACACAATTAGCCCGCTGAGCTAAAGACCTGAGTCCCCAGCCAATGGAACTAATCGTACTCTTATTGACGTCACTTTTTGCAGCGGGCACTCACGTGCTTAACTCATGTCTTCCGAGCTCTGCTACATCTGCAGAGTTACATTATTTGAAAGTATTTGAGCCAGTTTTAGACAGGACCATGCTGTTGGGTGGGTGTAAAGGCTTAAGTGTAAAGCCCTTTCATATGTACTCTGTGCATCTTCAGTTCCACATTTTATTTGTACTCAGGTGATAGTTTTCCCTCCGCCCTCTGTTTAGTGATTATGAGAACACACACAGATCTGAAAGTGTAATCAGCGTGGTGTCAGTTCTCTGGCACATTCTCTGTTCACCAACACACAGGATATTGAGTTTTTACTGCGGGCCACACAGTGGCAAAACGCAAAAATGTCACATGACCACAGAACATACAGTTTTAGTCTGTGAGTGTATAGAATGTGCAGTTTTAGTCTGAGAATGGTTGAGGTTTTGTAGCTGGTAGTTTTCTGTGAGATTGGGGTTTGGTCATAATTGCACTGTTTGTGCACTTCGATCAAAGCACTTTTCCACAAAGCACGATGAAAGTAATGCGGAGCAACAGTTCTTGGCAAGCGCATTGTTGTAATCAGCAGGATATATTCAGATTAAGTAATATATGATTTACATTCAAAAACAAGAAACTAACGTTCCCAGAAGCCTGTTGAACAGGAGACTGTGTGGGGTGTGGCTATGGGATGACATATTGTGACATCTTTTTGGGGAAAAAAATATTACTTGTAAAATAAAGTGGTTTTCAATCGCAGTTGTATTATTAATGAATATCATTTTTTTTAGCATGCAATATAGGTAATTACCTGTATTGTTTATTTTATACAGCCTTCTTTGCCTTCATCTTTATCACAGGTGTGAATGCTTTTGGAGGGTATTGTATGTGCTTGAAATTCCACAGAAAATGTTCTCCTGGTTCAAGAATCTACAGCAGACTTCAGGGAAGGAGTGAGACCCACAATTCATGGAAGCCATACTGCTGGAGACACAGGTGAATACCATGGGTACAGCCAACTGGGTATTTCTACTAGCTTTGACCTTTGATCTGCTAAATCATCCCCTAAGGGGCTAAATGAGAGAACTGGCAGGCCCACTGAATCATTGTTTTTTAGTGACACTGATTGGTTAATTGGGGCTGATTAAGCCCTGGGGCTCTGGGGAAAGAGCTGCTGTTTGTCTAAGTGAAGGCCCGGCCTTCCCTAGACTGCTGTGTTCTGGGATCAGCTTATCCAAAAGCTAATCCAATCCTTTACCTTCAAACTGATCCAGGGTCAGTGCTAGTGAGCCCAGTCTACATCTGCCTCTTGGTACAGTGAATTGATTTCAGGCTGAAACAATGGAACATTCTGGATAAATAAAGCACCATTTTGGGGCCGCACAACACTGTGGCTGAGAGTGGATGTTTTAAGTGACTACTCGTGATTACCTCACATGGATTGGAGCCAATGGCTCAGAAGTATGCTATGAATCTGCTGATTGTGATTTCTTAGATTTCTTAGAGGTCAATGAGTCCTTCAGGCATGCAGCACTTGCCGGGTCACATTGGAATTTGTATTGCTAATTGTGAAACATTTCCATTGAATCAGTTTCGGTAAGGAACGGTTTGGGGTCTCTGCTGCAGAGTGTGTGGGCTGGGGTGTGGTGGGGTGGAGAGTAGGGGGGTGGTCTTCCTGTTGTCGGAGACAACCTGCAGAACATCCGCAAGACTGGCAAAAGTAAATAAACTGCAGATGACCCCTTACAGGAAAATACTAACAGGGTGTTACTTTATTATGTGCTGTGGCAGAAACAGAGAATCAATAAACTGTAGATGACCCCCAGTCGGTCTAACCTCATAAAGACTTTTTACATCCCCCATTCACATCCTAAACTGGCTGTGGGTGGGTAGAGAGCATGGAGTTCAGATGCTAATGATGAGACTAATGGAAAACAGAAATGCATTTCAAAGCCAAGCTCCTCACCTGAATTTGACACCCTCTGTAATTACATGCACCTTGATCTTGATAGAGCTGCACCTGATTTTTATTCACACTAAGTCTTCAATAACTTTCCTGCAATAACCACTGCCAAAAACTACCCCCCGGAAAAACGGAAAACTACTTTAAAAAAGAAATAGGAAAGCATTCATGAGACATACTTCAAGTTGAATCAATTGAATCAATATAGATTAATTGAATCAATAAAGGGGTAATTGAATCAATAGAGGGTACAATTGAGATAAGGGAGGAAAAAATTACATTGATCTATAAATAATGTATATATTTCAATATCTAACCAATAGTGAGGGCCACCATATTTACCCATCCATATTTGTCGTGTTACATCACAGCAAATATAAATTCATAATCGAACCGGGAGACCCCTTCTCTCCAAAGAATATTCTCACCATTACTGGACAATGGAAGGTCAGGTGGTCTGTTATCGTCCAATATGACCTGTGGTTATGTGAAGTGGGCCAATGAATAATGAACTACTATTACACCACCTTAACCGTGTTCAAGAAATAAATAATAACAACACACCAAATGTGAGTTTCATCAGGTCAGTGCGGTCATGAACATTTCCAAATGCTTCATTTGGATGGCAGAATCATTGGTTGTACAATTTGATTTGTGTCACTGCTAAATTACTGTAAGCTGAAGAGAAAACACACTTTTCCATAAATATAGGAAAGTTATGATACTCAGCGATGAAAAAAAGGTAAGCTCTCAAGACACTGAAGATTGCAGATTATATCTGGGGGGCCAGTGGATAGAATAGATTTTGCAGATTTTGCAGATGGGAGTGGGGGAATTTGAAACCCTTGCCAGAGATTCTCCGGGGTTCTTGTGGACTGTAAGAGAGAAAGTTTCTCTCTTAAATATAGATATTTTCCCCCAACACAGAGACATGATTACAATGGCAGAAAACACATGGTACTACAAGGAGACCACAGAGAGAGAAATGCAGTCTCCCACACATATTTTTCTCCCACCACCTCTCTCTCTCATACACACACACACACACACACACACACACACACACACACACACACACACACACACACACACACACACACACACACACACACACACACACACACACATTCAAACAAAAATACACATTTAACACTAAAATCAAAGTACACACCCTTTCACACATAGTTGTGGATGGATACTTCCTCAGGAACGCTTTCCCCACAGATATATAAATATACAAGCATCAATCCTCCCCATTCACAGAAAACAGACAGAAGGTAACCCAGTCCCTCTGCTACTCCGGGCCCCCCTCTTACCAAGCATACCATCACATCACACACACACACACACACACACACACACACACACACACACACACACACGTACGTGCACACACTCACACACATACACACATGCATGCACATACATTCACACACGTACATGCACACACACACACACACACACACACACACACACACACACACACACACGCATATGTGCAGACACACACACACATAAAAACTTTACACTTCTTTACATACAATACAGGTTGATTTTTACTGAAGTAAATCAGGTTAAGTACCTTGCTCAAGGGTACAATGGCAGTGCATCAAACCTGAGAATCAAACCTGTAACCTTTAGTTACAAGCCCAGTTCGCTAACCATTATACTACACTACCACCACTTAACATTTGAAATCTTTAAACCAAAGGTGCATTGCCTAGATTCAAACCTACAACCTCTTGGTCTGAAGGTGCTATCCACAGATGAGCGTGCCTTGCCCCCCCGTAGCCCCCATCCACAGGCAGATCTCCTGGGTAAGATGCAGTCAGGGGGATATATGACAAACACACCCCTCAACACTCTCCCCAACCAAAACCCCCTCCCTCTGAGCTTCACCCAGGCTGGTGTCAGCATCAGTGTCTGATCCAAAACCAACAACAGGAAGGGAGAAGTCCTGTTTTCAGAAGATTCTTCATTGGATTTACTCGATGCTCAAATCCGAGTGTTACATACTACCCAATACGGCAAGATCATGCTATTAAAATGTCCAACATATTTTTTTGAGCCCAGCAGACTAAACAAACAAATTAGATATGACAGCAATCAGCTGTTCTCAACCACAGATCCTGTGTTGTTTGTCTCCTTGTCCACGCTCTCATACTGTAGCCATTGTTTCTATTGATCGGGGCGAAACCTCATCCCTCCCCACAGAAGGAGCATGTGTGTTTCTGCTGAGTCGACAACTTTGCAAGATCTTAAGGGGAGTAAAAATAACTCGTCTGAAAGATTGAATGATCCCACGTCTCGGGTATCTAAGACCTCACGCTGTCGCCAAAACAGAGAGGAGAGCACAGTGGGTGGAGACTCTCTGTTACCTCCTCACAATGCACTTCACTATATATTTTAATCATAAGCAGTAAGCACGCTTACACAAAAGAAAACCATTTCAGTACATTTTTAATCTTAAGGACAAAAATATACTTGTGTTTTTTTCACTGTAGGCCCTCTTACACCTAAAAACCCACTTCAGTATATGTTTTAATCGTAAGCAGTAAACATTTACTGTAAGTGAACACAATTCATGTAATATATTTTTAATGTTAAGCACAAAACAAATTTAAAACCTATCCTAAAAAATATCAGTACTCCCACATTGGGAGAAAATGGAAAAAGGTTTATCTGCACCAGTGTTTGAGAAGGACAAAATGAGGCTTGACATGTCCAGGCTGACTGATGGCGGGCAGCTGTGGGGTCGCGTGTGGAGTCCAGCATCACGCTGTTAACAACTGCTCGGACCTGGGCCGTGGTGAAATGGCCAGTGGTGGGAGAGACCAGGGCCATGGTGTGACGGACAGTGGTGGGAGAGACCAGAGCCATGGTGTGACGGGCAGCAATAGAGTCATTTTATTTAGCATTAGTAACAACGGCTGATTGAGATGGTCGGCTTATGGAAGGCTCTGGAATCAGCTGGCATTCAGGGGGGTCATGCTTTGTTCTGCAGCTCTACTGGATTTTGCGAAAGCCAGTGCTGGCTGAGGGCATGGGGGGCGCGGTGTCTGCTCCCTGCTGGACACAGGAGAAGTGTATTGTGGGCTGTCTCAGGCTTTAGGCAGGAGGCACAGACTGCCTCCCAGTGCTGGAAAGCCCCCCAGCAGTCTGGCATGCAGGGTATTGTTGAAAAGGCCCTGGTCCAGTAAAGACCACCGGCTTAAGGCCAATGGGGATAGCATCTATCACAGCTTCTCCTCCAGACACTCTGTGAGACAGGGCTGTCCACAGCAGGCCTGCTTTAATCACACCAGGGCTGTACCAAGGCGCCCCTGAAATCACATTGGATCTGACGGGCATTTTCGGGAGTCGGGTGTTAAAGGTGGTGAAAGGATGCAGAAGGGCAAGCTGTGGTGCTCTGTCCCTGGGTAACCTTCAGCCACAGCTGGATTGGGTTGGCTCTGACAGGCAGCGCTGGACCCGTGCGACTGTGGCGTGATGCTATGAGAGGGGCAAGACTACCTCCTCACTGGAGCTCGCAGTGCAACGGAGAAGTGTATAACACAGGCAGCTTTTGATTCACACTTTGTCAGACCGCGTGTGCAGCCAGAGGGAAAGACCTACTATGAAGTGCATTGTGTTAAAAGTTACGTGGAAAAAAACACCGGAAACAAATCTATTTAAGTAACTAAATTCATTCAGAGGAATTCATTGGCGTCTATTAAAGAGCGACTTTTGGGGCAAGAACTCCAGCCCCAAGCTGGCGATCGACAAGTCAGGCGTGATATCTCTGAGTAATGAATATAAAAGAAATAGGGTGTGTCATTAGAGGATTTGCATCCTGGAACCTTAAACATAAAACAAAACTTGAGCGCAGCAGTCGAACACCGTCTCCTACAAAATTGTTTTTATTATTCCCTTTCTGCCATGTGGTCAGAATGCAGTAACTCAAAACGAACTCATCATCCAATCCCTGCATTGAATTAAGAAGCACTTCTGATGAGGCGGATTGTCTTACTGATGTGCATACACGTAATGTCTGAAATGGGAGAGCCAGCATCCGGGGGCATTATTCAACAAAATCTATGGCAGCTGGAAGTAGAAAGAAACTAGAGCCAAGAGCAGCCACAGCACAGACAAGAAGAGCAGCCACACCGCAAACAAGAAGAGCAGCCATGCCGCAGACAAGAAGAGCAGCCACAGCACAGACAAGAAGAGCAGCCACATCACAGACATCACAGACAAGAAGAGGAGCAACACCACAGACAAGAAGAGCAGCCACAGCACAGACAAGAAGAGCAGCCACATCACAGACAAGAAGAGGAGCCACACCACAGACAAGAAGAGCAGACACACCACAGACAAGAAGAGCAGCCACAGCACAGACAAGAAGAGGAGCCACACCACAGACAAGAAGAGGAGCCACACCACAGACAAGAAGAGCAGACACACCACAGACAAGAAGAGGAGCCACACCACAGACAAGACGAGGAGCCACACCACAGACAAGAAGAGCAGACTCATCACAGACAAGAAGAGAAGCCACATTGTGGACTACAGCACTGCACACTGAAGAAAGCATCATTAACCAGAGTGAGCTCTGCCTAGGACACCTGTCCGGGTGTCTAAAAAGGGATAACTGCAGCAAAGACAGCAGACTATTCACAACAGGACAGCTGTAATCAATCTATGTGACAGAGCCCAAAAATCAAGATTCAAAGTGAAACTGCAGCTTCAAAGCCTGAGGTAAAAAAATATATAATTCTGTCCAGATGAACAGATGAAGCCATTAAGCAGCCCTTATGCAGTACCAGATTTCCACAGGGGTGGAAAGAAGGTGTTGTATTATTGTCCATTTTTTTGCATGTGGTGCGTGACAGAGAATCTGTTCTAGGCCTAGCTGAGTGACTCAATGCAGATCAGGTGACATGTCTCCCAAACCAAAGTTAACAACAATGGAATTTGATTATATATTTTTTGTAACTCAGCAAAAATTCACCTGTTAAAATGGAAAGTATGTAACAATGGATCAATGCGCCTCCAGACACCACCAGCAAATAAGATTGGTCCATACAGGATTCAGTCCTGAGAAAAATATAAACAAAGGTTCCGGTAACTCAGGGGTGCACAACTCCAGGCCCGGAGGGTTGGTGTGTATGCTGGTTTTTGTTCCAACCAATTAAACTGGCTTAATTTTCTCAACAGCTGTACACACCAATGCTGGTTCCCTCCTATACCGGACCACAGAAAAACATTTTCACCAAGGATGCATCTGCAGTTCCTAAATTGTTAAAAAGGTCAAATCAAATACATGATTGGGATTAATTAAATAATTAAGAGCAGAAGTTAGCATAAAATCCCGAAACGTATCAGCCCTCAGCCCTACCTCTGCACCAACTGAGGTCACAGGAAAGGTCCACAGGATTGCAGAGGCTGCATATACCACAGAAAAGTTTCTTACTTTCTACCTCACTCATTTTAATCACCATTTATTAAAAATATCCCTGTCTTGTGGGACAGAGACTAATATTGAAAAACAAGGAATTCCCAAGATTACAAAAAAAAAGAAATAATAAAATGAACGTACAGCAATGTACTCTATCCCTAGAACACCCCCATTTTCCAGTTTTTACTGAAATTTAAGCAGTTCAAATCCAGTGAATAACCTGAAATGGTACAAAGGTAAGCGGTAAACAGAGGTAAAAAAAAAAAAAAAGTTTAGGTTACCAAAAACTGAAAAATAATGTAAATTCTTTGGCAGTGAGTAGTTTCCTACACCATCAAAAGGCACTTGTAAACTGGAGGAAATTCTGACAGGAAGAGGTCTGGCAGACCCAAAGCCACAACAAAATCAGAAGACAAGTTTCTGAGAGTTAACAGCTTGTGTGATGGGCGGCTCACAGGGTGGAAAGAAGGTGTTGTATCTAAAACTTTTTACCGGTAGTGTACACAATTCAATAACAATCACTGCATTTTTATTACCTTATTAAAGACATACACAATGAACAACGCCCCCCCCCCCCCCCATTATATTCACAATCAATCACAACCAAACTGTTCACATATTTCACTTTTTTGAGGTACAAGGGATACCCTGAAATACTAGGATCAGAATGTGTTTAGATGTGTTTAGTAAAAATGCATATGTACAACCAAGTATGCATTGTACAATATTACATTACTCATCTGTACAGCAGATTCATTCATGATGATTTATATAGTTTACACACAAACACACACAGACACACACACACACACATTGTTGAGGTGTTAAGTAACTTGTTCAACCCGCAACCATTTTTCAGATGTTTCCAAGCTCAATTCCCCAAGTACTGCTCCAGATTACAGATTGATATACAGTGCATAACACAAACAAGCACCAATCCTGTAACGTGAACCAAGTACAGTTTGGTTTATGTTGGCTACGTCTTATATAGTGCCAGAGATATGACATCAGCTCTTGGTCTACACAGTTACTTGCGCGTTAAATGCAGATATCGAGAACCGCAGTAAACAGGTTTTAGTTACACCACATGCTTCATGACACTAACTCCCATAAAAAATGTGTGTGTGTGTGTGTCTGTGTGTGTGTGGATCAACAGGTGTCTGTGGGTGATCATGGCTCCTGTGGAAGATCCTGGCACAGCTTCCTTCACAGTCACAACATTACGGCTGTGTTAATGCACACAAATGCACACTACACCCCCCCCCCAGAAAATTGTCAGAGATATCCATCGGAATGCCTGTCCGGAGTGGGGGAGGGGTTTCTGTGAAAATCAGAAACAGGCCCCGGAGCTCACCGCTTCCTGGTTACGTTCCAGTTCTTTGCAATCAGATGCGGGTGAAAAGCTAATCTGTGATTTTGCACAACAAAAAAAAGAGTTTCCATCTCCTGCAAAGAAATTCTACTGAATATTGCTGGCAACAACGTTGCTCACGTTCCCACATCTCCACCAAAGAAAAAAAAAAAAAACAAAACACATTTTCAGCAGAGTTCTTGCTAATGAAGTACAGTATGTCTGGCCAAACAATGAATCTGTTGATCAGAGTTGTTTCAGTACACCTTTAATGAGGCTTATAAAATGCAGTACTGTACTGCTCAGACAGGTCCATGTAATGCCTTCCACATACGAGCTGGGGTTTGAGACTGAGGATTAGAACAGGGAGGTTTGGGGTCCCAACGACACACAATAACCCCCCCACGATACATTAATGGACGTGTTTTGATAGGAAGGAATCTGCTGACGAGTGTGGGCTTCAGAGCCACGCTATAAGGGACGAGGTTAATAAAAATATATAAATATTAAAAACTGCAGAGGGCAGGAAAACAGGGCACCTGAAAGGCAGACGGAAGGAAAGGAAGAATCACATCCGCTCCCTTTCAAACTTAACTTTGAGCGTCACACCCCATCTACGTGCAGACCCCCCACAGAGCGGGCCCTGTGAGCGTCGGGGCCGGGTCATGTGGGTAGGCCCGGGTCACGTGGGTTATGTACACACAGCGCTGGCATAACAAAGGCTCGGACTGCTGATGCTCTCAGCTGATATCCAGTGCTATCACAGTCACACAGGATCTCTGGCTAGATTGCTGGTGTGGTTGCTATATTTAGCATGCTGTAAAATGACACAGAGGCTTATTTTGTCCTTAACTGGTTGAGGCGAGCTGCGCCAGGCCCGGACGCTTCGGCAGTCTCCCGCATAGTGGCACCGTGGGACGCAGGGCTGTCTTTCCGCTGGACGCCCTGTCGCTTCCGCCTCTCATCCAATGTTCTTTTAAATACGCGGAGCGGCGAGGGAGTAGAGGAGAGGAAAGGAGAGAAGGGGAGAGAAGGGGAAAGAAGAGGGGAGGAGAGGAGGGTAGAGGTGAGGAAAAGAAAGAAGAGGAGGAGAGGTGAGGAGAGGGAGGAGAGAAGGGGAGGAGAGGACAGGAGAAGTGATGAAAGGAGAGGAGAGGAGAGAATAGGAGAGGAGAGGAACGGAGGGCAAAGCAGGAGAAAAGAGAAGCAGATAGGAAAGGAGAGGAGAGGGTGTTTGATTGAGTTAGCATGCCTGTGTGGTCGTGGGGGTCCTCGGATGAATCCCAAAACAAAGCCCACAGCTGACAGGCCTCCTCCTCAAGGTAGGCCTTTCACACCGTGCCCTGCAGTTTGGCCATGGTGCCCCTAAAAACAACCCAACCCTCACCCCGGCTGTCACCTGAAAATGCATCATGTTCAACCTCACTGGCACAGCCCCAAAAATCTGTCACGCTTAATATGGCTGGGCATCGAATCAGTCGACCACTCATCAGCGGACACCACTCCCCGTGCACATTCTACAATCACAGTCAGGGTAATCGCAAGGTAAGTGTGCAGAACGACCACATAACGTTAAAATAGACAGCCTCAGCCAGTCCAGCAGTATTTTCCATTGAATTTGCCAGTATTGATAGGGGCCTGTCTATGGCACAAATATATGCTGTGATCTCAAAGTCACAAACCTTTCAAATGTGTTCTGTGTCACATTTGTTTCAAGTTCACTCACAAAACCTCTTGAGAAATACTACCTTTAAAAAAACCTATTGCATTGGTCTCTGTTTTTTTCAGTGCATTTCTTCGCATGGCGCACTAGCTTCAGAATGAAAACATTTTTTGTTTGTTTTCTCTTTGACCTTGGACCTTGATCAATCATTGGATTTATACAGCACTTTTCAATTAACCCAGATTTGGACAGTGACACAATTTTCATCATTTTGGCTCTGTACGCCAGCACAATGGATTTGAAATGAAACAGTCAAGATGTGCTTTAAGTATAGACTTTCAGCTTTAATTTAAGGCTTTTGTCAAAAATATTGTATGAACTGTGTAGGAATTACAACCATTTTTATACATAGCCCCCCCAATTTTAGGGGCTCCAAAGTAATTGGACAAACTAACATAATCATAAATTCAATTGTCATATTCAATACTTGGTTGCAAATCCTTTGCAGTCAATAACTGCCTGAAGTCTGGAACCCATAGACATCACCAGATGCTGGGTTTCTTCCCTGGTGATGCTCTGCCAGGCCTTTACTGCCGCTGTCTTCAGTTCCTGCTTGTTCTTGGGGCATTTTGCCTTCAGTTTTGCCTTCAGCAAGTGAAATGCATGCTAAACTGGATTCAAGTCAGGTAATTGACTTGGCCATTGCAGAACATTCCATTTCTTTGCCTTAAAAAAGTATTGGGTTGCTTTCGCAGTATGAGTTGCTTCGGGTCATTGTCCATCTGCTCTGTGAAGCTCCGTCCAATGAGTTTTCAAGCATTTGGTACAATCTGAGCAGATAATATAGCCCTATACAC
This sequence comes from Aldrovandia affinis, assembly GCA_029706075.1. Classification (NCBI taxonomy): domain Eukaryota; kingdom Metazoa; phylum Chordata; class Actinopteri; order Notacanthiformes; family Halosauridae; genus Aldrovandia; species Aldrovandia affinis. The sequence goes on from JAINUG010000012.1 coordinate 570,430, forward strand.
TTTAGAATTCATCCTGCTGCTTTTGTCAGCAGTCACATCATCATTAAATACAAGGGAACCAGTTCCATTGGCAGCTATACATGCCCATGCCATAATATGATCTCCACCATGCTTCACAGATGAGGTGGTATGCTTTGGATCATGAGGGGTTCCTTCCCTTCTCCATACTCTTCTCTTCCCATCATTCTGGTACAAGATGATCTTTGTCTCATCTGTCCATAGCATGTTGTTCCAGAACTGTACAGGCTTTTTTAGATGTTTTTTGGCAAACTCTAATCTGGTCTTCCTGTTTTTGAGGCTTACCAATGGTTTACATCTTGTGGTAAACCCTGTATTTACTCTGGTGAAGTCTTCTCTTGATTGTTGACTTTGACACAGATACACCTACCTCCTGGAGGGTGTTCTTGATCAGGCCAACTGTTGTGAAGGGGTTTTTCTTCACCAGGGAATGAATTCTTCTGTCATCCACCACAGTTGTTTTCTGTGGTCTTCCAGGCCTTTTGGTGTTCCTGAGCTCACCAGTATGTTCTTTCTTTTTAAGAATGTACCAAATAGTTGATTTGGCCACACCTAATGTTTTTGTTTTTGTAATGGGTTTGTTTTGATTTTTCAGCCTAATGATGGCTTGCTTCACTGGCAGTGGCAGCTCTTTGGACTTCATATTGAGAGTTAACAGCAACAGATTCCAAATGCAAAATCTAATCTAATCACTCTAATCATCTCTAGACCTTTTATCTGCTTACTTGTAAATTAAATAATGAGGGAATAACACACACCTGGCCATGTAACAGCTGAGCAGCAAATTGTCCAATTACTTTTGGTCCCTTAAAAAGGGGGGGACCACATAAAAGTGCTGTAATTCCAACACCCTTTACCCAATTTGGATGTAAATACCCTCAAATTAAAGCTGAAAACTCATTTCTCATTTCAATTCAACTCCAATATGCTGTGGTACACAGCTAAAATAACAATACCTTTGTCAATGTCCAAACATTTTTGGACCTGACTGGGTCTTTTATGACCACAGAGAGTCGGGACCTTGGTTTTTACCATCCCATTCGAACGACGGACATGTAGTCCTGTGGGATTGAACCCACAACCATGGCATTGCCAGTGCCATGCTCTACCAACTGAGCTACGGATCTACAAATAAATGTCCATTCACCGAAGGCCTAGTGCGTTAGCCTGCTCCTCCTGCTGCGGTTTACCCTGGACTTACCGGGGATTCTGGGGGATTCTGGGGGATTGTGGAGGACGCACCCTGTGAGTTAACACTCCATGGGGATTCCTGATGGATTTTTCCTCTCCCAGACTGAGAACACTCCTCCATTATGCCCAGGGGGAGCATTTCAACTCCAGCTGCTTCCAAAGCGCCCCTCTCTGCCCCCCTGTGGGGTTCACAGACCCCCGACTGGTCGCCAACTGCCTTCCAGCACTCCGTCTTTCCAGGTAACGCCAAACGAGGACCGGATAGTCAGCTTGCTGGTCCTTAAATATGGACATGTGGCAGGCCCGGAGGGAGGCAAACGAAACCCTTAAACTCAGGGCCTGGCGTTACAGGGCAGATCTGTCACTTAATAATGTGAGCGTGATCCCAAGCAGACCCTTCCTCTGTTTAATGCCTCCTCCGTGATGGAGAGCATGTGCGAGCGCCCAATGCACATATCAAGTGAAGCAAGGCCTTACTTTCCGAATCGGGGGGCTGCTGCCTTTTTCAATCATTTACGGAGATCTGTGAAAATTGGCAGTGCCTCGTCCGCCACATTGGTGGCAGGTGTAATCACGTTCTCATCACAAGGAGGGGAGCAGAGAGAGAGCGAGAGAGAGAGAGAGAGAGAGAGAGAGAGAGAGAGAGAGAGAGAGAGAGAGAGAGAGAGAGAGAGAGAGAGAGAGAGAGAGAGAGAGAGAGAGAGAGAGAGATGGATGTTACCCACACACTCACACTCACACTCACACATCATTGGTTTTAATACAGGAAGATTACAAGCCTCCAGCCTCTAGGCAGGTGCAGCATGAGCCCATCCTCTGTACTAGAACACGGCAGACCGTTTCAAACCCACGCATGTCACTT